>JAOTON010001537.1:0-514639 GCA_034440635.1 Lepas anatifera
CTTTGTTTGACTTCCCATTACAAATGATGGCACAACTACTTTAACTGAGCATTTTCCTTGAGTGTATTAATTGCATGATTTGGCCTTCAGGTTTTATCTAGTTTGGTGCTGATGGGAAGATGCCCCTCAATCGAATGGGGTGTGGATGACATGGGCAAACTCCCGGTGGAAAGGGGACGGCTTTACCCAGAGCAACATAAGCCAGTTGTTAGAGTAAACAACTGTGTATTAAACTTGGGATTTAGTCCAAACCTTACCCACGGGCAGCTCCCACGGAATTATTACTGGGGGCTGCGAACCCTAGACTGGTGATGGCGGGAGACGTGAACTTTAAATTGACCTTTGAAAGAAAGCCCTAATGGCCATGAAGCTCATGAACAAATTCGTCACATAGGTCAACGTAGGTAGGTAATAGGAGGCAATAAAAACCAAGGTCGATGCCCAAAAACTTGTCGGGAGACGTCCTCACACAGACGCGCGAATTATGGGATCCATCCTCCCGTTCCTGTCCTATCCTTTCGACGCATGACCGTACGTGTTAGCGAATGAGAGCACACTTCAATCTATCGCTTTGTGATTAACATTTCCAATTGAGGGCCTCGCACCCCTGAACCCAGGCCACTAACGCAAGGAAATCCCCATGCTAACAGCCAAATTTTGTGGTTGGTGCTTTCATTCGATGAAAAGCGAATCCCAGCTCAATCATTAAAACCTTAGGCAATTGTTTGGAAGTTCACCGGACCTGGCCTGATACCCCAACCGGAGATGACCCTCATGGTGGGCTCAGATCAAACTGGTGTGGTGGAGGCGCAAAGCAATTAAATTAAAATGGTCAAAACCGTAAAACATATTTTAAAACATAATTGGCCAAAATCGGTCAATTTTGGTCAATTAGGAAGGGGCTATGGCTGAACTGTTTACTCTGGATTCGCCTATGAATGAGCTAGACCCTGGAAGTATTTCACATATGGTTAATCCTACAAAGCTCCGTACCTGATCTCTTATGTCGTCCCTACATTTGCCATCCGGTAGCCCAGTTGGTAGAGCTGTGGGCTCCGTCCCGCTGCTCAGGAACGTGCAGTGGCAGTGCATGTCCAGGCTTGGGATCGGTTCCCCTGAGAGCTCCGGCGCTCAATAGCTTACCCGACGTAGGTCGGCTGGCAACTGACAGGTGAGAGGTGACCTGAGCGGGGCAGCCGTCCCTGTGATTTGTGGGACGCTTAACTTTGACTTTCAAATTAAATCTTCATTACAGGAGATGCTCGCTCCGATGGCAGGGCAAGGGTCTCCGCGACAAGTCCATTGATGACCTTAGTGAGACTCCACGACTCCAAAAGCCGAACTTGCAACAACATGCATCTATAAAGGCTCTGAAAGACAGGCTAGTTAAAGGGGTTGCGAAAGCAAATTTATCTAAAAAGACGTCGACGGGGCAGGCAAAAGCTGTATAAGGAAAAAAGAAAGACAGTGGGCGTGACGATACCCAGATATCTCATCTGCAGAGTGAGTTTTGTTCTCTCGTGCAAAGAATGGATCGAGTGCACTGCCTGGGAAGGCTGGGCCTGTGTGCCTTGACAAGAAAGCTAAGGTGGCTGTGCGCCATACATTATAGACTGGGAGCCTGTGATGGTTAGTGGGAGGAAGCTTTGAGTCACCACAAGTCATTTTTACTGTCTGAAGTGAGTGTTTTTTTATTTAACAACTTCTGGCCTACATATTTTTTTAAATGGGAATTGAAACAAAGGGAACACAGAAAAGACAAGGTAGGGGATTAAGGGGAGGTTCTCAGAAACCTAGTACCAGTTTACCTACTTTCGTACTTCGTTGTTGTGTGTGTGTGTGTGCAGGGCATATTTTAACCTACAAAGTGGCGGGCATTTTGCCCACCAGTCCCCCATGCTGTGTCCACCAGACAACGGCTCGGAACGGCTCAGTGCCCACCAGCTACCAGTCACTTGATGCTCCAAGAGTGCCCTTTTGATTGGAATGCTTGCCCTTTTTAGCCGGATGCCCACCAGCCCCAATTCCTTAAAATATGCCGTGTGTGTGTGTGTGTGTGTGTGTGTGTGTGTGTGTGTGTGTGTGTGTGTGTGTGTGTGATCTTATATTACTTTTATGGTATGCTTTTATCCTTGGTTTTTATGTTTAGTTTTACGTAACTTCGTTTTATCATTTGACGTGGAAACGTGAAAAACCACCTAGGTGCATGTTTTATCAATGTGTGTGGACGCTTCTAAATACATTCTAACTTCTGAATAATGCTTAAATGATTACCAATGAAGCTAAGAACTGCGAAAAAGCTACTTCATCAACGATAGACCAAAATGGGGTAAGATGCCCAGGGGTGGGGCATCTTACCAGGCCCCAGGGGCGTCTTACCCACCCGATGGGGTAAGACGCCCCTTTTGCAAGCCTCTGGTAAAATCATAATAGTTAGAAAATATGATAATCATCAGCAATTTCATCGACTCTATAAGGAAGATAAATGCTCATGCTACGACTTGGCATCTAAAGCAGCGCTGTTGGTACCGCGGTTATTCTATAATCCGGATTTCCCTAAACCCTGGGCATCTTACTCCACTCACCCCTATACTTATGAACGCTGGTACCGTCAGTTACCCTCCCTCTCGGCCATGAGCAAAATCTAATTACAGAACTGTGACTGCGGGACAATTTCATGTTATTTGTTCTTTAAATTGCCACCTTAAATAGCAAGAACAGTATTGATATCTGCCCAGCCATTGCAAATTCAGCCAACTCGCAGTAATGTGTATTGCAGGCTACATGTGTCAAAATCCATAAACTAGTTTTGCACGAATATGCAACAAAGAAGCATTGCTGAATGCTGACACTCTATTACTGGGTTGCGAACTAGGCAAAGGATAGCAACACTTTATGAGGTCTTGAAATATATTACGAGTAGCAGACAGCCTGAACAGCCAATCACTCTCCTCGCCTCAAAACATATTCCAGCTGGCCCGCTTACACGCTCTGATGATACGCTGCAAAGCAGGGCAGGCACAGAGGCACATCACACTTGACGCACTTCTTGGAAGACCTCCGTTTGCAGCTCTCCCGCTGACAGCGACGGCGGGAGCTTAGGACACCAGGCAGGTGACCCACGACGTGGTACCGGAGGCTTCTAGGAATCCAAGTGGCGTGCGTGCGCTTGAAGCTAATCGGCTTCTCCACAGCTCCGTTGTTGGCACCGGCAGCCGCCATGAGTGACGATGTCCCGGCGAAACTGAAGCAGCGTCAGTTGCTGTTGTCGGGCCACTGCAGAGCGGTGAAGCAACCAGCTGTTGACTACCGCCATGTCGAGAGCTCTCGTGATCAGACACCAGTACCACTTCTTTCCTCTAATTGAGATCTCGTACTTGCCCGGCAACCAGTCATGGAGGTCTACGCCTCCCATGCCAGCGTTGTACGTCTTTAGCAGGTTGGGCAGTGGCACATCCACCCGTCCCTTCACGCCTCAGTCATAGCGCTTCGTCGTGGTCACGGGTACAGCCGTGTCGAAGTTGGTCATCACGTTCACCACTTTATTGTCTTTCCAGCGCACCAGAAGGACTTCTGAAGTCGTGTCGAAGTGCTGCTCGTAGGCTCCGCGTTTGCCCCTTGTCATATCCTTCAGAGGCGTGACAGGGCACTTGTCCAGCCTGTTCTCACGAACAGTCCCACTGGCGCCCAGACCACGTCCTTTCAGCTCGTCAAGCAGTTTGGATAGTTTGGATAGTTAGCTTTGATGGCATGTAGGTGCAATTCAAGGGATCGCTAGTTTTGCATCAGAAGCCGTTGACGAATGAAGTAGAGTATGCGATTTGCTGTATGTTGTGCTGCGTGCTGAATGAGAGCTCCTCGTAGCCTCCACTCAGTAAATACAATGTTTTTGAAAATTATTATTTCATTGAATTTCAACGCGCTTGTACCGAACGGCACAGTTCGCATATTTCAAGGCGTTCAAGGCACGTGATATTCCATTCGTCCGCAGAAACAGTGACAGATATATGCGAAACGTTGAACATGCGCACTGGAGGGAGTCTGAAACTTACGCGCACTGGAGGGGGGCTGGTAGGCCCCTAAGGTCTCGGAAACCAAGAAAGTTAAAAAAACGTGCGTTTGAGGGTTAGTGTTGGCCGAGCTGTTTTACATTTTTACCAAATTTCATTGACCTTGGTCAATATCTTCAAGGTCAAACGAGGTCACAGATATCAGATATTGACCGTGTTGGAGACGTCCCGGGAAATGCCAGGATTTTTTCGGAACCAAAGACCAAACTTTCGCTTCCCCCTCAGGATGCGAAAATCGGCGCCCGCGACAGGATTTGGCGCCTCCAGGGCCAAGTGGCTCCCCCGGGAGACAAACAGGGCACCCCCACCCTCCGTTGCCACCGCTTTTCCCCTAGGTTTTCTTAAAAAATCATATTTTGTCACGATTTTGGGCTCCATGGCCCCCAAGCTTCGGGCTTGATCCGACTCTGGTGCCCCCCTATTCACGATCGGCGGTTCTGGATCCGCCCGTGGAACTAGGGGCTTGAGCCTCCCAACTTCCTTGTATCGCCACTGCTTGGACCCGTTGTCCAGGGGGACGAAAAACGCATTTCCCCCACCCTCTGCTGCCTCCCCCACGCCCCCTCTAGCCCTCTGTTGCCCTAAGGCACTGGCAGATCCATGTGGGGGGTGGGGGCAACGTGGCAGTCGCCGCCAAAGCCCCTGATTTTTGCAGATTTTTACCGATTTCCTTAAAAAACCATGTTTCACGATTTTTTCCCGTTGCCCCCCAACCGTCGGCCTGCATCTGCCCCTGTCCTAAGGTGGCCCGGGGCGGGGAACTGGGCAATTCCCCCTTCCCCCAGCCCTCCATTGCCACCGCTTTGCCCCTCGATTTTTTTCTTAAAAAACCATGTTTGTGTGATTTTGGGCTCCGTTGCCTCTGTCGTTTTTATAACACACGCTATTTCGGGTATCTCCTGAATCGGCAGATTTGTCATCAGCTGGCCTGAAATTGTTTTGATGTCACGTGATTTGGCCGCCCTGCTACTGGTCTGAATCCACGACAGCCGCTGTTCACAGCCAAGGTTTACGGCACAACAATGCCACAACAATGCCGCCACGCGCAGCGTTTCCGCGGCAACGAACTCGACTTGCACTTGACGCTGTGGCCCGGCGGTTCAAAATTGGTCGCTCAAAATATCGGCGTCAGCCCAGCTTTACACACACCGATCAAAAACTCACTATATATCTCATTCCGTTCCATAAGTTCTCTTGCATTTTTGGTATTATCATATTCACAGCTGCCCTCATTTTTCCATGATATGCAAATTAGTAGTCTAAGGCAGGGGCGCCGCCACAAAATCTTCGCAGGGGGGACGGACCCGGGCTGGTGCTGACCAGGGAGGCGAATTTTGAGCATATTCGTTACCTGACAGTATTTATGACGATTGACCCAAAAATTTTTTTGGGGGACGTCTCCCCCTGGTTGGCCAACGGGGGGGGCGCATTCCCCGTCCCCCGCTTTCGGCGCCCATGGTCTAAGGTCACGAATGGTAAAAACGGCCAAATTTAAGACCCTAAAATTTTGAATCTTACGGTGCAACGCAGCATTTTTTCGGTTTAACAGGAACTATCGGGCTTTCACTTCATGCCAACATGATCCCAGCGATCATAGAGTGAAAAGCGATACGTACAGGCCCTTTTGAAACGACCATCCAAAAATGGCCCGCCGGGCCTTAATGGGTGAATGTTGGGCATGAATTTAACAGCTTTTTCCAAACATGTTTGCTTTTTAGGCAAAATACCAAAGCTCCATATACGTCTTAAAAGAATCCAATCTGAGTTGTAAATCTGTCCACGATTGGAGCATATCAGTTTTGTGGGGTTAGATTCTAACTTCGGAATAACGGAGTGGATGGAAAATAAAATGAAAGCGAAGGACTTTAAACTAAAACTACGTGAAAAGAGAGCAAAACGCCGATAAACAGCGCGTGTAAATATTAATAAAGATGGCAATTCCACTGTACCTGTGCATGCCCTTTATTTTTGCCCAAGCGTCCTTTATGTTTTTAGCCTAACACGGTAACACGGGCGGTAAGAATCAGTGCTGCAGTGATGAGCCCAGGGCGGTAGTTATGGACTAAGAACAGTACACATTAGGATGGAAGTGATAAGCTGGGGGCAACAGTGATTGGCCGGGACGGCAAAAAACAGGGCAAAGTCATAAGTCGATGGCGGCAGTGATGAGCCAGGGACAATAGCCATGAAGTAGGAGTGGCGCGAATCAGAGTGGAAGTCTCCATTCTTGCTTTCTCTCCATTCCTGCTCTCCATTCCTGCTTTCTAAGCTCCCACTGGCTGTGCCCACCCGGCAGCTCCGCACCAGAGCTACATTTCATGTGATGTACGCCCGGATAAATACCGTCCGAACGGTTTATTTTGCCGAATACCGAAGGCGTGCAACGCCTTCTTAAATGCAAACCGCGATGTAGATGTGTGGTATCAAAATGTCACCGAATTCAAGAAACGCGTTGTTTTATACTTACGTGACAGGAGATAATGACGATCGGCTGTGCCTGTTTCTGTATTGATGTTTATTGTTTTAAACCTTTTGACTTCACCTGTCAGTGGGTGCCCATGCCTGTTGGTGATCCTTGAAATACATACATACATACATACAAGTGATAAGGCGAGGGCGGCAGTGAGGACTCGGTGTGAAAGTTATGGACTAGGGGCGGCAGGAGCGCAGCCAAAGCTTTGGTATGGGGGGCACACCAACTTTGAGGGGCACCCCAGGAGAAAAAGGGCACTTTTTAATGCAACCTACAAAACGCACTATATCTTTGTTTATATCATTTTTGGGGGATCTTGGTTTAATAAAAATGCAAATCAAGCATTGACGGAGAAGGAAAACTCGATTAAAACCAAAAAATATCACCAAAATGTCACGGAACTAGCCAAAACACGACTGTTTTAGATAGATTTAAGGGGAAATAGGCCAACTCATACAAGTACATAACATCAGAGAAATCAGCGGAGCCTGTGATATCTGTTAACATGTGCAAGTTAAGAAATTTTAGATTCGAAAATTCATTTGTTATACCAGCTGGTTTTTCGTGACGAGTGAGCCCTGGTTGAACGCGGATTAAGTTCCTCGCCTCCCACAGTCGCCGTGGGACGAGGAGTGGCATAGTGACTTTGGAAGAATAAGATTTTTCCTGCCGGAATAGTTTGGGAGATACCTTTTGAACGCATTTATTGAGTTCCATATTATCAAGGATCGGTGCCAGTTAAGAGTAAAGAAAAGGTGAACAGGCCGGTGGTTTGGATGGGGATGGTGGGACAGGGCTAAAAATTGTGAAAACTAGTTCTTCATTTAAATTAATTAGTAGAAATCCTGGTTTAGGGGACTATGCTCTGGGCTCAGGGGCACATGCCTTTTTATCATCCCTTCCCAGAATCCACCAGTATAATAAGCAATTTATATAACCAGGGTTGCCTAGTTTACAAGGGGAGTTTCCATCGTGTTCTTATTCCCCATCTATTCAAGATCAGCTCTGGGGCCCCCAAGTGTGGATCAGAGGCCTCCAGAGTAGCTCCCCCCAGTTGTGCCTCCAGGGACTAGACTAGCTCAGTGACCCTGCCCCGAGATGATGGGAGTTGGCCTTGTGTTCTTATTATCTGTCTAGACCACCCCAGGGCCCCTGACGTAGATCAGGGCCCTAGAGCAGCTCATGCTTCACCCAGGGACTTGACTAGCTCATTGGCCCTAGAGATGAAGTCGTCAGACTAGCTCAATGGGCCACAAGTAGGCTCATAGGGCCCTAAACCAGTTTTAGAAGCCCCAGAACAGTTTAAGGCGCCAGCTCACCTCAGGGGACCTCAAGCCAACATTAGGGGCTCTCACAAGCTCAGAGCCCAGACCAGCTCAGGGTACCCTCAGAACCCAGATCCGCTCCTGGGCCCCATATCAGCTCTTGGGGCCCCCAGATCAGTTCAGGGGCCTCAAGTCGGGTCAGGGGACAATATCAAGTCAGGGGCACTTAATCAGCTCAGTGATCCCTAACCAGTTCGGGGCCCAATCAGTTCAAAAGCCCCAGAGCTGCTCAGAGGACACCAGATCGGCCCATAGGGCACCAGATCAGCCTCGGGGACAAACAATCAGATCAGTACTCCCCGACCAGCTCGGAACCCAGATCAGCTCGGGAATACCAGATCAAATCAGGAGGCACTTAATCAGCTCAGGAGCCCCATGCCATCTCAGGGGCCCTCACCAACCCCTGTGGGCACAGCTGAGCTCAGAGCCTGGGAGCTGCTCAGGAAATCACGTAATCAACCCAGGAGGTCCAGGTCAGCTTAAAAGGGCACCATACTAGCCATGGAGCACCAGACTAGCTCAGAGGGAATCAGATGGGCTTAGGAGACACACTGATGACTCAGCAGGCACCAGATCGACTCAGGGGGAATTAGTTAAGTTCAGAGGGCAGTATATCTGCTCAGGGTGCACCAGACCGATCAGCTCAGGTGGCAAGTTCAGGTCAGGGGCACTAAATCAGCTCAGGGATCCCTCACCAGCTCGGGGCCCAATCAGTTCAAAAGCCCCAGAGCTGCTTAGGAGACACCAGATGCCCATAGGGCACCAGATTATCTTCGGGTACAAACAATCAGATCAGTGGTTCCCGACCAGCTAGGGAATATCAGATCAAGTCAGGAGGCACTTAATCAGCTCAGGAGCCCCATACAATCTCAGGGGCCCTCATCAGCCTCTGTGGGCCCAGCTCAGCCCAGGTTGGGGGGGATGATAATGATGGTGAAATATTTTTTTGAATAGACCTATTGCCACTCAGGAGGTGATTCTAGGGTTAAAATGGAGACTTTGAGTGCAGATGATATTTTTCTACCTTGCAAAAAAACTTCGACCATAGGCAAGTGAAAATTTCGTCTCTGGTGCTTGTTGTCCGGCACCTATTGCGAGTTCCATTGGACCTGCTACTCTCAGTTTCTCTTGCAAATAATTCCAAAAGTATTTGTATTAAGGCAATTTCAGTATGCGTATCTGCTACCTGACAAATTTTTAAAATTTTTGACAAAAATACCTAGCTAGGTCAGGTCAGGTCGCTGAGTTATGAGGTCATCCCTATGCCCATGCATAGTGATTTTTCGAAGTGGAAATCTAACTCGCTCTTAGAAATGCAAGACGAAATTTCTGGATAACATTCAAAAGCTGTTCAATTGAAAAATGTGATATGTCACAAACAGATGTCCGGTTAGGTCCATAGCCATGTCAGCAGTGGTCACCAAGGGTAAACAAAATTATCTGAGTGTTAAAAATTTTCAATTAAACGCAGTATAACTATTATTTTGTTGTCATGGAGACCATTCGGCTCATACTAATAATCATGGTCATGCATGCTATTGCCTTGTTGGGGTAATTTATGCCTTTGACCTTACATCAAGACCACCCTGCTACCTGAACTGTCGGCCTTGTTCTTCTCCCCCAGAAGGTGACGGGTACCGGGAGAGCCCTGGTGGAGTTAGTATGTTCTACAAAAGAATGTTACTGCATTAACTCGACTTGATATAAGGTGCTTGGGCACTAACTGATTTTTTCTCTGCAGGGCCTTTCAGAAGTAGTTATTTCCGTTTGATTTCACGTTTATTGCCACTGTAACAATGTGTCTATGCGTGAAAGGGGAGCCTCATCTTGCCTCACCAAGGAAACGGACAGGGTTCATCTGGCGGAGCAGAGTCCCATATCTGGCGGCATTTAATAAGATATATGGCGGCATTTTATAAGACATCTGGTGGCATTTATGTGTTTGTTCCAGGTCAACGAGACGAATGGCATGCAACATTGCCTTCTTAGGTTACAGGATACTCTTATATTTGACCATGACCTGAGGTCAATGACTTCGGTTCAGGGTCAAATAACGACATGTCAAGGTCATGTTGTATACCATTTGAAGTCCTGTGTCATGAAGCAAAACAATTGCCGTATCTTTGTGGGTTGCCTATCTAACCAGGGTTGCCTAGGTTACAAGGGGAGTTTCCATCGTGTTCTTATTCCCCATCTATTCAAGACCAGCTCTGGGGCCTCCAAGTGTGAATCAGAGGCCTCCAGAGCAGCTTCCCCCATCCGCCTGTTGTGCTTCCAGGGACTAGACTAGCTCAGTGACTCCGCCCCGAGATGATGGGAGTTGGCCTTGTGTTCTTATAATCTGTCTATTCAAGACCACCTAAGGGGCCCCTGATGTAGATCAGGGCCACAGAGCAGCTCATGCTTCACCCAGGGACTAGACTAGCTCATTGGTCCCAGAGATGAGGTCATCAGACTAGCTCAATGGGCCACAGATAGGCTCATAGGGCTTTAACACGCGCATTGACGGGGGTCTGAGCCACCTTCGGATTGACGAGGGGGGGCGGGTACCCGCCCCCTAAGATCTCGAGAACCACGGTAGGTAGCAAAAAACAGTGAACGGCGTTGGGTAGCCCAGCCGCTTCTCCATCGAAAATATTTGAACCATTTTTTTTGTCAGGTCACATTTAAGGTCACCAGAGGTCAAAAACATGCCGTCACATGCCGTCATAGGGATAACATGTAAATTAAGTTTTTCGGCCATTACATCTGAACAAGTAAAGCTAGAGCAAAACGACTTAAACTCTATGAATCCTCGCAGCAAGCCGAATCGAATGATATATGATTTGACCTTGCTAGGTCAAATCAAAGATTTGACCTGACCTGAGGTCAGGTCAGGGTCAAATTATATAAAATGCATATCATTAGAACCGCAAAGCCAAGCCGAGTCTATTGAAGCTAAAATAAACGCTCTATCACCATCTGTTACTGAGTTATTCAGTAAAAACCATATTTCCCATGTATTACCAATGGAGAGGTCATGCTTTGTACCTGACCTTAGGTCATCAATATCAAAAATACCGGAACATATTTTAGAGAACTTGGTGAGCCCATTATGTGATATAAGTTTCAATTGGATAAGTTCATCCTGCTCCGACTTATGCTATCTTAAACTTTTTTTGAGGTCGGGTCACTTGACCTGTACTGGTGACCTGACCTGAGATGACCTATCCTTACAATTTTCACAGAAGTTGCAAAAATGATGAGGGAAAAGGTATACAAAGTACGGCGGCGCTGCGCGCCGCCGTTTTTCTGCTGTCTCCGAAAAACCCGAGGGGGGCGGGTACCCGCCCCCCGTCAATGTGCGTGTTAAACCAGTTCAAGAAGCCCCAGAACAGTTTAAGGCGCCAGATTACCTCAGGGGGCCTCAAGCCAACTTAAAGGGCTCTTACAAGCTCAGCGCCCAGACCAGCTCAGGGTACCCTCAGAACCTAGATCCGCTCTTGGGCCCCAGATCAGCTCTTGAGGCCCCAGATGAGTTCAGGAACCTCAAGTCAGGTCAGGGGGCAAGATCAAGTCATGGCCACTAAATCAGCCCAGGAATCCTCCACCAGCTCGGGGCCCAAGCAGTTCAAAAGCCCCAGAGCCGCTCAGGGAACACCAGATCGGCCCATAGGGCACCATATCAGCCTCGGGGACAAACAATCAGATAAGTGGTCCCCGACCAACTCGGGGCCCAGATCAGCTCGGGAATACCAGATCAAGTCAGGAGGCACTTAATCAGCTCAGGAGCCCCATACCATCTCAGGGGCCCTCACCAGCCCCTGTGCGCCCAGCTCAGCTCAGAGCTTTAGAGCTACTCATGAAATCACGTAAGGAGGCCCAGATCAGCTTAAAGGGCACCAGATTAGCTCAGGGGGCACCAAACTAGCTCAGAGGGCATCAGATGGGCTCAGGAGGCACCAGATCGACTCAGGGGCATTAGTGCAGCTCAGGTGGCACCAGATCGATCCGCTCGGGGGCCAGATCAGCTCCCAGCCCCCCAGACTATGGCATGAGCCTAAATCAGCTCAGGGAGCAACATAACAGCTCAGGGGACACAAGGTGGGCTCAGGGCCCACCAAACCAGCTCAGGGGGGCGCCAGGCTATCTAAGGAGACATCAATAATCAGCTGAGGGGGCACCTAACCAGCTGAAGAGGCACTATATTGACTTAGGAGACAGAATCAACTTTGGGAGGCACGAGGTCAGCTCGGGGGCCCGAATCAGCTCAAGGGGCACTAAATCAGCTATTAGGGCACCAAGCAGTCTCGGAGGCATTAGACTAACTCAGAGGGCATTATATAGGTTCAGGAGGCACAATCATTTGATCAGTGGGGCACTCGATTGACTCAGGGGCACCAGATCAGCTTAGAAGGCAAGTAATCAGCTCAAGGGGCCAATACCAGCTGAGAGGCCACGAGATGAGCTCAAGGAGCACCAGATTAGCTTCACCCGTACGATTATTGGCGACGATGAGGAATTAGGTGAACACATACTAGGTGCCCATACTCTTCCCGGGTGCTTGGAAAGGCGACAGAATGCCCTAGCTGACCGAAAAAAGGTATTAAGTTGTCCAACAATAGTTTCAATCGCTACATGCGGTCCAGTTACATCTAGGTTCAACGGCGTAGGGAACTAAATTTCGAGCGGCACGGCCCAAACTGGGTACACCACCTGACAATCAAAAGGGCACCCCGGCAGTGATGGGGGCACGCGCCCCATGTGCCCCCTGGCTGCACCCCTGGACAGTAGATCAACCCCGGGAGGCATTAAATAAGCTCAAGGGGCCCGGATCAGCTCAAGGGGCACTAGAACAGCTAAAAGGACACCAGGCAAGCTCGGAGGCATCAAACTAACTCAGAGAGTATTATATAGGTTCAGAAGGCACACTTATTTTCTCAGGGGGGGCACCAGATTGACTACGCGGGCATCAGATCCGCTCAGAGGGCACATGATCAGCTCCAAGGGGCACCAGATGAGCTTGGAGACGATAAGGCATTATCTGGAAACGGATTACGTGCCTATACTCTTCCCGGGTGCTTGGAAAGGTGACAGAATGCCCTAACTGACCAAAAAGGCACTTAATTGTCAAACAATCGCTTAAATCGCTAAATGCAGCCTAGTTCCATCTAGACTCAACGGCGTAGGGCACTAAATTTCGAGCGGCACGGTCCAAAGAGGGTACACCACCTGGCAATCAAAAGGGCACCCCGGGACCGATGGGGGGCACGTGCCCCCTGTGCCCCCCTGGCTGCGCCCCTGCGGGGGCGAGGAAGGGGCAAGATCGCCTCCCCGGCTCCTCCTGAAATGGTCACGTCTCTTCTTCAAAGATTAATGGTGCCCCCTGAAATGTCACTTCTCATCAGTGGCGGATCCAGTAAATCATTATAGTAATTCATGCTCAAGCCTTGCCCGCCATTGTGTGCAACGCATTATCTACAGGCAGTCTGACAGTACAAGGGGCTTGACCCCTCCAAGCCCCCCTTCTTGTATTCACCACTGCTTCCACCTCGGACGCCCCTCCCCCTAGAATGCTAGTATCGGTGCTCCCGTGATAGGATGTGCCCCAACTCGTTCCTGGTACGCATGGTGCCCCATCCCGATAATGTTTGCGGCTCTAACTACCACCCTATTCCGATTATGTATACCCCCTGATTGGAAATCCTGGATCCACCTTTGTCACTTTTGACGTCCTCATAGGGTCTCTTATTTACTCTACCCTCCTTGGTGACGCCCCTTACTTGGGTTAAGCACTACAACTATTACCCTTCATAAGGTCAATAGCTTAACCCTCGCCCCACCGGGGGCATCGATGGCCTCCCTAAGGTTTTTCCGGAATAACAGAAAAACAGCGGGGCACAGCACCGCAGTTGAGGAGTCTTTCTCTCACCAAATCATTTTCCCATCATCCCTGAATTTTTTTACTCTGGGTCACACTAGGTCAGGTCACCAGGCGAGGTCAACCAAGGTCACCTCACTTCAACTTTTGAGCTCTATCATAGCTACATTTCTAAGCCGATCCATTTGAAGCTTCGTGTACTTCATGAAACCTTCAGGGTCCTCAAAATGCATATCCGGGATTTTTTGATTTCGTGACCTGAGGACAGGTCACGAGGTGAACTATTCCATTGAAAAAGCATGGGAAAAGCTGTCTTTTTATTTAAAAGCCACAAAAATTAATGTCAATGTTTATCTTGCTCATAAAAGCGTTTTTGGACACCCCTTCACGGATCCCATGGGCAATATTTTCCTTTTGACCTATCCGACGTCCTCACATGTCACCAGGGGCAAAAACAGTATTTTGACGATAGCTTTTGACCTAATCAAGCTAGAGCGCTGAATCAAACGTCATCGTGTGTGTCTTGTTACTGGTTTTCATTTGATATACAACGCGGTCACTTTCTTACTTTTCGAGACCTCAAGTCATATTAAGTCACGAGGTACCCTCTGGAGGTCAAACCTCTGGCGGGAGGTTATTATGTTTCACATAGCGGAGAAAGTCCTGGCATTTTCCTATCAAACTATTTTTGCTTGATCTCAATAGCTCTAATGGCGTGAGAGCTATGCTCAGGTTTCTTAAAGAGAGATACGCGAACAAATTTTATTGGCTAGATCAAAAGGTCACAAAAGTTGTTTCAGAAGTCCATATTCTCATTTTTGCGAATTCGGCCTGAAAATGCTTAAAATTGCTCTCAAAGTCAAACTCAAAGTCCTACGGCAAGGTCACTTTCTGACTTTCGTGACCTTAGGGTATATTAGGTCACGTGGTGACCTCTGGAGGTCAAAACACTGGCGGGAGTTCATTATATGCCACCTAGCGGAAAAAACCCTGTCATTTTCCTTTCGAATGTTTATTTTTTATCAAATCTCAATAGCTCTAATGGCATGAGAGCTATGCCAAGGTTTCTTTCGCATTTCATATTTTAGTAGAAATAGCCTATCTTGATCTAAGTTGACCTCTGGAGGTCAAACCATTGATCTAAGCGCTTAAACATGCGAATTAAAATATTACTGAATTCACACAAGCTATCTAATTCACTTTGCAGATTCGCACTCATCCCCATATTTTCGGAGTTAGAGGGGAAGCATCGATGCCCCGGTGGGGCGAAGTTGGCACCGGACCCCCGGTGGGGTGCGGGTTAAAATATTCTTCTACTCCTGCTAAACGATTTAAATAAATTTTTCAGCAGAATGCGTGCCACTGGGGAATAAGTCAGTGACAAAAGGTGGACCTGAGGCATCCACTGCACTCGGTGCCCGTAAATCTTCTCAGCTTTCCACCTTTCCCAAATATCACTTTATAAACTTATCCCTCGCCTCCCAAAGGAAACGAGAAGCGGCAACTCACAATGTGACTCAGAGCATTGGCGGACGCGGGGGAGGGCGTTCCGGCCATTACTCCTCCCCAAAGCGCTGGAAGGGGTGCCAAACTATCTTTTGGCCCCCGAAAGGCCGGATAATTTTTTTGAAAAAGGTGCATCCACTATGGGTCTGTCGAGCAATTAAATCTTAACACTATTTCCAACGGGCTCCCGGCTACCTCTATTTCCAACAGGAGGAGCTTCCGCCCCCCTAAGATCTCGAAATCTACCCGCTCGATTTTAAAAACTTAAACTGCAATCGATTCCTCTCAGGCTTAACTCCATTTTTTTAAATTATAATTTCAAAATTTTGAAAACTGAGGGAAGGGGGTTCAAAATATACATTTTGCCTTGTTTAGATTACCCGAAGGTCCTGTCTCTTAGGCTTGATTTTCACGAAACTAGTATGGATTGACAGGGAATTGCTTGGAAATGGTCAAATCCCTCACTTAGGTGAAATTCAAAATTCAAGGGCGGTTTTAGGGCCAGAAATATGGGGGATTATATAAATTGTTTTCATATATTTTTTGCAGAAATGCACACGCCAGGTACAGTGTAATATCTCTGATGTCAAGCAAAGTGCTCAAATATCGAAAATATGTCAGAAGTGGATTCAGGGAGGCTGAATAGTGTGGTAAGACACAAATTACCCTGCCTTTCAGGTATGAATATTTTTCAAATTACCCTGCCTTTATCTACCCCTGGCCGAACCGGGGAACACTCCTGGATCCGCCTATGGATGAATGGTGTCCATTTGGTGTTAAGACTAAAGGCAAATATCTACGATGCTTTGCCTCATTCAATGCAGACACGACACTAAAATACGCTTGAAAGATAGCGAATCCCCTAATTACGGTACCTGAGCGCGCATATGATATCCTATTATCATATAATACACAGATGGGGTCAATATATCCTTATTTTTACCCCTCCCGTCCATTCCGTAGGCAGTTTATATTCACTTTGGAAGAGTTCGAATGGATAACATTGTAGACAACCCATTTTGAGCTCCTGGAACCGCCTATGGCCAAAAATATACCAAAATACACATCAACTGTCATTCCAAATCTCATTTGGTCCTAGAACTAAATGCATAGTTGCAATGCTTTGTCCCATTCAATGCACACACAACACTAAAACGAGCTTGAGTGCGAGTGAACCCCCTAATTACGGTACCTGAGCACGCCTATGGCTTCTTATAATCATTAAATACACATATGTGATCAAAGCATGGTTATGTTTACCCTTCCCGAAGATTCTGTACGCAATCTATTTACTTTGGAAGAGTTTGGATGGATAACATTGTAAACCCCGCATTTTGAGCTTCTGGAACCGCCTATGGCCAAAATTATATCAAAATATACATCAACTGTCCTCCTATATCTCAGTAATAACATTCAAACATTACAACTGCTGCCAATTCGCAACGGACAGCTTTATTGTAGGACAAACGAAGCGCAGGCGACAATGCTCGGCTTCGGGATAAACCCCCAGATTAGCGAGCCATAGCGCCGCCTGAGGCACATATATATTTTCAAAAATCTCAGGGAATATGTGCTACTTAGTTGTAAGAAAAGTCACCAAATTTCAAGAGCCTATCTCAAACCGTTGCGGAGATACTATGGAAAAACCTGAGAGGTGGGCAGAATCTGCTCCCAGCTGGAAATAGAGTAAAAATAAATCCCCCAGGGTAGCGATCATGCATTCGAGAGGTAGCTTATATTAGGTCTGTTCAGCGCCATCTCGCCGCCGCCGCCGTCCCCTCGCCCCCCCCAACGCCGCCGCCGTCGCCCCCCCCGACGCCGCCGCCGCCCCCTCCCCCCGACGCCGCCGCCGTCGATTTCGCAGTGGACTCTGGGGTAGGTCGCGTCGGAGCCGCGCTGTACTTTGCGTCCCACGTTCCCCCCGCCAAAAATATAACGCCGTTATTCCCCACGTGGTATCTAAAAAAAAATCGCACGTCCCAATCCCCCTTCCCCAAGAGGAGAGATAGACATGGGTTTTGCCCCCCCCAAAACTCGGATCTGCGTCCGCCCCTGACTCAGGGCACCCTTATAGGTACCTGGTTAAGAACTGCGCTCTCTGGCTCAGGTACATCATCCCAACAAAGCCTAACGAACCAACCCTCCTCTTTACAAATTCTCAATACGCCCATGGATCCCGCGCAAACAGGGTCATCGAACCCTTCTGTGTTTTCATTGCCCTTGCGAAAGCGCGGGAAAACCGGCGGCACAAATCCGCCTTGGAGTACTTTACCTTTGCAGCATATTTTTTTGACACAAATATCCAAATACCTATCCCGTCGTGCACTCCCATGAGAGCTTTGCTAGCCACCTAGCGGCATTTTCATATACTATTGAGCACGTGATATGACGCACAGTTATGTGGGTGATTTGCTTCGTGGCCTTTTTGAATTGTGGGCGCTTTAAGCATTTGAATGTGGGTATTTTAATGTGTGGGCGTTTTTAGTCGTGGGTGGTTTGAAATCCCCTTATGGGAGCATTTGTGGGCCCTTTAATCCGTGGGTATTTCAATTTGTGGGCGATTTAGGCCGTGGGCAGTTTTAGTTTGGACGTTTAAAGCCGTGGGTCTTACGTTGTGTGGTCGAATCAATTTGTGGGCGTTTTTAACTGTGGGCGTTTCCATAGGGCTCCGAGACGACGACCAACGCCAGAGATGTCGACTGCGCCGAGTAAGCCGCATGAAAGGAGTGGCAAATACCGAATAGATTACCCCAAAATTGTGATCTAGAACCAGTGGTAGCTGTGCCAGGCTGCCGAATGATTTTTTTATTGGCAAATTTTTTTGAAAATATCATCAATTAGCTAATCATATTTCATTTTAAAAATTGCAAGGCTATCTCTGAACGTGAGGAAAATATTATTTTAAGAAACTCTACATTACCTCTAGATTTGACCGAAAGTCAAAGAGTGAAACGCAAAAAATGAAGGTATCCTGGAAATGTCAAAACTCATTTCACGTGCCAGTTCCAATGCAACTAGCCAGTTGAGGCAGTTCATGCACGCTGCGACATACTGACCACGGCAAACGCGCACAAAAGAATCAGGTATGTTATCTGTCTGCTGCTGCCGCTGCATGTATGCATTTATGATTGATTATTTATTTATTGAACTGCTGCTTGCTAGTATAAGGTTGCGAACCGAACAGCAGAGGGATGGTGCTCTCATCGTAGAATCGGAAACAGAGGTCAAGGTCACCAGCCCTGGCAGATTAAGATGCGTCCCGCGCAATTTTGGGCTTTGTGCTCGCTTTGCGGCTGCAGATACAACCGAACCCCGTGGGACATGTCAACACCAAGATCACACGCCTCTGTCCTGAATCAGCGGCCTCAGACAAAGTGGTCACAGATTGAATCCACAGCTCTGCTTCTAGGCATGGGGTCAATGGCATTAATATTCTCGGGATTAACCCGCCCAAGGGTAACCTCAGCTCCCAGGATCCCTTCAACCACATCCCTGGGGCTTGAGATAGGTTTTAAGCTAACGTGTTACACCAGTTCGAAATTCAAAACAAAAGCTGCAATCAGTGACCTGAAAAACAGAAACTGTGGGGTTGAGTCAAATGATTTTGGGAAGGCACAACTGCTAAACGAGTTCTTTGGCAGCGTTTTCACAGTCGAGGATATGGATAATGTGCCAGTGTTTGAAGGTCGTTTTGAGGGTCAACCTCTGACTGACATTCCGATATCGGTTGATGCTGTTCACAAAAAACTGGTTTCGCTAAAAAAACAAGCTCGCCTGGCCCAGACCATATTCACCCTCGGGTGCTTCATGACAGTGCTGAGTCGCTATGTTCACGACTGGCCCTCCTTTTACGTCCATACATGTATTCACAGAACAAGCAAAAATGACACACAACGGGAACGTGAAGATTAAAAACAGGCAAATGGTAAAAACGATGATACAAAAAGCGACCGTGGAGATTAAAAACGGGCGAAGGGTAGAACGCAAGCTGGAAACACCACATCGGGCGCGGGAAACAACTCCAGTCACGCTTCCAGGAGGGTGGCACCGAGCAAGCACCCTACATGGGGAAATGCTCATAAAAAAAGAAAAAAAGACGGGATCAGGGGAAAAAATTTTAAAAAAATTCAGTGGGTGGTGGTGAACGACATATCAAGGTCAATGCCCGGGCAACATCAAACTGCTCACAACTCTAGCAGCATCGAAGCATCAGCGCCGCCCAGCGGCCACCACAGCGCCGCCAATCGGCCACCACAGCGCCGCCCAGCGGCCACCACAGTGCCACCCCGTGACTCCGCACCATCGAAGCACAGCATCCGGAGCCGCTTAGTCGGAGAGTGCCACGCACGGCTGGCGCAGCCCGCAGCACCACCGCAGCCTGACACGGCCCCTGCAGCGGCCAACGCGCAGCATTGGAGCAGGAGAGGACGCGGCAGTCGCGTCAAGAACACACCGCTCCGCCCGCGGGAGATTCAGAGCAGCTGCCGGAAGCATTTAATTAGAAGAGGGAAGGAAGGTCGAAGTAAGCTGAGTGGTGCAGACAGAGCGAGAATGAATGTGCGGGAGAGAGAGAGAGAGAGAGAGAGAGAGAGAGAGAGAGAGAGAGAGAGAGAGAGAGAGAGAGAGAGAGAGAGAGAGAGAGATAGAGAGATAGAGAGATAGAGAGATAGAGAGATAGAGAGATAGAGAGATAGAGAGATAGAGTTGTTGGTTGCGTGACTGGGAAAGATAACATAGGATTTTACATAGATGCGCGTTTACTTAAGATGAGACATGGGATGAGTTGGGCGCGCAAAACAAACCAGGGAAATCATGAAAGGGCAGGGAGGTGCCGGAGGCTGGCCTGTAAGAGTGCCCCAACTGCCTCACTTAGCGTTTCATTACGGCCAAAGAGGAATTTGATGACAGACACTTTTTATAACACAAGTATAGCACCAGAGTGGGCCCAGCATTGCATGTTGGCACAGGAATACAAAAACGCAACTACCTATTGCAATCAATACTTTTCTAGAAATAACTTTTCTACAACTTTGCTGAAGAAGGGTTTGCTCAAAGGAATATCTTTCAGATTTCTAATTTTGGGGGCGATAAACTTGTTCCATGTGCGAGGAGCAGCGACAAAAATGGAAAATTTACGGTACATAGTGGGGACATGGGGGACAAAGAAGTGTTGAATTAGCCTACCATTTCTCCGGCAGGGTCCGGCGGTTGAAGATGTATTCTATTTGGAAGTGAGTTGGGTAGAGTTTGGCGAAGAAAATTGTGCAGAATTTTAATGTGAGCGAATTCAACAAGGTCAGGCAGTTTGAGAATTTTATGTTTTTTGAAGAGAGGGCTGGTGTGCGCCAAACGGTCAGTTTTCTCGATAATCCGTACAATTCTTTTTTGGAGCAAAATTAATTTGTTTAAGCGATAAGGGAACGTGGATCCCCAAACAGCCAAACAGTAATTTAGGTGGGGAAGCACTAATGCGTTGTATAGCAGGAGGAGATGGCTCGAGTCGAGTGCTTCCCTTGATCTGCAAATGAGGCCGATATTACGGGAAATTGTGCTTTCTACATGCCTAATATGACTATTCCACTTCAGATCCTCATCTATACTAACCCCTAAATACTTAGTTGAGCATTTACGTTCCAGAAAGACATTGTTAATAGATATGTCAAGATCAGGTGCTGGCGAAGATGCAAATAGCTGATATGTTGACTTTTTTGCATTAATTGTTAGTCTGTTACTAAGTAACCACGAGGTTACATTTGGAAGGGATACATTAATTTTGTATTTAAGTTCAGGTATAGTATTAGCTGTAAAGAGGAGAGCGGTATCATCTGCAAACAGATAGAAATTTGGAATAATCGAACTTTTAGAAATGTCATTTATATATAAAAGGAACAAAAGGGGGCCCAGCACACTGCCCTGTGGAACGCCAATGGGCAGTGTCATGGGGATACTTGAATTATTTTTAAATTTGACAATTTGTTTACGATTTGAGAGATAGCTCCTGAACAAATTTAGAGGGGTGTTTTGAATACTGTAACAGCTAAGTTTGGAAAGAAGAATTTGATGATTAACGGTGTTGAACGCTTTGCTGAAATCCAAATAGATTAGTGCACTAACTTTTTTTAGAATTTTTGCGGTTGTGATATCATCATATAACAAGCCAACTGGCATTAAAGTGTTATGGTTTTTACGAAAACCGAATTGATTTTCAAAGATTATATTCTGTTCAAAGAGAAATTGAGAGAGTTGGGCACATATTATCTTTTCGAGAACCTTAGCAAGAACAGGGAGAATCGATATAGGACGATAATTTGTAAACAAAGAAGGATCCCCTGATTTGAAAATTGGGACTACTGTGGCAATTTTTAGTTCGTCTGGGAAGATGCCGAGTGAAAGACAAAGGTTAAAGAGATGAACTAGATGTGTGGCAATAGTTGGGCTGATTAATTTGAGCAATTTGGAGCTAATTCCGTCATAGCCCGCGCCTGTGCTGCCAAGAGATGAGATTATGTTAAGCACGGTGGTAACATTGGTAGGGTGAAATTCAAACACGCGGTCAGTGACTCTACCCAGATAGTCAATGGGATCTGAAGTGGAACGTCCCAAATTGTTATCAAGAGAAGTTCCAATTGTTGAGAAAAATTTATTAAATTCATCCGCAATGAAGGAAGGTTCAGTGATTTGCCCGTCGTCAAGTTTGAATTGTTCTGGAAGATCTTTCTTGATTTTGTTTTTGTGAACAAGAGTGAGCAAATTTTCCCAGAGTTTTCTAGGGTTGTCTTTATTTTCCCTTAACTTGCGTTTGTAGTAGAGATTTTTGGCAGCTCAAATAATTCTAGTCAGAGAGTTATGATATGCTTTGTATTTTACTTCATCAGACTTGCTTCTAGACTTTATAAACTTTCGGTAAAGATCTGATTTTTTGTTTATACATTTTAGAAGACCAAAAGATATCCAGGGATTTATAGGAGTATGCCTACGATTAAATTTAGTGGAAGAAAAACTGTCAATTTCAGAGGTGAGTGCAGATTGCAGCGCACTTGCTGCAATATTGGGATCATTTATCAATGAAAAGTCAACAAGCTTGAGGTTTAGATTTGTTTTCATCGCTTCCACATTTCTAAAGTCAAAAGAGCGGGTTTTTACTTTCTTTTCGCCAGTAAATTTCACACAAGTGTTCAGGCTAACTGCAATGGGAAGATGGTCGCTGACATCGGAAATCAAAACGCATGATGTTGTAAGAATGGACAAATCACTACAAAAAAGTTGTCAATCAGCGTTTGAGAATCGCAAGTAACTCGAGTTGGGCGAGAGATACAAGGGGTTAAGCCGTGAGATTCTAGAGACTGAAGGAAATAGTCAGTCGAATCATGGGTTTCAGATTTTAATATATCGAAATTAAAGTCACCGCCTATCAAACAAATTTTACTTTCCCCTGACAGCTTATCCAGAAACATATCCAAATAATTGAGAAACACTGAAGATGGAAATGAGGGAGACCTATAACAAACACCAATTACAAAGCGAAAAGGAAAAACGTTATACGATTCTATAAAAACAGATTGTTTTTCGATTGCACTCGACTCAAGGTCACCCCTCCTGATATACCTAAGATCTTTATGAATAAACATTCCAGCCCCCTTGCCTTTATACTCCGTAGGGGAAGAGAGTTCAAAAGAGTAGTCTTTAACTTGATAAACGTTGAGAAGTTCTGGGTCAAGCCATAATTCAGAAACTAGAATGACCAATGGTTTATGCTCTAACTGAGATATGAAGGTGTTGAATGAATCAAAATTTTTGGGTAGCGAGCGAATATTTATGTGAATTATGGAAGACTTGCCATGTTTTGAGTTAAAGTCAGGAATGGAGCAATATTCACAAGTTTCAAGAAGATTCTGGGTAGAAGTTGAATTAGGGTTGTTGAGATCATTATCTAGGTGATCTGGAAGATATCTTAATGTTGATTTATGTGCAGTGGGGTGTTGAATCTTAAGATACTGTTATTTAGAAACAATTGAGGAAAGCCAAAAGTGTGCCTAAACACAGGTCACCAGAAGCCAGGCAGCACAACACTACTACTGCGGAGTCTGTATAACCTAATGCCTATCAACAGAAAAATATGTAAAGGGGGTGTCAAAGAAAGAGCAAGAAAAAGCTGAAATACTTTATACCCTTGGACCAGCTAACACAGGAAATTAGAGGTGTATGAATGGTCTCAACCAGCAGAGGAAACATCTTCAAAATATGGACAAAAGCCGCTATTTATGAAGAGAACTCGAAAATGTGTGCCTAGAAGACTGCTGTGCCTACAGAAAATATTGGATGAGTCAACCATGCATTTTAGACACAGGCACTGTGCGCGTGGGACTTGCTGGCTTGGGCAATTCAAAACTAAGCAGTTAGTGCAGGCCAGCTAGGGTACATGAAGTTCTAGGGCCCACAACATCCATTACATTCGTGAAGGCCCACAAGGTCCCAGGGGGAGGGGCATCGTCGAGACTACACTTGGTCCGTAGTACCAGTGGTGGTGAGGGGCGACATGGGTCGGTCAGGACCAGCAGCAACCACAACACCCGGAGGAGGCATGTTTAGTGGGGGCAGATTACTCAAGGAGCGAGAC
Source organism: Lepas anatifera (assembly GCA_034440635.1). Classification (NCBI taxonomy): domain Eukaryota; kingdom Metazoa; phylum Arthropoda; class Thecostraca; family Lepadidae; genus Lepas; species Lepas anatifera. Next base: position 23,852 of record JAOTON010001537.1, read on the forward strand.
ACAGCAGACCCCACACCAGACTCAGCAGAGGCTCGTCCATGTGATACAGGCGCACACTGTGGAGAGGTTTCTGTTCCACCACCCATACTGTCAGGATGGGAAACCAAGGAAGGGACCCAGACTCAGCCCCCGAAGAGCTTGAGGAGCCGGGCAACTGGTCCGCCTTGATCCGTCCAGAATCAGGTTCCGAAATATTTGATGTGTGAGGTCCAACAGCCTGCCCCAGATCTCGCCCATCAGCACCACACACCCCAGGCCCAGGGGGGGGGCGGGAATCCCATGTGCGAGCCCAGGGACCCCACACCCCAAAGAAGTCCTCAACGACGCACCACCCAAAGATTTTAAGGAAATCCCTAGACACAGGAGTCATCCCACAGGACTGGAAGCTGGGTACCATAACACCCATTTACAAGAAAGGTGATCAGCAAGACCCAGGAAATTACAGGCCTGTTAGCCTAACCGCCATTCATTGTAAACTGGTGGAGTCTTTGGTGAAAGATGCGCTTCTTGGCCATCTTGACGCGCAAAACCTCCTGTCCAGTCACCAGCATGGTTTTGGTCCAAAATAATCCTGCGAATCTCAACTCCTGGAAGCCATAGAAGATTGGAGTCAACAAATTGAGGAAGGCCACCCCCATTGACGCTGTTTATTTAGACTTCCAAAAGGCATTTGAATCGGTCCCGCATGAGCGTCTGCTGACCAAATTAAAAGGCTTGGTGTTGACGGGAGGCTGCTAGCCTGGTTGAGAGCCTTTCTCACAGGTCGTCGTCAGCAGGTAGTGTTGGCTCTTCAGCCTCTGACTGGGTGTGCGTTACCAGTGGCGTCCCACAGGGTTCAGTGTTAGGCCCCGTGTTGTTCCTTTTGTACATCAACGACCTGCCTGACACCATCACCTCAGGGATCAAAATCTTTGCAGATGACACCAAGCTATATGCCAGAGCAGACTCCTCCACTTGTGTTGCATCCCTCCAATTGGACCTGGAAATGGCACTTGATTGGTCCTCCACTTGGCAGATGCCCTTTAATCTAAGCAAGTGTGGTGTGCTTCACTTAGGTAACAATAACCAAGAGCACAGCTACTTAATGGAGGGCACGAAAGTCCAGGCACTGGAGGTTGAAAAGGACCTGGGAGTTTGTGTGGATCGGGATTTGAAATTTCGACACCAGGCAGCCACTGCTGCTTCTCAAGCATCCAGAGTAGTGGCGATCATGAGGAGGTCTTTTGCTAACATTGAAACATTCACGCTTCCACTACTGTACAAAACTATGGTTTGCCCGCTGCTCGAATACAGAAATTCTGTCTGGGGACCTTTTAACAGGGCAGATCAAAGGGTCATCGAAAGGATTCAACGTCGAGCTACCCGCATGGTACCATTCCTGAGAGGACACTTGTACAAGGGCAGACTGCACGCACTCAATCTTCCCTCTTTCTACCATCGTCGACTCAGAGGAGATATGATAAGAGTTTTCCAACTCTTACGTGGCGCCATCGACCAGGATTATACCCAGTTCTTTCATCTAGATGGCAAATCTCGCATGCGTGGGCATTCTATGAAGCTGATTAAGCCGGAAGCTGTCTCGCGCGTGCGTAGGGCGTCCCTCGGTGTCCGGATCGTGAACAACTGGAATGCATTGCTAGCCCATGTGATAGCTGCTCCTTCATTAAATACATTCAAGTCTCAGTTGGACAATCACTAGGCCCAGCAGATGTTCCATGTACCCAACGAAGACCATTAATCGACCCAAACTCGGAAGGTCCGTGGGCCTCTCGGTATTCCAGAGCCATACATCTCCACAGGGCCTCAATAGATCCATACTCACTCCAGAAACACTTCTCGGCAGGTCGCTCGGTTAACAAGGGCCTCCGTTTTCTCTCAGATACTTCAATCTGAGAAAGACTGACTAAAGACTTAGATTGGAACGAGCTCGTCAGATACCAGAGCCAACAGGCTGTGACGGCCTATAAATCTTCTGTAATTTTTAGGTATAGGTAGATATAGGTATTTTACACGCTTAAAAATACCGAAGAAGGCATTTAACTGTGGAGGCATCAACCAAGCCAAATAGAGGACAGAAGTTTGGAAAAATAAACAGCTTAAAAAACAAGCTTGATATTGGAAGATGCAGAAAGGGGCTGACCTGGTCCAATACAGCCAGGGGCGTAGCAGTGGACCAGTCTTCAAAGTATGGCAGCAGGCCAGACGAGTCACGCCAGCCATCTAAAATTCTCGCACCACCAGCCACCAAAAATTCGCACCAATCTGCCATATACCAGGGAGAAAAATTGACCCATTCCTACCCATACAATGCAATACTACCTTTATCATTATTCAGTTAGTTAAGGGCTTTTTATAAGGCCCCCTCCTGTGTCTTAATAACCATTCAGTCATTGTTTGTTTAGGTGCCAGCTTCCCCACACCAGTCTCGCAAATTTGCACTAGGTTGATAAAATTCACACCACTCGGTCCTGTCTCCAATGGCACTCGCACCGACGAGATCTCGTCGAAAATGCCATACTTTGCACTATGGGAGGAAGCTGGCTCCTGAGAAACCCTAGACAAAACACCATCTGGAACACCAAACAGCTTACTTACCAGGTTTACTTACCTGGTTGGTTCCCTGCTGCATCAGCGACCGTCTGGTAGAAAGTGGGCATTGAAGGATGGAGGGAACCTTTTAAAGAAAAGACGTGTCAGTTCCTATCAGCACTTTCCACAAATGGCATGATCAGCACCTGACTGGTATTGTGTATCTTCCAACATGCAATATTTGTAAGATACATGCTTAATACAGGCAAGCACATCATGCAGTCCACCACATCTCTCAGGAACTAATCATGTATATGCATACAGTTTATCCAAAATATGTTTTTCTAGCAGGCCCTTGTAACTGACCAGGCCAGGGGCACACACAGCTTCGTGGGGTAAAGAGTTCCAAGCGGACACAGATCGCACAGTAAAGAAATGTTTCCTGACATAGGTATTGACGGGAGGTACAAATATTTTGTATTGCTGGCCTCTGGTGCAGTTTTGATGACTCCTGCTAAATAGGATTTCAGGATCTAAACAGGACTTTCCATGGAATAGTTTCCAACATAGGAAGAGATCAGCTCTCAGCAATCGGCCTTATATAGAGTACAATTTCAGTGCCCGGAGACGATTCTCATAGCTGAGACTCTCGAGTCCGTTGACACGTTTAGTCTACCTTCTTTGGACATTCTCAAGTAGGCGAATGTCTTCACGGTAGCCTGTGTTCCATAAACATGAACAATACTCAATGACGGGCCTGATATGCATGGTAAGGAGGAAAAGCGTGAACTCGGGCGAACGGCAGACAGTTGATTTCAAAAAGCTCTGCGCCAGGCCCCCTGCTTTGCTGGCCACTGCACGCATGTGAGTATAAAATTTAAGCTCTGTGTCAATGAGTACGCCCAGATCCGAATGAGAGTCAGCGCAGGTTATGGTGTTTCCATCCAAGTGATACCTGGCGGGGATCCTACGTCATGACAGACGAGAAAAACGTAGCACAGCACATTTGTTCCTATTCATGAGAAGACCCCAGGAGCTTGCTGTGACATAGAGGGCGTCAATATCACTTTGCAGGTTTCGGTATTGCAGGAGGCTGGTGATCGTTGGAGCGGCATTTCACACAAGCATACATTTTCAAATCGTCAGCAAAGATCTTGTACGATGAAGTTAACCTGTGGCCAATACTATTGATGTATATATATATATATATATATATATATATATATATATATATATATATATATATATATATATATATATATATATATCAAAAAGAGCAAGGTGCCTAGTACCGAGCCCTGTGGGGCTCCACTTAGGACCTCTCAAAATAAAACAGGAATTAATAGTCAAGGAAACCAACAAAACTATTTTCAACAATAATAGCAACAGCATATTTGCATCGTCATCTTCCGTGGGAAAGAAATACTGCTCAGAGTTGGCACCGTTTCAATACAAAAAACCTGATCAAGACGGGGGGCAGCATAAGGTTGCGAACAGCAGAGGGATGGTGCTCTCATCGTAGAATCGGAAACAGAGGTCATGGCTCGTTTGGCACTGTTATGCACACATCTCACTTTCTGGGGTAGAAAGAGAGAGGCATAGGATAGTCGAGAGGAAGGTGGCAATTGTTTCACAGTCCCATAAATTCATGATAAATAAATTCATGATAAATTCATGATCTCAAAGCATCATTGCTTGCTGCCAGCTGTGTGGTGTTGGTGAGAGAATGCAGGCGTTTCGACAGGAGAATGAGTGGATCCGGATCCTTCTTAGCTGTTCTGGATATTTGCACCGGATCCACTTAGACGCATCCCATGCCATCGGTTTGGTAATGACTGAGGCTAGGTCTTGTCGAACTGCGGCGTGGTGTGAATGGTGTGGTGAAAGGGAACAGAGTGCACATTCCACGACAAAACTACCGAAAAATCACAAAATAATACCCCAAATATTAGATTTGGAGGAAACTGTTCTAAGCTGTTCTCTTGGGTGCTGACTGCTGATTCATGCTGTGACATTTTTAACCTCATCCTCCCAGCGGTTTGTGAGTTATTGCCTGGGGAATTTTTTGATATAGGGTAAAACTTTATATCTCCAAAACCGATCATGATATTTGCATAAACAACATGTCCCTGGAGTCCTTAAGATGTAAGTAATAATCTGGTGGAGTAAAAAAAATAAAGTTTAACAGAAAAGACGTAAGTTCACCGGTATCCTAGGGCCAAGGCATTTGATTTTATAACAATGGCACAAAAAAGTGCACAAATTAGTCAAACATTGTGTATTTTCATCACAGCCTTTGGAATGCATAAATTGCATGATTTTCTTACAGGCAAATGATGCAGTCATGAAAGGACACATGAATAATTGTATGGATTTTTATACTGTATATTATAAAGATATTAGTATATTTACACTCTTTCCATTTTGCAATAATTCTGTAGCACTCTGTTCCATCATGCTTCCGAAATCCAGCCATGTTCAATCGCCTTTTCTGCCCACATTCTTTAATTCAAAACATTTGGTATGCCTGGGCATAGAGATGACGAATAAAGGCCGTCAAATTACACATATTTCCTAGCGTATTTGTTCGCCTGAGGCCAGGAAGAGGTACCACCACTGCGCGCAAACGTCGCTCAGGCGCGAGAAGGCTAGCATTGGCACGATTCTATTGTGGAAAATACCTTTTACACACCCCCATGGCGGTGCTTAGAAACTTTAAATGAAAATTCAACCATACACTGGTATAGGTGAATGGGTGACAGGTCAGATTAGTGGGTGATGACTAGCTTTTGGCATCTTAGCTGTCAAGCCTTTGCTTGTTTCTATGAAGTGCTTGCTCTGGGTAAAATCTAACCAGGATCACCAAACCAAAATCACTTGATCCGCTGGTGTTTTATTGGGAGCAGTTCGGATTTAAGGATGAATGATATCAATTTTATATTGTAAGCAAAATAAACGATAATGTTCGTGGAGCATGCTTATTCTCCAAAAAGAAGCTTCCTTTTGGCTACAGAACAAAAATTAACATGCTTGCCTTGTTACAGACAACATGTCACTCTTCAAGAAGCCCAAGAAAAACATTCGTCAAAGGGTAGCAATTAATAGTGATGAAGAAAATGAAGACAGCAATGATATCAAGATTATTGAACCGAAAACGGAAAATGATGACAGCCTTGATGGTGCAACAGACATTACGAATGATGTCAGTGATATAAAGAAAAAGGAAAAGAAGAAAAAGAGAAAGCACCAAGAGAAAGCCGTTATAAGCTTTGTGGATGAAGGTAAGATCTCTGAAATCTGATTTTATCACTCTTTAACCTGGAGATTTTACATCATTTATAATGCGTGTTTGGTAAAAGGCAATACTGTGATTAGTAATGTTGTCTAGTTTAAAATGTTCGTTATTCAGATGATGAATCAAGATATCTACCTATTAGTTAGAATTATTAATGAGTAGTTTGAATATGTGTTACAGGCACCTTTAAATCGGCGTGAATAGTTCTGGCTGGGGCGGAGGAACCATGTTCCCATGTTGTTGTCTTGATAATGGGTGTTTTTACTGCGGCAATCTGCCTCTTCCACAGTCGACCGTCGCCCTCTTATGTCGATGCCCTCGTTTTCCCTGCTCTGGACAGCGATGCCCTGTGTTTCCTTTGACAGATGGCCGGTTTCATTGTCTTCACGGTCACAGTCATTTCGGTGCTGCCTGAGATGCCACATCCCCTTTATTTCTCGACAGATTGCTAGTGTTAGCTGCCACCTGCATCCAACCACGGGTTTTTGCTCCGCCAGTAGTGGCCGCCCTGTGCTGACGGCTCCTCCCCGGTTACAGACGCGCCTCTATCGGCAGCCGCCCCCACTTCTGCCCGTTGCCTCTCCCGTTCATGTATTAGCCACCCCCGCCCTGGGCAGAGGCCACATGTGCTGCCATTGTTCCTCCCTCCGGAAGACGGTGTGTTTTTACTGCCGTATGCAGCACCCTCTATCTCCGTTCTTTCTTTCGTGTTTCAGAGGAGGAAGGGGAGGTGTTTCAGGTGAAGAAGTCGAGCCAGAGCAGAAGACTCGCCAAACAAATCGAGAAAGAGAAGCGAAGGAGGGAGCAGTTAGAGAAAGAGAGCGGTAATGGTACCTTGCCTCAGGTGAAGGTAGGTATTCTTTGTTAGTGCTAACGCCTCGTCTGCGTGTGTTAGCACTGGCGCCTCGTCTGAGCGTGTTAGCACTGACGGCTCGTTTGGGGTGAAGCCTGGTGCTCTGTCTTAGTGATTGCACCCTACCTAGGGTAAGGTTGCGCTAGCCTATTAATGGCATCTCTGTGGTGGGTACATGTATGTTATGTTGTGGTCAGAGTGTGTTCCTAGGGTAAGGGAGATAGGTGAATCACTTGTTCAGTGTTGTAGGTTCAGGCATGGACGCCGAAAGAGGGGGACGGTTCCCCCTGTTTGCCAACCAGGGGGACGTCCCCCCCCAAAAAATGGGTCCATCTTCATTAATGCTGTCAGGTGCCGAATATGCTTAAAGTTCGCCTCCCCCGGTCAGCACCAGCCTGGGTCCGTCCCCCCTTGTAAAAAAATTCCGTGGTGGCGCCCCTGGGTTCAGGGAAAATATAAGTGATAGGCTCAGGGTGTTTGTTCAGGGAAATAGGTAACACCGTTCGCTGTCAGGGTTATCTCTCCCGTCGTGGGCTCGCGTGCTGCGATATTATGCATAGGGCACGGGACCTCGTGGTAGGCTTATTTGTGGATGATGCCGCAAGTCAGTCGCGGCGCGTCTCAAAATCTTCGCTTCCGATGCCAGGAAATACCATATTCTCGGTAGTGTTCCATCATTCGCCGCTAGAGGCCCCCATCCCTGGACGCCAAGAAGATTAATGGTACAAAATTTACCATATAGGTAACATAGCATGGTCTTCAGATTTTTTTTTAGTTTTAGATATCATCTTGCAGTCACCATAGATCCGTCAGGCGTTGATTTCTTTTTACAGCTTTGTAAGTGATTTTGAGGGATCGAGGGCTTTTTCGAAATGTGTATTTTTGTGAAGCTTTGTATATTTTTCTATGACTTCCTGTCTTTGATTTTTCGGCAAAAAAATCTGAGAATCATTTACGCGCTGCTCATAGCAGTCATGCGTGGTGTTTTAAACAGCACACGTGGTACGCTGAGGCAGGGACCCGCTCTGACCGGTTTCCGTGTCTGCCCGGTAGGAGGAGCCGGCGTCGCCGCCGTCGGCGCAGGCAGCGGCCTCCCCGGCGGATGTGAAGCAGGAGCCGGCGGCCGAGCCGCCGCCACAGCAGCCCACCATCCTCAGCGGCCGCGAGGCCGAGATGGCCGGTTACCATAGCGACGAGGACGAGCAGAAGCCGCGCCACAAGTTCACGCCACGCTCCGCTGGCTCTCTGCAGCATGTGCTGCAGGGTGAGTACTGCGGCGGGGAGGGACGGCAGTTAGGTATGGCGCTATGGGATGTTTTGATACCCCCAACACCGAGAAATGTATGTTTCTGGTATTGGAAAAGAAGGGGTTTGTTGGTGACTTCAGGTTTAACAAGCATTTGAAGATGCCAGGAAGGCTGTAAATATTTCCTTGTTTTTATTTTGTCAGATAAGAGTAGACAATAACCGATGACGGTTCGCGTTATCGATTGCTGGACGTGTGGTTTGAAGAAGCAGTTACATTAGTAGCACGAAAGGAATTCACCTGCAACGAGGCTTGGAGCCACGTCCTTTTTTTCAGATAGTGTACTGTAATTGTGCTGTCCCACTTGCTCACTGTCTGCTGTCACACGTGTTCACTGTCTGCTGCCGCACGTGCTCACCGATGCTGTCGCAGCTGCTCGCTGTCTGCTCTCGAACGTGTTCACTGTATGTTGCTGCACGTGTTCACTGTATGTTGCTGCACGTGTTCACTGTATGTTGCTGCACGTGGTCATTGTCTGTTGTCGCCCGTGCTCACTGTCTGCTGTCGCATGTGCTCGCTGTCTGCCCTCGAACGTGCTCACTGTATGTTGTCGCACGTGTTCACTGTCGGCTGTCGCCCGCAGACGGTGCGATCCCGGACGCGGCCACCATTCACGCGGTGCGGAAGCGACGAGAACAGGCGCGCCGCATGCAGGAGGCGGCGCCCGACTTCATGCCGCTCAACGAGGAGAGCCAGGGGTGAGCCGTTCCTTCAGCGGGCGCTACATCGTGTTGTTGCGGGCTCAAGCCGAACGGCCGAGTGTCGGTGTTTGAGCAAAGGGGATTTTATGGGCCTCGGTCCGCCAGTGTCACAATTGTGTCGCCTCTTAAAGCGGTAGTTTTATTTTTCACCGATGTGTTGCGACTGTTGGGTGTGTGCGCGACAACTGTAGCTTGAGTGCTACACTATGCTGTGTGTCTGACTGTTGGGCGTGGGCGCGACAACTCTAGCTTGAGTGCTACACTGTGCTGTGTGTCTGACTGTTGGGTGTGTGCGCGACAACTCTAGCTTGAGTGCTAAGCTGTGCTGTGTGTCTGACTTTTGGGTGGGTCTGCGCCAGCTGTAGCTTGAGTGCTACACTGTGCAGTGCGTCTGACTGTTGGGTGGGTCTGCGCCAGCTGTAGCTTGAGTGCTACACTGTGCCGTGTGTCTGACTGTTGGGTGGGTCTGCGCCAGCTGTAGCTTGAGTGCTACACTGTGCGTGTGTCTGACTGTTGGGTGTGTGCGCGACAACCCTAGCTTGAGTGCTACACTGTGCTGTGTGTCTGACTGTTGGGTGAGTCTGCTCCTGCTGTAGCTTGAGTGCTACACTGTGCTGTGCGTCTGACTGTTGGGTGTGTGCGCGACAACTCTAGCTTGAGTGCTACAGTGTGCTGTGTGTCTGACTGTTGGGTGGGTCTGCGCCAGCTGTAGCTTGAGTGCCACACTGTGCTGTGTCTGTGCCTGTTGGGTGTCTGCGCGACAACCCTAGCTTGAGTGCTACACTGTGCTGTGTGTCTGACTGCTGGGTGGGTCTGCGCCTGCTGTAGCTTGAGTGCTACACTGTGCTGTGTGTGACTGTTGGGTGTGTGCGCGACAACCTCTAGCTTGAGTGCTACACTGTGCTGTGTGTCTGACTATTGGGTGCTTGAGTGCCACACTGTGCTGTGTGTCTGACTATTGAGTGCTTGAGTGCTACACTGTGCTGTGTGTCTGACTATTGGGTGGGTCTGCGCCAGCTGTAGCTTGAGTGCTACACTGTGCTGTGTGTCTGACTGTTGGGTGGGTTGCCAGCTGTAGCTTGAGTGCTACACTGTGCTGTGTGTCTGACTATTGGGTGTGGGGCAAATTTGAGTGCTACACTGTGCTGTGTGTCTGGCTGTTGGGTGGGTCTGCGCCAGCTGTAGCTTGAGTGCTACACTGTGCTGTGTGTCTGACTGCTGGGTGGGTCTGCGCCAGCTGTAGCTTGAGTGCTACGCTGTGCTGTGTGTCTGACTGCTGGGTGGGTCTGCGCCAGCTGTAGCTTGAGTGCTACGCTGTGCTGTGTGTCTGACTGCTGGGTGGGTCTGCGCCAGCTCCAACTCGCGGCCTCCGCGGGAGGACGACGACAGTGGTCCGGAGGACGACCGGGTCACCTTCACGGTCAGCACCAGCGCACGGGACCGGGAGGCGCGCCGCGACCAGTTCAACGCCGCCCGCGACCAGGGTGAGGCCAGCCTCCTGGATAGGGGAGCCGTAGCCGCAGGAGCGAGACTGGTAGATGTCGATCAGCGACGGGTTTGCTCACGTTGTGTCGCCGGTGCATATTAGATAATGCCGTTGCTTTCTGTTTTGTATACAGCTACTTTTTCCGGGGCTTACTTGCCTTTCTCATGGCAGTGCCTTGTTTTGGGTTTGTAGAGGGTGGTGATTAATGCATGACAATGTGTCTCGTATTGTACATAATTTGTCCAATCAGGTAGAGCTGGTGGCGGGTCTCTGAACTGCCTCTTTTCAGCTGTTCTCCCTGATGTTGAAGCTGATCTTTTTTACAGAGGACGCACGTGATTCGGCGGAAGACGATACCGAACTGGCCCGCTGGGAAAACCAGCAAATCAAAAAAGCATTCTCAAGCGCTCAGGTATGTAGGAAAACAACAGTTTCTTGTGCAGGGACATGCAAGACTGACTAAATATGCCACCTATTCATCGGTATGCCCGATACAACAGTGTGCATAGTGACACCATGCTCAGGCATCTCCACACTTCCTCTAATGTCCTCGAATCAAGGAACCACACTCAGTCCACCTCGTCATCCGTCTCTGACCCTGCTCCCCCTCGGCAGCTGGCGTCAGTGACCGCCGAGCACTACCTGCTGCCGACGAACGGCGACGACGACGGCAGCGGCGGCGGCGGGGGCGGCGGCGGCGGCGGGCGGCTGCCTGAACCGCTGGGGCCGCGCCAGAGACGGCCGCTGGCCGAACTGACACCGGCCGCCGTCAGGCAGCGCCTGACGCAAAAGTACGGTGGGAGCCGCCCGACGCACGGGCCCGGCGACACCGGGACGGACGCGGCGGCGCCGGCGCACAGCCCGTCTGCTGTGCTGTGCACGTTTGGCTCTCGGGATGTACGGACGGTGTGCTGTGGTGGAAATGTGGCTACTGGTTGTGCTGTGAGCTGTGTGGTAATCGGATGGCGTGTTTGTGTTTGATGTGTTGCGGTGTTTGTGACCAGTTGTGACCTTGTAGTGTGTTCGTGGGCCGTTCTCTGATTTGGATGTGTTGTGTTCTTTGTTGAGCGATTTTTATGAGAGCAAGTCCAGGGACTTCTCAGTGTAGGAAAAGAAAGATGTTTGTCATGTCATGGGTCGAGTGCATCACTGGTGTTTGCGGTGTCATTGAAACTTCTTTGTTTCACACATTTATTGGGAGTTACAATGAAGTGTCTCCGGACTTTGGGGCGTTGTCTTGTGTCTTGTGTCATCGATATTCCCTTTTGAGATAGTCTTTGGGGCAGAATATGGATGAACGTAAATTGAAAATCGGGAATCAGAAACGTACAGTTATTATATTTGGATTAAAGTGGACAACCCCAGGCTAGTGCTCTGGAGTTCTTTTTAATTGAACTGCCCCCACTTATTTGTATTTGTATTTGTATTTTTTCAGTATATATCAGCAACAAGATTATCCCACTTACAGCTCAAGTCAATTGATAAAACAATACATGCATATTTACAAGAGATGATGAACTGATAGTCACATATACAGTTACAACCGCAGAAACATTAAATTCAAATAAACATGTAAATATTAAAAGAAAAACATGATGCTATAAAACAGTGAAATCCTAAAACCATGAGTTCACTAAAACGGATGATCCCTAAGATATTTAATGATGGAGGATTTAAACGATGAGAAAGTAGAGATAAAAGGGTCGATCGAAGGATACGTGCTGACATGATGATTAAAAGCGCGAACTGCACGGATGAACAATCCACATCTCACGGTTTCTACCCTATATGTTTTCTAATTCTATTTTGCGGATTGTTTCTTTAGTTAGTCTGTCGGTGAGAGGGGTGGTGTTGTAGTGTTTTTCGTTTCCGCTTTCCACGCGGTGGTTTCGGGTTCAAGCCCAGGTGCACTCAAGACGCCGAATTCTCCAAGCATGGAGTAAATTGACTTCACGAAGAGTCCTCCAACATGAAAAAAGCTGGCGATGCCATATGACCTAGGCAGCGGGCGCGTGGATAAACAAAAACAAAGCACAATGACAATAATATGTCGACACGCGAGCGATGGGGACAGTTGATGCATGATGCTGTCTCGCTAGGTAAATGCGGTGGGTTTGACCTTTTGTTCTTTGTATCAGACGATACGCCTCTCCTTCCAGCAAAGCTTAGGCTTTATTCGGTTTGTGGAATAAAGTATCCGCGGAATCGGAGACTTCAGTTAAATGTTTTTAGCTTTTAGGTATGTAAATTCAGGATGGAAAATATGAGATTTCTGGACCTGCCCTATTTGTCCCATGTTTCTCTGTCATATTTATAATACTACAAAGCTTCCAAGCTCGAAACGAAAGTCGGGCTATGTGCGATGTTCAGCCCTGAGACTTACCGGTAAAGTTGGGATCTCTTGTGGTGCATGCGTTTAACACTGTCATGTCTTTACTGCGGTGACTGCTGCTATGTCTACACTTCCTTCTACCTGAAGCTGTGGCGTATCTGCTGCCGCGTGAGCTGTCGCGCTGCAAAGGCGTATTTGCCGTATTTATTTGTTCCGATGTGTGCCATGTTAAGCATTTGTATGCTGTGCTGTCTAGCGTTGCTGCTTGTGAGCGACTGTGGAGGTGCCGTGCCTGCTGTTTTCAGTAGCTGTGTCGCTGCAACTGCTGTCTTGCCGGCTGCTATGTGCGATGCTGTGTACCGGCTATGCTGTCTGCTGTCGTTGTCAGCGCTGTGATCACCCTGTCTGCTGCGGTGGTGCCGTGTCTGCCGTCTCGCTGATGCTCGGCGATGTTTTCTGTCACTGGCAGTGCTGTGACCGGGCTGTCTACTGTGGCGGTGCTGTGTTTGCGTGACCGGGCTGTCTACTGTGGCGGTGCTGTGTTTGCTGTGACGTTCTTTGGCGGGCTTTTTGTGTCGCTGGCAGTGCTGTGACTGGGCTGTCTGCTGTGGCGGCGCTGTGTTTGCTGTCGCTGGCAGTGCTGTGACTGGGCTGTCTGCTGTGGCGGCGCTGTGTTTGCCGTCACTGGCAGTGCTGTGACTGGGATGTCTGCTGTGGCGGTGCTGTGTTTGCTGTGAGGACTGTCTGCTGTGGCGGTGCTGTGTTTGCTGTGACCACTGTCTGCTGTGGCGGCGCTGTGTTTGCTGTCACTGGCAGTGCTGTGACTGGGCTGTCCTCCCGCAGGCTGGCTGAGCTGCGACTGGCCCAGACTGACCATGAGTCGGCGCGCGACACCGCGCTCGACCGCTTGGTCGCGGGCCAGTCGGAGATTGACCGGCTGGAGCGCGAGGCGCCGCGCGCCGCCAGACGATACCGATACTACCAAGATATCCGTGGGTATGTCACTGATCTCGTTGAGTGCTTTAACGAAAAGGTATGTAATACTTGATCGCTACTCTTTTGGGGGGAGTGGTTATGGGGGGTTGCGGAGCGTTCGATTGGTTATTGAGGCTGTTGTTTGAATTTATTATTCATTAAATGCTACTTCTCGGTGGCATTCAAGATTTCTGTGTTCCAAATCAGGGGTTCCCAAACTTGTTCCTGCAAGGGACTCAAAGATGAAGAGAAAGCCTTTGTTAATTTGAATATCACCAAAATTACATTATTGGCTTTCAACACTTGGCAGCGAAGTGCCATTCTATCCTAAATTCTGGTCAGACATGAGCTCTTGAGACCTTCCGTGTATGCAAGGCAGGTAAGTGGTTTCACCGCGCGTTGCCAAAAAAATGGCACCGGTGCGCGGAGGGCAATTTGGGAACCCCTGCTTTAAAGTCATCAAGTGCGTGTTAAAATTGATGAAGAGTGTTTCTGCTTCTCTTTTTATACAAAATTCCAAGCCATATTTGTATCTTCTTGGTCTTTGCCTCTGCCTCACGATATTTGTATCGCAAGCCTTTGGATTGTTCTTGGTGGACAAATGTACATCAGCGCATTTGCATACGACTTCATAAATAATAGAGTAAAATATCACTGGTTTTTGCATTTCCAAGTTCATAATTCAGTTTTGTTGTAGTGATTTAGCAGAATCAACTTTCATTCATTGTACGTTATGAATAGTACAAATATTTTAGCAGACTTCGTAATATTTCGCCTGCATGATTGTGTCAACAAATTCTTGAAACTAAGTTGTATTTCAAAATCCTAGATTTTCAGTTCGCGTTGTCTGTATGTGCAAATTTGTTACCGAAAATTTCAGGCGACAATGATAAATTTTGTTTTGCCAGAACTGGGACACTTCGAAAAATCGTGTTACGGTTCCTATTATTGGTTCGATGTCAACTATACAGATTCGTATATTTATATATCGTATATTCTCCAATATTTAGTTTTATTTTTCCTCAGCATGTGTCCAAAAACTGGAATTAGTCCGTCAAAACACCACATATTTGACAAGTTTGTTGACGTTGAACTTGACTTGCACTTTTCGATAATTCGGTGGATATTTTGTACCTTAGGTGGATGTTTTGATGGTGGTACCAGCGTATCCATATCCATATTTTGACTCATGTGTTGTCATCGTGCGAATTGGCGTCTGGCAACGGACAGAAAATCCCTTGTCTGTTTCCTAACTCTACTTTTTCACTGTCTTAAACGGATGCGTTCAGGGGAACCAAAATATGGAGTTTCCTTTCATGTCTTGTTCAAAATTATTTATAAGTTTTTTTTGCAGATGCTTGCCCTAGAAACTTGTTATCACCCTGTTTTAGCGCTAGGAACGCGTGTATTTGGAGTAGGCTGTCCGTTTAAATGGATAAAAAAGGAACTGGTAACCTTGGCGAAGCTGCAACTTGGAGGAATATCGATTTTTTGTCGAGCTCAAGTAGTTAAACTCATTATTGGAAACTTTCAAGGTTGTGTCCCAATTGTGAATTTCGTGTAGTACTTTGAATAATGGGAGGGAGTTCTGAATTCGGGGATGCGGTTTTCCGTTTGTCTACGCATTTTAATTTCGCCTCAACTTTTTATAAAGTTATAGCCATGAATCTGTCTCGTTCTTCTACACCAGTTTGGTATCAAAGGGACCCTTGCAACCACCCACTGGGTCGGATATTCTTGGATTCTTCCTGTCCGGTGCCTAAACTGAGTCTGCCTATCCTAACAATGACGTTCGCTCCTATTGCGGTTTCCAGAAAGACTGGCAGTTGCAGTGTCGCACTGGTATTTTACGAGGAGTTTATTGTTTCCGCGGGATGGTCTTATATATTCAGATCAGACTGCAGATTTGCACTGCCTTCTGAATGCTGTTCTGGTTTGTTATGTCTTTCGGGACAAATTATTTGCGCCAAGAGAGTGTTCTTGGTATTGGCAGGAGGTATAGCGTTTAACTATCTTGCTGATTTATTCCATCTGTGTTTGCCGGTGGAAAGCATACTGGTGCGTGGGTAAAAAATGTCAGAATTGGCTTGTGTATATCTTGCCCTCCCTTGATCCGATGATAATGATGATTGGAGTTTTAGGGTTCGACAGTTACCAAGGCTATATGTGCCTGTCAGTATCGGTTAAATCAGTTCATAACAGTCCTGGTTCGAGGCCCGGCGATTTCCCTGAACACGGAGCAAGCTGGCGCCCGAGAAAACCTTCCAACAGGGAAAGAGTTGGCGACGCCATATGACCCTGGCAGTTGGTGCGTTGATAAGCCCCAAAAAAGTAGTATTATTATAACCGTTCTGGTTAGTTTACGATTCCTATGTCATGGGTGCAACATCTAAAAGGATCTGATGGGGTTGTCGACTATGTCAAACCCTATTTCTCTTAAGTATGATGCAACCTGCCCGATGTCCATTGTTAAGGGCTTTTTTAAGGGTTCTCCTCCACGGCCATTGCTTAAAATATGTTCCAAAGGAACCGGCGGGAAGAGTCAATGCTGACTTTGTCTCAGCTGGTCGCAGCTGTCCGTTACAGATATAACATGCTGGCCAGTGAGGGGGCTGCCACAGTGCGGACACAGGCTAGGGGCGGTGTTGTTCAGGTAGTGTGCGTGCGCGGTTATAACAGTGGCTGATCCGGAGTCCCTTGATCCAGCTGCACGCTGATGTCTGCGCCTGTGAGGGCCGCTGTGACGGCCGCGGCAGTAGGGTTCCAGCAGGACGCTCCGGGAGCTGCCGTCCGCGGGGGAAGTGTCCCGGCTGGAGCCCGCGCTCCGCCGCACGCCTCGTCCGGCCGCGCCGCTGACTCGCGCCCTCTCTCGACAGCTGCCGATGATCGTACAGCTGGAGAACCGCATGCTGGATGTGCTGCGCGCGCACCCAGAAGGTGGTGCAGCGCCGACGCACCGACGTGCGCGACCAGCGCCTGGAGCTGGACGCCAGCACGCGTGAGTGACGTGCTGGTGTGTAACTGTGTGCCAAATCTGACCTCCCGCACGAGTTAGTCGCACTGTGTCAAGGAATACGTGTATCATCTCAGGTGGAAGAGGAATGAAGTTGTCTCAGTGTCGGAGGGGACGTGAGAACCCTTACGCTCTGGAAGACCGCAATATTTAGACTTCTAGCAACGCGTCGGCTGTAATGATATAAGTTTTGAAAGCCTTTTGTCGTCAAATTTGAGACTTCATTCGCGGAATGTATGCGTGAGATGCTGAATGAATCCTTTGAAAAGCTCGGTTGATATTAAATGAGCGGATTTTAAGCACGGCTTTGTGAGTTGAAGCTAATTACGAAAAAGTGAAGTATTTGCAGCGTTCCCAGTATTCCAGTACCATGAGTCTACGAATATATTGCGGTGGCTCCCGTACGCGGTCCGTCCCTAATCCGCCCTGCTGCCCTCTAACTCTCGCCTGGCCTGTGACGACCAGAGAAGGCAGGCGTGCACTACTCAGAACAGAGCGCCGGGGAGGTAGCGGCGCGGCGGCGGCGCGCCGCTGAACGGGAGGGTCGTCGCACGCGACGGCGGCGCGCCCGCGAGCTGTCGGCAGGGGGCGGCGCCGGACACCAGGACGGACTCAGTTCCGACGAGGAGACTGCCGCCGCCGACGATGAGCAGTTCCAGAAGGACAGAGGTGAGTGGAGTGTCGGGAATGTGTGGTTGAGACAGCTGCGGAGTCGGACCGATGTCATTGGTTCAAGTGCCTGTTTCCGTCGGTGTGGCGTTTGTGTTCACGAGCTCTGTTCGTCTATGTCGTGAGTTTGAGCGGTGGGTCATGAAGATATGTGTGGGCGGTGCCGCTGTTGGTGACGTCAGAGCGCTGTTTGGGATCACTGCTGGTAGTGTGTAGTTGAAGTCTGGATCTCGTATCACGTATCACGTGACTAGCGCTACTGGTGTGAGGCTATGCCGGGTCAGTGTTACACACGCGTTACATGCACTAAGTAGATGGGTTTTAAACACGCTGCTCGGAAGTTGTAATGTACAGGAGCATACCGAACGGACCGCAGTTTTTATTAAATGCAGCAGTCACAATTTCCCGCATGCTGATTGCACAACATATCGCCTCAGTTTGAGTTGTTCTCCGGTTCTGACCCCACCGCGTGGCGTGTAACCCGCGCTCTTGGCAGAGGCGGTGCTGCAGGAGGTGCCGGACATGCTGTTGGACGTGGAGGAGGACTTCAGCACGCTGGCCGGCGTGTGCCGCCACTTCCTGGAGTGGCGCCGCATGGACCGCACCGCCTACACGGACGCCTATGTCAGCCTGTCGCTGCGCGCGCGCTGGCGCCGCTCGTTCGGCTGCAGATGATCGGCTGGAACCCGCTCAACGAAACGGTCAGTGGGGGCTGGGTCTGTGTATCGGGAAACAGGCTCTTGGAGTAGGTCAGTCTCATCAGCTACTGAGATGTCCAGTGCGTGGAACAAGCAAGAAGGTTGGTTATGCCGCTGGGATGAGTCGTAGCCGAGATTTATAATTTCAGTAAGTGAAAAGTGGATGAATCCGTGTGTTTCTTGGCCGTTTGAGCACCTGCGGGCGAGTGAAGCCCACATTGTTGGCGTCCGCAGGAGGGTGCCGAGCTGGAGAAGTTCCCGTGGTTCGGGGACCTGGCGACGTTCGGTGCCTCTGGGGACCCCGGCGCCGACACCGAGGAGGCCTTCCGTCAGGACCCCGACTGTCTGCTCGTCTCCAGGCTCACCGAGCGCGTGGTCCTCCCGAAAATCACCGGTAATAGCACTCGAATCGCGGCAGCAGATCACAAGGTGTGAATGGTTTAGTTAGTAACTGGTAGAAGCATGTGTTGGAAATTTAAAATACAGCCGGAGTACCGCCACTTAAAGGCTGCACTTCTAGTGCAGAATCAGTGTAGGGAAACCTGGTATGCTGTGCTATCTGGCATGGTCCTGAAATTGTTTTTGTGCAAAGTGGAGAGTGAGGTCTAAATCCCCAGAGGTCAAAATCATCCTCTATTATTCAATACTTCAAATTCGTTTTCATGTATTTTACAAGCAGTTTTATTGAGTCACATACACTACAGTTTCTCCGGGAACTGTCCACTCCTATTTATAAAATGAAGGGACCTGTCTACCCCTCGATTAAATTTTTAACCTAGGCTAAAATAGCCTGCTGATGAGGCAAAAAATAAGAAAAATGTACGTTTTCCATTTAAAATTTCGAATCTTTAGACACTGCTATCTGGTGACGATATGTCGATTTTGATGAAACTGCGAGCCGTCTCCTCCCGAATGTGAGAGATTAGTGAATATTTGTGGTTCTCGATGGAAGAAAAAGTCCAATTTCGTTATGCAGCTCTGGTGGAGCGGGTGTGGGACCCGCTGTCCATCCCTGAGACGCTGCGTCTGACTGAGATGCTGTGCCGCAGCTCTGGTGGAGCGGGTGTGGGACCCGCTGTCCAACTCTGAGACGCTGCGTCTGACTGAGATGCTGTGCCGCAGCTCTGGTGGAGCGGGTATGGGACCCGCTGTCCAACTCTGAGACGCTGCGTCTGGTTCACCTGGTGCGTCAGCTGGTGCGCGACTACCCGACCGTGACGGGTGAGAGCGTGCACCTTCAGCGGCTGCTGCGCGCCGTGGTGGCCGCCTTCCAGCGCACCATCGACGAGGACGCCAGCGTGCCGCGCTTCAGCCCACAGTGAGTGTCCTTCTCGGCTCGCGCCGGAACCAACGCTGCTAAATCAGCAGGGTTGTGTACAGTTCTGTTCTGGAAGCCACCGAGAAGCTTGACGGTTCTCGGAACAGCTCTAGAACTTCGGAGCAGGTGCATTATTTTTTTCAGCTGATCAGCTATGCCAATTTTTAAAGCTGAACCGAATGTCAGATGAATACCTGTTGATGATGCGAGCATGGTTGTTAGGTGTGTCATATTGTTCTCGTAAAATCTTCCGACGCGCTATACTCACGATGTGAAGCAGAAGAGAGACCAATCCTTTGACTAACCGCGTCCCTTCCGCGGCCAGGGTGCTAGAGAGCCGGTCTTCGCCGTCGGCCGTCTTCTTCTACCGCCAGTTCACCAGCTGCTGTAAGCTGCTGGGCAACATGCTGAGCTGGACGGAGCTGGTGGGAGACGGCGCGCTGCAGCGTCTGGCGCTGGGCTCGCTGCTGAACGGCGCCATGCTGCTGCCGCTCACCCAGGTGCCCGACACCAACGAGGCCGTCAGCCGCTGTCGCCTGGTGAGTACCGACTCCGGCCAGCAGTGGGGGGGAGAGGTGGAGCTGATCGGTTCACCAGCAGGCTGCTGTGCAAGTGTCTGATTGTCATAGCGTTGTCTGATTTTCGGGGAGATAACGAACTGGTTTGTGTTCCTCTTGGCACGGTACCGGACTTGTGGCGCAAGCTGTAGTTGATAGTTAATCTGGTCAGTTAGCACTAACCTGGCACCACTGGAAACTGGCGACTTTACTAATGCTGTCATTTTCACACTGTGGGTCTCGGTGGCGTAGTCGCAGTTGGCTGCGTATTCGGCAGCGCACGAGTTCGAGCCCACCCAGAGGCAGAATTTGCATCCCCTGCCCTAGCTCAGGCCCGGCTTATTCCTCTTCTACGCGTTATGATCTGTACAGGCGGCGGATCGTTACAACCCCAGCTGTTACGTTGTACGGTTTGTTTCGCGTCAGGTAGCCAGCGCGTTGCCGGGTGGCTGGTTCCAGGGCGAGCGTGCCGTGCCCCAGCTCAACATGTTCGTCAGCTACCTCACCATGCTGGCCGTCAAAGTCAGCTCCACCGGCAACAAAACGTGAGCCGCCAGCCTTCAGAGGGCGCTGTGATCTGAAATCCCCGTCATGGTGGTATAGCACCTATCATTTTTAAAATGACTGTTTAATGTGGTTGAATCAAATGCTATCAAACTCGCTACATTTCGCATGTAGCGAGCGCGCTTCTAGGAAAATTGGGCAACTTCAGTGATGCTGCCTGCTCTCGACGCAAGAATCTTGCAGTTTTTCCTGAGCTGATTAAATGCGCCATGCGGGTCAGACTGGTCTCAGTAACATATGGTATAGGCAGGGACGTTGCCACTGGTATTTTACGAGTGTTGGAGGGGTGAGGGCGGTGGACTCCGGCCGGGTGATAACCGAGGAGGAGGGTTGGGAGGCGAACTTCAACATATCAACTGTCTTTGAGAATGCTACTGATGTGTTGTAACATTACTAAATTGTGGAAAGTCCACGTAAAGTTCACCTACGTTACCGGGAGACCAAATGCGTGCGTAACGTCCCTCTTAGTTCATTAGTTTAACTGTGTGTCTAATGTTTTTTGTATAACTATGTATAACTAGTGTTTCATAATGGCATCCGTACGTTGTATCTGGCGGTAGATCACCTGTTTGATCCGGCGATGTCGTCTTTACCGCAGAACCTCGCTGAAGGCGATCTCCAGCATATTGAAGAAGGTGGGCGCGTCAGAGGCATGGGCCAAGGTCGAAGCTATGCTGCAGACATGATCCGTCCCGGCCTGCGTGGCGTCACAGCTCAACCCGGCACCCGGCGGACCGGACTGTCCTGCTTCTGAGACGTGCACAAGGACAGATCTGGGTATTGAAGCGCCTCTGTCCGTCCTCGGCGGAGTGTACACGGCTGGGTTTTGGGTATACCCGCCGCAGTTTGTAACCTGAGCTACCGATGGAAGAGTCAGGGCAGAAGTGCATGTATTCTACTCATAAATGCCGTTTTGAGCCCAACAAGAGCGTGATACAAGACTGAGTGCTAGAGGAATTTGAACAACAAACTTTCGGTGAAAAGCGCGATTTTCTATGAGAGACTGTAGACAGCACTCATGGGGGAGATCACCCCATGCAAGTCGAATACAAACGGCCGTTTGATGAGAGCCCATTACCCCCTTGGGATTGTCTGTGTTGGCGTGCTTGCCGGATGTGAAGTTACATGTTTGTGTGGTGTTCAACGTGGAGTTGCATTGAGCGTGGCAGCAGCGGTGCTGCGAGAGCGAGTGGTTTAGTTGTTCCGAGCCCTGTCCGATTGCCAGTTCGTACAAGCGCCGCCGTTTTTATCCTCTTGAGATACCACATAAGCAGCGAGGCTCCAAATGGGGGCTGCGAGCTTATCGGGGCTGTTCCCTTGGCTGGGCCCGAACAGATTAGTGTGTCGCCAAATGGAAAAGGCATAAAACAGAAATCCCCCGATTAAGTCCGCCTGTCATCCTAGAAACATGGGCTACCAAAGGAAATGATTCTAAACACTGGTGATTTAACCATTAATTCTACCTTTGTGCTCAGAATAATACTTTTCCACCTTCAAGGTAAGATATAAATAATATTGCCCCCTCCCCCAAAAAATTTAGCTAGAACTGTCTATTGTTACACCACAAAACAGGGAGGACTCAATGAGAGCTGTGGGAAGTCAGAGCTCCCACCCATTCAGTTTCGAGCCGTCGGAGGTCACCGCAAGTGATGCGGGGCGCTTGTGCGGAACGGTGAGCATTGGTTGGATCCAGAGGTGCGCCCCCTTTGTGTTCTAGTGATGGGTCCACTAATGAGAATGCGTGTACTGGTTTGTTCGCATCACTTCAGCATACTGGGCTGAACTAAACAGCTAAAAGCGTACTTGTGGCACAAGCGGTAGAATAAATGTTGGATTTTATTTCAGAGTTTGAGACACGAATGTTTTCGACCGCTGAGGCGTTCAGAACCGTCCTCAATTCTAGACTGTATGTGGGTCATTTCTCAGCTAGCCAGATGCTTGCAAGCCCTCTGCCTCAGCTATAAGAGCATTCGGAAGCCGACCAGCATCGCTAGAACACACCACCCACTCCTGCCTACGCGAACAAGCAAATGCCACGCGTAGAGCGACAGTTGACGATGAACAGTTTTATAGGTCTTCTGGGAAAAGACGTATGTCTGAATAGCCAATTGTAGCATAGGATGGGTTTATTAGCAATAGCGATTCCAATACTAAGATCAACAGTATTCGAATATGAATGTTTGCCCAGTAAAATATTTGTATAGAAAATGCCACCAACATCAAAAATGTTATTTTCATAAAATACTGGATGATAACCATAGATGGATGACCATAGATGTTTGAATAGGAAACACTGGACGGTTTGAGCATAACAACGGTACTGTTAAAGGACATGCGTAAAAAAATAAATGAACCAGCATACGTCACAAGTCGATCGATGAAACATATCACAGGTATAAGCCAATGGTCACAAGGGGGTACAAGTCCCCAATTCACCCACAGGCGTGGAAGAGGCAAATTCCACCACGACAAATGGTCGGCGAAATTCGGTCCAAATCACACTCCGGACACCACAGACATGCACGTCACCACTATAATGCACGGGCATGCATAGAGGCGGCTGCGTCACCACTGGAAGAGGCCGCTGTCGCAGCGCACCTCCCGCAAGGTGGCCGGCTGCGGCCGACACAGCAGCGCCACCAGGTGCTCGTCCAGGCCGCAGTCGCTGAGGCCCTGCTGGCCGAACACCGCCGGCGCCGCCTGCGCGCCGGGCGGCCGCACCTGGGACAGCGCGTCCGTACCGCGCACGCCGGCCAGCGAGAGGGAGAAGCTGGGGTGGGAGCGGCGCACCAGCGAGACCAGGGCCTGCACCGCGTGCGGCAGCACCGGTCCGGAGAGCTCGAACGAGTGGTACGACTGCCGGCCCTGCTGCGCGGTCCCCAGACGAACCTGAGGGATCGTCAGGGCATAGCGCGTCAGGCAGTCCCAGTTCCACTGAATCAGTACGAATATCCTGCCAGCTATACACGACATTGTTACGGGCGGTTACTAAATAATGGTTATGACGTTTGGCTCATCAAAACGTTAGGTCTAGCCTTCTATAGCCCGGAGGAAGACAACTTGAAGACAACTTGAATACCTCAAAAACACGCATATTCATGTTTGGCCTCGTCCGATAATATCCACCTGCAGCTCATAACCTCATCAAGTTCAGCAGCGACTCTGTGGCCAGTCTGCATCTCCCACCTTGAGCGGCTGCAGTGATGCGCCTCGGAAGGCAGTGGGAGCCAGCAGTGTGGGCGGTACCCCGGCCAGGGGGCCACTGGCCGTCAGACAGGCTCGCGAGTTCAGCAGAAAGTTGAGCAGCGCGTACACGTCACCGCCCTGGCGGAAGACATTGAGAGTCATGCATTGCTGCTGACCAACATAATCAGTATAACCCAGGAAAGACTCATTTTCTGACTTATCCCCCTGCGAAACTGGCGGGTTTCCCATGATCCCAGCATGAAACAAGAAAGCTGCAAAAAAAACTAACACTCACTCCCCGACGAAAAACAGGATAAAGGAAATGACAACCACTTCCAGCCTATCACCCAAATCCTGCAGGCCCTCTTCCCTGTTGTATCTTCTTTCGCCAATGACCGCGCACATACAAACCGCACGTAGCGTCAGCCAGGCGGCTGTGAACGCAGGCTGCGGGCGGCGTCAGTACCTGGACGAGCGCGGTGGAGGCGGCGCGGCCGTCCACCTCCTGCTCCTGCCGGCGCCGCTGCCGCCGCCCACTCTGCACACCCGTCACCGCCGCCGGCGCGATCCCCATCCGCTGCAGCCACCGCTCGGCGTCCTCGTCATCGTCCGACCCCTCCTCCTCCTCCGCCTCCTCACCACCGCCGGCCTGCTCCTTAGGGCCGGAGTCATCGCTGGCCAGTGACGAGTCGCCGGGAGGACTCTCGGTGGAGGTGTCGGCAGCGGCGCGCTGGGTCGGACGCAGCGGCAGGGTGAACCCCACGTCTGAAATGAACACCGTGTGAGACAAAGATAACACAAATGTCTGACTGAATGAAGTTGGGTCAACAGTTTCACCTATGCGTGTCCCCTAGCACAAACGTAGGTCGACCTCTGACACTGACCGTCGCGTTTGAGCAGGTCGCGGAGGCCGCGCGTGGTGGGCGTGATGAGTGCGTGGGTGTCTGTGACGCCGCCCACGCCTGCTGCCCGGAACACGCAGCAGAAGGTCGCGGCGCACACGTAGAAGAAAGGACACTGTCGACTCCGCAGCAGCTGGAACAGCGAGCGCAGACTCTCTCCCCTGTGGATGGGGCAGGAGACGTTGTTCGAGATGCTGGGGCGAGTGAACATCAGTCTACGGAAACATGCAGCCGGTTTTCAAGCACGCAGCACACTATAAAAAATGTGAGCTTAAATTTAGGGAATATGCAATCTTCATAATGGGATTTGAGCTGAAATGGTGTCATGTGCTAGCGCATGCCCATAAAACACTTGATCGATATCTTCGTCAATTTGGAGACTTTATGCCTCTAACAAGGACGTAAAATAATACGAAAAATTGGCTTAGAAACTGTTTTCATGAGAAATAAAGAAAATTCTTTATTTTCAATAAAGATTGCCCCTAAGACCACTCAAGTCTACAATAGCAGCAAGGTGCCACATTCCCTTTAACACGCGCTTTGACGGGGTTCTGAGCCACCTTCGCTTTGACGGGGGGGCGGGTACCCGCCCCCCAAGATCTCGAGAACCACGGAAGGCAGCGAAAAACGGTAAATGGCGTTGGGTAGCCCATCCACTTCTCCATCCAAAATATTTTAAACATTTTTTTGGCAGGTCACATTTAAGGTCACGAGAGGTCAAACCATGCCGTCGTAGGGATAGCATGTAAATGAAGGTTTTCGGCCATTACATATGAACAAGTAAAGATAGAGCAAAACGACTTGAACTATATGAATCCTTGCAGCAAGCCGAATCGAATGATATATAATATGACCTTCCTAGGTCAAATCAAGGATTTGACCTGATCTGAGGTCAGGTCAAGGTCAAATTATTTAAAATGCATATCATTCGAACCGCAAAGACAAGGCGAGTCTAATGCAGCTAAAATACCTAACCTTAAAATTTTCACAGAAGTTGTAAAAATGATGAGAGAAAAGGTATGCCAAGAACGGCGGTGCGTAGCGCCGCCGTTTTTCCACTGTCTCCGAAAAACCCGAGGGGGTACCCACCCCCCGTCAATGCGCGTGTTAATGATACACAAACCGTGGGGTCATATAGTGTCCATGAGAGAAAATTACAGCAAATGAAATCGACACCGATTGAAACTTAGACTAGCTCTTTTCACGTGGTTCTGTAAGTCAACCGTGAGACATTTCAATTCGGCTCAGGGAGCGCGGCGGTATAGGGGTTACCACGCTCGCTATCCACACAAACGACCGAGATTCCCTGAAAAAGGAACAATCTTGCTCCCGAGAAACACTTCCCAACAGGGAGAGTTGGCGACGCCATATGAACCTGGCAGTTCGTGCGTCGATAAGCCCTCAAAATTATTATTCAGTTGGGCTCATCAGATATGTCCACAAAACCCAGTTTTCAACGACCACATCAAGACAACCAGCACCTATGCCTTACTGTACTGCCGACAAGTTATTAGCACCCACCACTCGGCCTGCAGCAACTGCTGCATCTCCGGCTCTATGAAGAGGAGCGCTGCCCGGAGGCGCGGCTGCCCAGCCGCGGGAACAGCTGCAGCCAGGGCAGCCAGGGGTGCTGCCAGAAGAGCGCGTGCCGCTGCAGCTGCGCGTTGGGCGAGGTGTCCAGCTGAGTCTGCTCCAGCGGCAGGCAGCGCACGCAGCTGGTCACTGCCGACGCCTCCTCCAACGTCTGCAGCAGGGCACAGCGTCACCACGGCGCCGCAGGGGCAGACCGACGTCACCACCGCGCCGCAGGGTCAGACCGACGTCACCACGGCGCCGCAGGATCAGACCGACGTCAGCCGGGACCATTGCACCGTCACCACGGCGCCGCAGGGTCAGACCGACGTCAGCCGGGACCAGTGCAGCGTCACCACGGCGCCACAGGGTCAGACTAGCGTCAGCCGGGACCAGTGCAGCGTCACCACAGGGTCAGACCGACGTCAGCCGGGACCAGTGCAGCGTCACCACGGCGCCGCAGGGTCAGACCGACGTCAGCCGGGACCAGTGCAGCGTCACCACGGCACCACAGGGTCAGACTAGCGTCAGCCGGGACCAGTGTACACTATTCAAAACGAGAACGAGATCTGATTATGGACATTTTTTGCTCTAAATTATAGCTGGCGAAATTGGATACGAACAATGCGAAATCAGATGCATTTCGTAACTTTGGTAACGACATCAGGTGCTACAAAATAAGTAAGACAGTGTTTCAAATCCCAGGGTGCTGGGTAGAAAGCGACACCCGGGCACGCTGAATCTTCCCACTTCTGTGTTATTTTACTCAATTCTCAAATAGTTTTTCCGGTATTTTTTTAGCACAATTCAATAATCCTGGTGCATATTAACTCTATGCACCATCTATACACCAAACCAATTTAGTCTTGCAGCCAGTGTTGTACACAGATAACAAGTAACCTGTACGACTCCTGAGCTATGGGCCCCGGGCCCAATTCCCAGGGCCCACGGATCGCAAGTTGGGCTCCCGTGCTCGTCTCGGCGGCGACGGCCAACCACCGTGTGCGGAGTGGTGGAGCACCAGAAATATGGCTCGATACCCCAGAATTCCTCCACAGAGGTCGGGAGATTGGAATATAGTCCCGAAGTTGGCAGAAGTTGAGAATCGCAAAGTATACAAGGGACTTCTTTTCTAGATTGCAACAAGGAAGATTCCAAGAATGAAACACCAAAACTTCCCAAATCATACCTTCAAAACCTTGGTCCAGGCAAATGGGTTTCTGGAAAGAAACCGTATATTGGTCTTCAAGCCCCAGTCTGTGGGTAAATCAGGCACGCCTTTCGGAGAATTGTCTTTCTGAAAGGAAAACGGTTCATTGAAAACGAGTGCGGAAACATTCAAAATGATAATTCTTTAGCACTTCAGCATCTCGCAGTTGCAAGCCCACAGAAGCAAAACAAATAACAACCCTGTTATAATGGCAATACTCTCACAAATAACTCCTATTCTACATGTGGTATTGATATGACCCAATATCCCATCCACGCTTCTAAAAAAGCATGACTCGAGGAGGCGGCGACACGATGACACAACGAGCACGAGAAAACCTGTTCCAAAACCACAGCCGCTGCCAGCCCACCTCCTCTGCTGTAGCCTGTGCCGATTTAAACACGGGCTGTTCGGCCTTTGCTGCCGGAACGAGTCCTGTGAAGGACGCGGCGGACTTGGCGACGCCGTCCTCCTCACGAGCGGCCGTGCGGACATCGCCCGCTCCCGAGCGGAGAATCTCGAACAGCGTCTGGTCCAACGACGGCTCCGGCTCGGACACGGCACTCTCCAGCCGCGGCCGCTTGGAGTCGCTGCTGTCGCCACCGCATCTGCGAGGGAACAAGGTGCAGTCAGCAAGGACTTGGGACTATTTTTCTGATAGATTGATTTTCTGTTAGAGCTGCCTTTTTGGCAGCAGCTCCCTCCCTGATGAATCAATGGTAATAAGTAGACATTGCCTTTGATACTATAGCGACACGACTAGAAACCATAAAAACCAGCTCCACATATGTCCAAATCAATCCTACCAAGCCAGATGCGACTTGGTAACACGATGGTGAAAGACAGAGTTGAAAACCTTGCAACATCGCAACCTCTACTGGTTCTCACCCTGTTTTTATTTTCAACTGACGCATGATACAGGAATGCCACTTATGAAAAGAACTATGGAACCCACACAAAAATAAAGAAATACTCGACATCTAACTAAAAACTCCGGCATCAGCGCCACCTTTACAGCCGGCACAAAGCACATATAACTACTCAGCATTAGACTTGAGGTTCACACATCAACACTATCATTATCATTTCCTACGCCACTCGCGACCAAAAGAGGAGCCATGGCCTGGGCATTCCTCCCGGCGGGAAACGGCAGTCGTGCCATGCGTCGGACACGAAGACGGGAAACTAGCGCCACCTATCACAAGCCCTACTTCTAGACCTGGAAAGCGGAGACCATCCAGCGGCAGGTGGTTCGCGGTACCGCAGCCCGTCAATCACGACGCCCATTCCAGCCCACCAAGCCTCCGCCGGCTGCTGCTGTCCCACATCAGGAATCAATGCCACCCCTCCCCCCCAGCGGGGAGCCTCAGCGTTCATAAAAAATCGCCATGGTCAAAGAAAATATCACGCAGGCATTATCAATAAGCAAGTACCGTGGTATGTTATGGTATCGTAAAGTGGTATCACATTTTTTCTAGACTTGTGCATATTGCCCGACGATAGGCCACCAATCAGGTGAAAGACGGCAAATCATGCTTTATCATGGCTCTCAATACCATTAGCAACTCTGTTACATTAGTGTAAGGTGCGAGTACCATGGGCAATCGGTAAATATCGTGTTTCGTATCGACGTTCGTTTAGGGTTTTTATCTTGTACCCAGAAGCACAGAAGCAGCCGATTACAGAGCGGATGCCCCTCAGTACACACGCGACCGCGTCCACCGGAACGCCCCACGCAGGCTTAAGTATGAGTAATTGATAACCTTCACAGCATAGACAGCGAGGCCTCCGTAACCACACACTACATTCCTAAAGCACTTTCCACGAGCCAAATATGGGAAAAAAGCCACGCGAAACCGAGAATATAAGGCCACCCATTAAAAAAGTGTGGCGCTAACCACTGCCACCCTAACCCGTCAGGGAGGGGAGGGGCGAGGAGGGTGGCAATTTTTATATATCATTATTTCTCCTCTTGAACTGGGCAAAAAGTTGTTTTTTCTGGGCAATAAGTTGGGCAGTAAGTTGAGTACGTCACCTCAACTTCGACACATGCTCGACACCACCCGTGGGTATGGTATAAATAAATACTCAGCAGATGTTGTTTCCTTATAGACACTGCCCCGTTTCAGTAGGAGCTCTCGTCCCACCAATCCCAGCAGCCGAAACAAGGCAGTCAGCTGCAGCACAGGGACGTGCACCGAGTGGTGTCGCAAACACTGGAGGTATCTCCTCGGAGTCAAATGACTTAGTCCTCCTCCTCAATGACTCAGTCTCCGCTGAGAAGACTGACTGATGACTGGTACCCATCTATTGTACACCATCCAGTCCCATTCATCTTAATTTTATTGTACACCATCCATCTTAATTTTACGTTATCTAATTTTCTATTTCCCCATTAACCTCTTTTTTCGTTTTTTATCATGGTCTTTGTACCATGTACTGTCCCACCACTTAAGCGGTTGCAAATGAGTGATGGCTGATGAGGATAATTTATACTGACGATGATGCTAAGCGAGAGAGGAGAGGGGAGTGCACCTGTGAGAGGACAGATGTTCCTTGAGAATGACTGCAATGTCTTAATTTGCGTAGTTGTGTATGCTTTATGTATGTTTTTTACTGGCAATATATGTGTATGGAAGTAAAGGCAGCCAGCCGTCCACATACAGTAGCAGCTCGACCACCCAGCGTGGCGTTGGGCGATATCGGCATGAACACTGTCGCACTCCAGGGCGGAGCCAGCAGTTATCGGCCACTGAGGGCATCCGTGATGCAATCGGGCTCAAAGAAACGTCCCCTCAGCAACGGCCACTAGAGGGTGACCGTAAGCAGCTGGTAGAAACGTGTAGATAGTACCACAGTAACAAACTAGATCGTGATTAGAGATGGAAAACATGGCCATGATACCCCAGGTGATGCCATCAGGCGACTACATGGTGGTTCTCAAGTTGGCCGTGGCGTAGAAAGTGCGATCGCCGGCAACGTCCGACCCGGTCTAGGCCGTGAAAGCTGCAGTGCAGCAGTAGGGTGGATTGAATGCAACTTTTTTCGAAAATCAACTTCCGCGGGCTCAAAACACGTGCACGTGCATAGGTAGAGACAAGACAACACGATTGCAAAAATATATAATATGTTCTAGATACCGCGCACGAATCGTTTTAAAACAGATTTCTTCGCCGTCACGCGTGGTCTCTATTCATTAAGGATGGCACGTAAAAAAGATAGCACCACGCGCATCGGACCCCATAGCTGGCGCAGACCCCTCTAACGTGTCACACGTGAATAATGGCTGAAAACACGATTTCCGGAAGGGACAGCCGGCGTCTCCGTGTCCAGTCGATATCCTGAGACGCTATCGGGTCCAGTGCAGTATATGAGCTCAGCAAAGAGCGAGCGTGTCGAGATCTGCAACGCCAGTGAGCAATGGGTCGTGATTCGGGCGTAGTGTTGCGCGAAGATGGAGTTGACCGTGATGTTCAGGTCGTGTTAAGTGTTGCATACATAGCCTTATAATCCGAGAGCAAAAGACATAAGCAATCCAGGACCATCGACCGTAGAGCTCTATAAGAAGGAAGTGGACAAGAGCTCAAAGAAAAACCGACGTGATCGTCTGGTGGGATTTTATTATGATGGTAGGGAGGATATAACGCTGAAAAGAGTGGGTAACAAGAACAAGATAGCCAAAGAACTGTATGAAGTAGTCGTTGCTGAACCAGGCCACCGGTACGTCGACCATGCAACTCCACAGCGGTGTTAACAGGAGGATTGAATTGGGTGTTGGTCCTCCTCTCCAGCAAGCTATTTGTAACATGCACACCAACGAACTGACGCTCAGCTGAAATTATGGTTTAGCTGATAAAGTGTGCTTAAATGGTTGCAAGTACAGGGTTAGGAAGACTCATATTTATGTTGCTACATAGATGGTGTTGATCAAGGGTTTCCGGAAACTGCAATGCAATAACTGCAATAAACCTCAAATGCATGTATCTCTTGCTACACAAAACTGAAAGTGGCCAAAATGTAAATATGTTGCACCTCTAATCACGTAATTGTTGCTGACAGTTCATTACATAATTAAATATTCAGTGTTATGGACATGCATACACTGGTTAGCTTGGCAAAGGTAGCCAAGAATTAGTGGGGGAATAACATGAACAAGACTAATGGTGTTATGTTCTTATAACAAGGCAAAAACTAATGGAGACTTCACGGGGCTAAGAACAGTTTAAAAAACGTTTCATGCATTACAATCATCTAAAACATCTAGAATATTTTTAAAAATGTTTAGATGTGATTTTTTGTCTCTTAACATTCACACACACAGTTTTGACCCAGCGGAAGTTGGTTTATAATTTTTGATCCACCCTAGTGCAGCCATTGGTGTGCTCATGAATGGTTTACAGTCAGAGCACAGATCTTATCAATTCATCATTAGCATTTTTAACATAATAGCATCTTAATCAAACCATCTTTTTGCTGTGTTATTATGGTGGTAGTTGTTGTCGTCATGGTGCATATGATGCAGGAGTGATAGTGTGGGAAAATAGGTGGCAATGAGGAAATTTTTGCAGAAGAAATTGTTGTTAAATTATGTCTCAGCACATACCGTAATAAGAAAGGGTCCATAGAAGGTGGTACTTAATTGCTCACCTAATTCCAAAATAATACCAAATCTGGTTGGCCAGTGGCTGAGACTGTGAGCAGTTTCACTGAATCCCGAGTCTTTCACCATATGCATACTCAGAAAGACAATGAGAACAGAAAGACAAGTGCCTTGCAATTATTCTGACATTGACATAAACAGCCTACATGCAGTGCAAAGGGATGAGCAAATAAGGTCCTTACCTGAACGGATTTGAGCGTTTCTGTGTGGCATCCCTGCTCTGACTGCTCTTGTTGCAGGATTCTAAAGCTTGCTGACGAATATCTTTATTAATCCTGGCTTTCAAAGCTCTTTTCTTTGCCTTAAGTCTTTGTAGGGCATCTCCTGGTTTCATCCATTGTCCTTTGTTTGGGGAACTCATCGTCAGTCACTGCAATTTGACAGCTAATGTAAATTTTCAGTCCCCTCTCTGTCAGAATACTGTCACACATATAACACCTTAGTTAAAGTAAACACCTTAGCAGTAAAAGTACCCTGATATAATACCAGCGGCGGGCCTTGAACAACAC
This sequence comes from Lepas anatifera, assembly GCA_034440635.1. NCBI lineage: Eukaryota > Metazoa > Arthropoda > Thecostraca > Lepadidae > Lepas > Lepas anatifera. The sequence continues at coordinate 56,187 of JAOTON010001537.1, forward strand.
CACCCAAAATATAGATACAACCAAAAATAGTAGGAAAAACCAGAAAAACAATCGACGCGGCATCGCAGTATTTGTATTAATTCAAAAAATATTAACTGCAGGTTTGGCCAGCTGACTGAGCTATTTCTTCGTAATAAAATCACGTGATACAATCATCTTGGCAAATATCGCAGATACTGGACTTTGGGCTAGCTCAGTCTCTCTATTGCTTTGGCCCTCTATTGATTTGCTTTTGGCCTGGCTGTTGCCCCCTGGCAGCCTCATACAGGGGAGACTTCTACACAAGATTCTTCTATATACCGTGGGGAGGGGACTGGGGCCCTGTCAGGCATAGGTGGATCTTTGTCGAGGGGGGGGGGTGGGGGTACCACTTTTGGTCGGCAAAACCTACATCAAATGGGTGCTGCATCCCATTGTATGATCGCAAATTTCAAGGGAAGCTATCCATAGGCGGATCCAGGATGGGGCACATTCCCGAGGAGGGGGAGGGGCTTTTGGCCGCCTAAACCTATCAAGCGAGATCCTATCGGCGGGCGCCGTTTTTCGTATTCTGGGGACAGGTGATATTTTAGGGGAGCGTCATCGACCCTTCAGGGGGCGCCATAATCATTTCAGGGGGCGGCAAGGGTTTATCGAGGGGCACGTGCCCCTCTTTTCCCCCTGGATCCCCCATGGAGCCACTGACACTTCAAAGGCATCATGTATCTTTCAGGGGGAAGCCATGTCATTTCAGGGGGTGCCGAGGGTCGTTCAGGGAGAGGGCAATTAGCACCCCCTACCTCTTGAATCCGCATATGCGCGGGCAGGGGCAGAAGGGGTCTTTCGAAATGGCTCTATACATTATGGTCAGCCATTGACTACGAAATACATCTGAGGGTTTACTCTCTTCCCTCCTCCCACGTATTGCTTTTTCGGCTGTTCTCTGAGATCAACACTCGGGGGCACCCTTGACACTATCTCTCGGAGGAGGGGGGGGGCTAAGACCAACACTCTGGCACACCAAAGACTAACTCTTGGGGCCTCCTAAAACGAATTTATCGGAACTCCCGAGATTGGTTCTCGAGAAGAGGGGGGCCTGAAACTAATTCCGGGGTTGAGACCAATATTCGCAGGCAATTTTGAGACTATAACTCCCGTGCCACCACCTCCCCCTAGATTAGCTCTCGGGGCCCCGAGACTTTCCTAGAGAGCACCAGGATCCCCGAGATCTCGTGAGATCCTCGAGATTCCCTGATCAGATTTATTTACGGTGCTTCACACACTCATTGACGGAGGTGCCCGCCCCTTGAGTTTTTTTTTTTGACAGTTTTTCTATAGAAAAAGGCGGCGCGCAGCGCCGTCGTACTTGGCATACCTTTTTTCTGATCGTTTTTACAACTTTTTGTCAAAATTTTAAGATTAGGTCATTTCAGGTCAGATCACGTCAAGTGACCTCACCTCAAAAAGGTTTACGATAGGACGTCCATGAAGTTAGCGACGGATTCGCATTCCGGATTCAGCGACGGATTCGCCCGAAATGGCGTCTCCTGCGATTTCGCTCAAATTCACACCATAAGCTCCCCGTGCCCTCAGCAACTCACCCCTAAAGTGATTTTCTGTCACATTCACCCGTTCACCCGCTAGAGGTGAAAAGGTGAAATTCACCCGAAACGGCGTCTCCTGCGATTTCGCTCAAATTCACACCATAGGCTCCCCGTGCCCTCAGCAACTCACCCCTAAAGTGATTTTCTGTCACATTCACCCGTTCACCCGCTAGAGGTGAAAAAGTGAAATTCACCCGAAACGGCGTCTCCTGCGATTTCGCTCAAATTCAGACCATAGGCTCCCCGTGCCCTCAGCAACTCACCCCTAAAGTGATTTTCTGTCACATTCACCCGTTCACCCGCTAGAGGTGAAAAAGTGAAATTCAACCGAAACGGCGTCTCCTGTGATTTCGCTCAAATTCACACCATAGGCTCCCCGTGCCCTCAGCAACTCACCCCTAAAGTGATTTTCTGTCACATTCACCCGTTCACCCGCTAGAGGTGAAAAGGTAAAATTCACCCGAAACGGCGTCTCCTGCGATTGCGCTCAAATTCACACCATAGGCTCCCCGTGCCCTCAGCAACTCACCCCTAAAGTGATTTTCTGTCACATTCACCCGTTCACCCGCTAGAGGTGAAAAGGTGAAATTCACCCGAAACGGCGTCTCCTGCGATTTCGCTCAAATTCACACCATAGGCTCCCCGTGCCCTCAGCAACTCACCCCTAAAGTGATTTTCTGTCACATTCACCCGTTCACCCGCTAGAGGTGAAAAAGTGAAATTCACCCGAAACGGCGTCTCCTGCGATTTCGCTCAAATTCAGACCATAGGCTCCCCGTGCCCTCAGCAACTCACCCCTAAAGTGATTTTCTGTCACATTCACCCGTTCACCCGCTAGAGGTGAAAAAGTGAAATTCAACCGAAACGGCGTCTCCTGTGATTTCGCTCAAATTCACACCATAGGCTCCCCGTGCCCTCAGCAACTCACCCCTAAAGTGATTTTCTGTCACATTCACCCGTTCACCCGCTAGAGGTGAAAAGGTAAAATTCACCAGCAGGCGTCTCCTGCGATTGCGCTCAAATTCACACCATAGGCTCCCCGTGCCCTCAGCAACTCACCCCTAAAGTGATTTTCTGTCACATTCACCCGTTCACCCGCTAGAGGTGAAAAGGTGAAATTCACCCGAAACGGCGTCTCCTGCGATTTCGCTCAAATTCACACCATAGGCTCCCCGTGCCCTCAGCAACTCACCCCTAAAGTGATTTTCTGTCACATTCACCCGTTCACCCGCTAGAGGTGAAAAAGTGAAATTCACCCGAAACGGCGTCTCCTGCGATTTCGCTCAAATTCACAACATAGGCTCCCCATGCCCTCAGCAACTCACCCCTAAAGTGATTTTCTGTCACATTCACCCGTTCACCCGCTAGAGGTGAAAAGGTGAAATTTTCCTAACCAGCGTCTTTAGCGTCGGATTCAGCGACGGATTCGCCCGAGATGGCGTCTCCTCTGATTTCGCTCAAATTCACACTATTGGCTCCTCGTGCCCTCAGCAACTCACAGCTAAAGTAATTTTCCGTCACAATCTCCCGTTCACCCGCTAGAGGTGAAAAGGTGAAATTCAAGCGAACCGGCATCTTCATTGTCGGATTCAGCGACGCATTCGCCCGAAATGGCGTCTCCTGCGATTTCGCTCAAATTCACACCATAGGCTCCCCGTGCCCTCAGCAACTCACCCCTAAAGTGATTTTATGTCACATTCACCCGTTCACCCGCTAGAGGTGAAAAGGTGAAATTCACCCGAAACGGCGTCTCCTGCGATTTCGCTCAAATTCACACCATAGGCTCCCCGTGCCCTCAGCAACTCACCCCTAAAGTGATTTTCTGTCACATTCACCCGTTCACCCGCTAGAGGTGAAAAAGTGAATTCACCCGAAACGGCGTCTCCTGCGATTTCGCTCAAATTCACACCATAGGCTCCCCGTGCCCTCAGCAACTCACCCCTAAAGTGATTTTCTGTCACATTCACATTCACCGTTTCGGGTGAATTTCACTTTTTCACCTCTAGCGGGTGAACGGGTGAATGTGACAGAAAATCACTTTAGGGGTGAGTTGCTGAGGGCACGGGAGCCTATGGTGTGAATTTGAGCGAAATCGCAGGAGACGCCATTTCGGGCGAATCCGTCGCTGAATCCGACGCTGAAGATGCCGGTTCGCTTGAATTTCACCTTTTTCACCTCTAGCGGGTGAACGGGAGATTGTGACGGAAAATCACTTTAGCTGTGAGTTGCTGAGGGCACGGGGAAGTGTGAATTTGAGCGAAATCGGAGGAGACGCCATCTCGGGCGAATCCGTCGCTGAATCCGACGCTAAAGACGCTGGTTAGGAAAATTTCACCTTTTCACCTCTAGCGGGTGAACGGGTGAATGTGACAGAAAATCACTTTAGGGGTGAGTTGCTGAGGGCACGGGAAGCCTATGGTGTGAGTTTGAGCGAAATCGCAGGAGACGCCGTTTCGGGTGAATTTCACTTTTTCACCTCTAGCGGGTGAACGGGTGAATGTGACAGAAAATCACTTTAGGGGTGAGTTGCTGAGGCACGGGAGCCTATGGTGTGAATTTGAGTAAAATCGCAGGAGACGCCGTTTCGGGTGAAATTCACTTTTTCACTTCTAACGGGTGAACGGGTGAATGTGACAGAAAATCACTTTAGGGGTGAGTTGCTGAGGGCACGGGGAGCCTGTGGTGTGAATTTGAGCGAAATCGCAGGAGACGCCGTTTCGGGTGAGTTTCACCTTTTCACCTCTAGCGGGTGAACGGGTGAATGTGACAGAAAATCACTTTAGGGTGAGTTGCTGAGGCACGGGGAGCCTATGGTGTGAATTTGAGCGAAATCGCAGGAGACGCCGTTTCGGGTGAATTTCACTTTTTCACCTCTAGCGGGTGAACGGGTGAATGTGACAGAAAATCACTTTAGGGGTGAGTTGTTGAGGGCACGGGGAGCCTATGGTGTGAATTTGAGCGAAATCGCAGGAGACGCCGTTTCGGGTGAATTTCACCTTTTCACCTCTAGCGGGTGAACGGGTGAATGTGACAGAAAATCACTTTAGGGGTGAGTTGCTGAGGGCACGGGGAGCCTATGGTAAGAATTTGAGCGAAATCGCAGGAGACGCCATTTCGGGCGAATCCGTCGCTGAATCCGAATGCGAATTCGTCGCTAACTTCATGGACGTTACGATAGGATAAGTCCGGACAGGGTAAACTTCTCAGTTTGAGACTCATATCACACAATGGGCCCACCGAGTTCTCTTAAATATGTTCCGGTATTTCTTTTATCGAAGAGCTAAGGTCAGGTACGAGCCATGGCCTCTCCATTGGAAATACATGGGAAAAATGGTTTTAACTTAATGAATTAGTAATGGGTATGTGATAGAGCGTTTACTGTAACTGCATTAGATTTGCTTTATCTGCAGTTCTAATAATATTGCATTTTGATCTAATTCGATCTTGACCTGGCCTCAGGTAAGAGCAAATCCTTGATTTGACCTAGCAAGGTCATATATATATATATATATATACATATATATATATATATATATATATATATATATATATATATATATATATATATATATACATATATAATTAGATTCGGATTACTGCGAGGATTGCAATGGTCTAAATTGTTTTGCTCTATCTTTACCATTTCAGCACAGAAAGAATTTATTACAAGGTACAAGCTTAAAATTGTGTTTCTACAAGTTTTACCATTGCAGAACAATAGTAGCACCGTAGTTCAATTGCCAAAGTAAAACAACCCTGGTTACGTCACTAGCATAAAGCAATGCAATTACTACGGAATGACAACCTTGCCTTGTACCACAATAGTGCGCACCTCGTTCATACCTGGTTCATACCTTGTTTGCGCACCAGCGCTGCACTAACTGAATACTAGGAGTTGTAGTGGCATTGTAAATAGCTGGTAGGTAAAGCTAGGGCGTTGCTGCACTCTTGCTCGGCCATTGCCGTTTGACTATGGTTTCAAATACCGGGTCGGGTTACGGTCGCCATCTTGCTTTCTGTTTACCCGTGGCAATACACAGTGGCCTGGCACGCATGCCGTGTAGGTTAGAATAAATGTGACTTATTTTAATCAATCGTGGAACTTTGGAAGCTGTCTGGAATATTTTTCAGTGATCTGCGAGTGGGAAGTATTGTTCTCTGTTCCAATAGTTGAAAAGTGAGGCATTTTGGAATGGTCAATCCAGGTCCAGGTAAGTAGGTATGTGGTTACTTCAGGCATGTATGCCATATTGGTATTAAGGCTCATATTTTCGTGTCAAACGAGCACAGACTATTTGATCATATGGCTTAGGTACCTGCAGTGGTAGAACCTAATTGTGTTTGCCTTATGGGCCCGTTCGAAAAATAGGGTGAGTTGAGCTCCAATATGATCTTGTTGGTGTCATCAGATGGATCGGCGCCTGCAGGGGCGCAGCCAGAGCTTTGGTATGGGGGGGGCACACCAACTTTGAGGGGCACCCCGGGGAAAAAAGGGCACTTTTTAACGTAACCTAAAAAACTTACTATATCTTTGTTTATATCATTTCTGGGCATCTTTGGTTAAATAAAAATGCAAATAAATCATTGAAGGAGAAGGAAAACGCGATTAAAACCGAAAAGAAAGGAAAAAATATCACCAAAATGTCATGGAAGTAGCCAAAACACGACTGTTTTGGATAGATTTAAGGACAAATCAGCCAACTCATCATCTGACAAATCAGTACTTAACATCAGAGAAATCAGTGGAGCATGTGATATATGTTACAACGTGCAGGTTAAGGCATATTGGAGTCAAAAATTAATTTGTTATGCCCACTGGTTTTGTCGTGACGATTGAGCCATGGCTGAACGCGGATTAATTTCCTTGCTTCCCACAATCGCCGTGGGACGAGGAGTGGCATAGTGTCTTTGAAAGAACACATTTGTGCTGCCGGAAAAGTTTGGGAGATACGTTTTGAAGTTCTATATTCTCAAGGATCGGTCCCAGTTAAGAGTAAATGAAAGGTAAACAGGCCAGTGGTTTGGATGGGGATGGTGTGACAGGGCTGAAAATTGTGAAAACTAGTTCTTCATTTAAATTAATTAGTACAAATCCTGGTTTAGAGGACTGCGCTCTGAGCTCAGGGGCACATGCCTTTTTATCATCCCTTCCCAGAATCCTCCAGTATAATAAGCAATTTATATAACCAGGGTGCCTAGGTATCACAAGCCGTTTTAGAGATTCTTCATTCCTCGTTAGCTCCGTTTTACAAGGGGAGTTTCCATTGGGTTCTTATTCCCCATCTATTCAAGACCAGCTCTGGGGCCCCCAAGTGTGGATCAGAAGCCTCCAGAGCAGCTTCCCCCCATCCCCCAGTTGTGCCTCCAGGGACTAGACTAGCTCAGTGACCCCGCCCCAAGATGATGGGAGTTGGTCTTGTGTTCTTATTATCTGTCTATTCAAGACCACCTAAGGGGCCCCTGATGTAGATCAGGGCCACAGAGCAGCTCATACTTCACCCAGGGACTAGACTAGCTCATTGGTCCCAGAGATGAGGTCATCAGACTAGCTCGATGGGCCACATATAGGCTCATAGGGCCTTAAACCAGTTCAAGAAGCCCCAGAACAGTTTAAGGCGCCAGATCACCTCAGGGGGCCTCAAGCCAACTTAAGGGACTCTCACAATCTCAGCGCCCAGACCAGCTCAGGGTACCCTCAGAACCTAGATCCGCTCTTGGGCCCCAGATCAGCTCTTGGGGCCCCAGATCAGTTCAGGAGCCTCAAGTCAGGTCAGGGGACAAGATCAAGTTAGGGCCACTAAATCAGCTCAGGAATCCCTCACCAGCTCGGGGCCCAAGCAGTTCAAAAGTCCCAGAGCTGCTCAGGGAACACCAGATCAGCCCATAGGGCACCAGATCAGCCTCGGGGACAAACAATCAGATCAGTGGTCTCCGACCAGCTCCGGGGCCCAGATCAGCTCGAGAATACCGGATCAAGTCAGGAGGCAATTAATCAGCTCAGGAGCCCCATACCATCTCAGGGGCCCTCACCAGCCCCTGTGGTCCCAGCTCAGCTTAGGGCCTGGGAGCTGCTCAGGAAATCACGTAATCAACCAAGGAGGCCCGGGTCAGCTTAAAGGGCACCATATTAGCCATGGGACACCAGACTAGCTCAGAGGGAATAAGATGGGCTCAGGAGACACACTGATGACTCAGCAGGCACCAGATCGACTCAGGGGGCATTAGTTAAGTTCAGGAGGCAGTATATCTGCTCAGGGTGCACCAGACCGATCAGCGCAGGGGGCAAGTTCAAGTCAGGGTCACTAAATCAGCTCAGGGATCCCTCACCAGCTCGCGGCCCAATCAGTTTAAAAGCCCCAGAGCTGCTCAGGGAATACCAGATGCCCATGGGGCACCAGATCAGCTTCGGGGACAAACAATCAGATCAGTGGTCCCCGACCAGCTCGGGAATACCAGATCAAGTCAGGAGGCACTTAATTAGCTCAGGAGCCCCATACCATCTCAGGGGCCCTCATCAGCCTCTGTGGGCCCGGCTCAGCTCAAGGCTTTAGAGCTGCTCATGAAATCACGTAAGGAGGCCCAGATCAGCTTAAAGGGCACCAGATTAGCTCAGGGGTACCAGACTAGCTCAGAGGGCATCAGATGGGCTCAGGAGGCACCAGATCGACTCAGGGACATTAGCGCAGCTCAGGTGGCACCAGATCGATCCGCTCGGGGGCCAGATCAGCTCCCAGCCTCCAGACTATGGCAAGAGCCTAAATCAGCTCAGGGAGCAACATAACAGCTCATGGGACACAAGGTGGGCTCAGGGCTCACCAATCCAGCTCAGGGGCGCCAGGCCATCTAAGGAGAGATCAATAATCAACTGAGGGGGCACCTAATCAGCTGAGGAGGCACCATATTGACTTAGGAGACAGAATCAACTTGGGGAGGCATGAGATCAGCTCAGGGCCTGAATCAGGTCAAGGGGCACTAAATCAGCTATTAGGGCACCAAGAAAGCTCGGAGGCATTAGACTAACTCAGAGGGCATTATTTAGGTTCAGGAGGCACAATTATTTGCTCAGTGGGGCACTCGATTGACTCAGGGGCACCAGATCAGCTTAGGGGGCAAGTAATCAGCTCAAAGGGCCAAGACCAGCTGAGAGGCCACGAGATGAGCTCAAGGAGCACCAGATTAGCTTCACCCGTACGATTATTGGCGACGATGAGGCATTAGGTGGACACATACTAGGCGCCAATACTCTTCCCGGGTACTTGGAAAGGCGACAGAATGCCCTAGCTGACCAAAAAGGCACTTAATTGTCATACAGTAGTTGAAATCGCTAAATGTGGTCTAGTTCCATCTGGGTTTAACGGCGTAGGGCACTAAATTTCGAGCGGCACGGCCCAAATTAGGTACACCACCTGACAATCAAAAGGGCACCCCGGCAGTGATGGGGGCACGTGCCCCATGTGCCCCCCTGGCTGCACCCCTGGACAGTAGATCAACTCCGGGAGGCATTAAATAAGCTCAGGGGCCCGGATCAGCTCAAGGGGCACTAAAACAGCTTAAAGGACACCAGGCAAGCTCGGAGGCATCAAACTAAGTCAGAGAGTATTATATAGGTTCAGAAGGCACACGCATTTTCTCAGGGGGGGCACCAGATTGACTACGAGGGCACCAGATCAGCTCAGAGGGCACATGATCAGCTCCAGGGGGCACCAGATGAGCTGCGCCCGTACGATTATTGGTGACGATGAGGCATTATCTGGAAACGGATTACGTGCCTATACTCTTCCCGGATGCTTGGAAAGGCGACAGAATGCTTTAGCTGACTAAGAAGGCACTTAATTGTCATACAGTAGTTGAAATTGCTAAATGCGGTCTAGTTCCATCTGGGTTTAACGGCGTAGGGCACTAAATTTCGAGCGGCACGGCCCAAATCAAAAGGGCACCACCTGGAAATCAAAAGGGCACCCCGGCAGTGATGGGGGCACGTGCCCCCTGTGCCCTCTGGCTGCGGCCCTGGACAGTAGATAAACTACGGGAGGCATTAAGTAAGTTCAGGGGCCCGGATCAGCTCAAGGGGCACCAGGCAAGCTCGGAGGCATCAGGCAACTCGGAGAGCATTATATAGGCTCAGAAGGCAAAATTATTTTCTCAGGGGGGCACCAGATTGACTACAAAGGGATCAGATCAGCTCAGAGGGCACATGATCAGCTCCGGGGGCCAAGACCAGCGCTCAGGGGGCACCAGATGAGCTCAAAAGGCACCAGAATAGCTCCACCCGTACGATTATTGGCGACGATGAGGCATTATCTGGAAACGGATTACGTGCCTATACTCTTCCCGGGTGCTTGGAAAGGCGACAGAATGCCCTAACTGACCAAAAAGGCACTTAATTGTCAAACTATAGTTTAAATCGCTAAATGCAGTCTAGTTCCATCTAGGCTCAACGGCGTAGGGCACTAAATTTCCAGCGGCACGTCCCAAAGAGGGTACACCACCTGGCAATCAAAAGGGCACCCCGGCACCGATGGGGGGGCACGTGCCCCCTGTGCCCCCCTGGCTGCGCCCCTGGGCGCCTGATCAGTGATGCTGTGTTTTACCGATATGGGTAAGGTGTGATATGGGTAACGTGCGGGTTATTTTCTTGCTTGAGAGGTGGCTCAATGCTTACCCTTTTTATAACCGATGGTCTTCCTGTTGCATTTGGGGCCAGAAAACGCTTTAGCTTTCGCATAGAGACTGAAAAGTTCCTTTTGAAGCAGAGGTAGGTACAAGGGGAGGGGCTAAGAGGGCTCAAGCCCCCTTCCACACCATGAAATGTCAGAGTGCCTAAAGTAAATGCGTAGTCGGATGCTGTCCAGACACTATGGCGGGGAGGCGCGAGCGCCCAAGCTTCCCCCGAAATGAAGTCCTGGATCTGCCGCTGTTGTAAAGACGTAATCCGAGTCTCGTTTTACCCTTGTAAGAAGCCTTGCAACACCCTTGTTCCCTCCCCGTTACGCACTGGTAAAGCGGTTGTGTAAGCAAGGTTCTAATCTCGTCACGCTCTTATAGGAAGGCTGCGGTTGCGTACAAGGCGGACACAAGGCTTTGTTCTACCCTTGTTATGGGATAATCATGACCAAGTAGAGGGCTTGTGGGGACGTTGTCAGCCATTGTCTTTGCCATGTAGGTTAACCATAGTTAAGTTACAAGGTTTGTACAACGTCCTCTAGCAACCCTTGTCGTACTATAGTTCTACCATTGTTATACATGGTTTTTCCTTGTATTTCCCTTGTTTTCGTGGCATGGATTTTGAACGTACAAGCTTTGCGTTTTACCTTAGTAATTTTCCATGTAAACAAGGGTCTGACAAGGTTTGCCCTTGTAAAAATTTCTTTCTGTGAGATGAAATAACCGAAAACCTTCAGTTACATGTTATCTCTATGATGGCATGCCCTGACATCTAGTGAAGGCAATGTGGACCGTAAATTTGACCCGCCAAAAAATGGTACAAATATTTTCTTTAGACAATTGAATAGGCTACCCAAAACCCTTTACCGTTTTTCGCTATCTAGCGTTGTTCTCGAAGTCTTAGGGGGGCATCCCCGTCAAAGCGAAAGTGGCTCAGGCCCCCATCAATGCGCGCGAAGATCGGCCAAAGGGAGGTTCGCCGACCTCAAGGAAAGCCCCACCTGGCTAAACCTCTGCCTGCGTCATAGCACCAATAACAGAACCGAGACCAGCTACACTTCTTGTGTCGTTGGATATGATGGCTCCTATAGAAGCTATCATATCCAACTCTAACAATCATATAGCTATCCACCTAGTCTATAGACTAGCTAGATTGCTATGCTCATGGGCGCCGAAAGCGGGGGAAGGGGGGTACGGGGGACGCGTCCTCCTCTGTTGGCCAAACGAGGGGGACGCCCCCCAAAAATTTCGGGTCCATCGTCATTAATGCTGCCAGGTACCGAATAGGCTAAAAATTTGCCTCCCCCGGTTAGCACCAGCCCGGGTCCGCCCTCCTGTAAAAATTCCGTGACGGCGCCCCTGTCTATGCTTCCTGTAGCTCTCCTAATACCACTGCTCTTTTTAGGCAGTTTTAGAACATTAGGGATGACATCACCTGGTCAAATGTAAATTTGATCAGGTACTTCCCTGTATGGATTGCACCTGTTCACATTATTCCTTTTGAGACTCGGAAATCGCAAAAAAGACAGACCAAGAGCATACGTAAATTTATTAACCTTCTCACCTATTTTTCAGCACGGAGTTTTGTTCCTGACGCGCACTCCAAAAAATGAACTCTATGGCTACACAATGCCTCAACTTTGTTTTGATGGCCACCATGATGAAAAAACCGGTTTGTTCACGCAGATATGTCCATGAAAATGACAGTAGATTTGTCATTAGCTCACGGCTCGAGCCCTGATCCAAAATATAAGCAGGATGGTATCAAGCAGACTCCTGATCGTGTCTTCATACCAGCCAAAACTTTGCCTCACGCGACCATGTCATGATCACCAGTTCTTGGAAGGCCCGCAGTAGCGAGACAGCATTAAAACTATCTGAGTAAATTATATGCTTCTGCCTTACAGGTATCCGTTACCCCCAAAAAAATAGTTCCGTTGTCCGGCATGTAATCATACCCATCATTTGATGATTGCGGTTTTAGGGCTTGTCAGCCGCTTTAGCTATACGCGCCCGGCATTGTCGGATTAGATCAGTTCAAAAGCTTCTTCGTTAGCTAAAAATTCTCATACCGGAGGTGTAAGCACTAAAAAGCGCTGGCGGGGCTATACACTATATCATACTTTATCTCCTTCAGGTATGAAACACCTGTCCGGTGCCTACGACGGGGTTATTTCCCAGAAACCGGTGGGAAGAATCGACGCATTTACCTTTTCAGATGATCACAGCTGTCTGACTCGGATAGAACATGTTCAACAGGAAAGCGTCTGCCACAGGGTAACTAAGCATAGATTGGGAGCGGACTATTTCGGGTGGTATGGGTGCGTGGCATAGAAGTGGCCAATGTGAATCCTGATGAGGGCCACCTTCTCTAGCGTTTTGAAGGATGCGTCTTGTAGCATTTTGAACGATGCTTTGAGGTATACAGCTAAAAATCCTGAACTGTTGTTTACCCATCATTTGAGAGCCACTGTCCAAGACGGTATGTCGTTTTACGTAAAATTCAACACCCGGTCGGGAGGAAGCCATCTAACTTCACAGTTTGGAGGAGGTTCTTTGCGTATCTCCGGAGTCAGCAAGATGAATATTTCTTCAAAAGCAGCGTTTACATCGATTTGTAAGTTCACGTCACCTTGAATGACTGGGTACACTCCGCTCAGCGTACATCCCCAGTTCTGACGCATATTTGGTATGTATTAGACTGCTTTTATCTTGTTTTCGAATTTGAGAAATTCACAATTATTTGCTTATTTCCTTCATTTGCTTATTCCCTTCATATTCAGAGCCATACTGCTTTATAAGATACGCACCTCAGTGTCATTCACCAATGATAGTATTTGGATGATGCTGAGGAGCATCCACCCTTTCTATCCATCTAACCTAGAGCAGGTCATGCAGTGCTACGAAACCAGTTTCATTACTGTGGCCGGGGGGCATCCAGGTGTGGTCGTAGTGAGCCAGACGCACCCTGTGCCTGCCGAAGCCGCCGACGCCCACGTGGGTGACGTTGCGCAGAGGCAGCGGCATCGTGGCATTAAAGAGCGGCAGAGCGGAATCCCGCAGTGCGAAGGCGGTGACCTCGCCGCCTCGGTAGGTAACACGGAACGGACGCAACTCCGAGGGGCTCACCAGCGCTTCAGTAGGCATCGGGGGCAACAACCACTGTTCAGTACCGTTCAGATAGTCGACTGAGATGCTTGACCTGGTGTTCCCCAGCCTCCGAACACGGCCCGGACTTGTCTGGTGAATGGGTACTGGTCGCGGAAGGCTACGTTGCAGTTTTCAGTACCGGCGCAGTCCATGGTCAGAGAGAATTCGTCAGTGGGCTCCGCCAGTCGCCGCCAGATAAACGAATCGACTCCTAGGTCAAACACCGGGTCAGCGGACATGGGCTCCAGCAACCATGGGTCAGTGACGCCTTCGTCGAATCTAAACCTGCCAACTACTCCGTTGATTGTGTGGATGGTCATGAATTGCATAGTTTCGCCCGCATAGGGGCTTTCTGTAGCGGAAGCCGTGTGGTCACCAACTTTCAACAAGAGGACGTTGTTGCACCAGCTGAGGGAAAAGTTAGTCCACGTGCCACTGCTAATTATGTCCTCCCTGGCAAACACTGTTTCCTCTCGAGTTGGTACGTTGTCATCTGCATCCAGGTAATGAATAGTCAAACGAAGAGGGTACATCCAGAAGGTGATCGTTGGGTAAACATAATCATCCGTTCCGTGGACTTGAACCTTGACAGGGATTGAAGTGTCGTTCAAGTTGACTTGTCCGTCGAGCTGGCATATGCCATCTTGGATCCTCTTGAAGTGAGAGCGTCCGTGCAGCAAGGTGAAGCCATCAGTAGCAAGTTCTCGCCAGCGCGGCAGAAGCAGGCCTGGTCGCGCCTCCCACTGGTCTGCCACCGGTTCGCACTGTCCATTAACAGTGCAGAGATCCTCACTCGCGTCAGGGCAGGACTCGGAGCAGTAACCTCGATCAGTGCACAATTCGCTGTTCCACCTAGCAGAACTGGTCTCCTGTCGACGGAAGGCGACATCGCTGACGTCAAAGTAGGTCGTCCCAGGATCTGGGCGCAGGCTGAAAGCGGTCAGGTTGTCGCACACTTTGTGCTCAAACAGGCGACAGTCGGGCGGGTGGAAGTCGAGTGCACTGCAGCGGCGCTCTCCGGCACACAGCAGCAGACACTGCACCTGGGTGTGCGCTGCAGTCTCCTGAAGCGGCGGCTGACCGAGCATCGCCAGCTGCTGGCGCCGCTCGCTGCGCGCGTGCACGGCTGCGGCAGGAACTACCGCCAGCAGCGTCATCAACAACGTCACCCACATCACCGGGTCAGGCGGCATGTTCTCCAGTCGGGAGGCAGGTCTCAGCGAAACATTCGCAGTACTCTCCTCGACGACACAAGGACATAAGTACGAGGCGTGTATGGACGCAAGCATTCGTACGCCGTGCTCGAGCGGGTTTGGTCGCTGTTTGGTCCAAGTTGCCAAGTGCACCGTTCCGGTGATCCAGAGTGCCAGCAAAAAAGCAAGCACGCTTACGTTCCAGAAGGCCAATGGAGAAATGTCACTTGCCTTTGAATACCTAGCTGCGTAAGCCCTCGCAAGGAAATCTATTATTTATCGTCGAGTGCCATTGGCAAACTTTGGAATGCTGATTGCAAATTCATGCCATTGGAAGCCTTATTCGGGGTATGTTACGCAAAAATATTTCCAGTCCACGAAATTCCAGGAGGCAATGCCCAGCCTGCCGATAAATGGATAATGGATGATGTGTGACTGACAACACTTGTATATCCACTGGCTCTGGCATCATTTGGGGGTCATTAAAACTAAGTGATGCTGGCTTAAAGGTTTATTATTATCCAAGAAAACATCAGCTGCACGACAATCAAACCGTACAAACGACACATATACAGACATTGTCATTTGGTGTTTACGGGGCGCACCAACTTTCGCGGCCATTTTGCGCTCATTACACTACTCAAGGACAAAAACGAATGTAAAACGTTGAGAGATGCAATCCTGCTGGACCCACACACGACGTTTCACATAAATTATCATAATCGAATGAAAAGCTTCTCTGCATATGCATGACCTACACAACTTTGGCACAAATCATGAAAAACAACACGAACAATGCAATGCAAACAAAGACTATAACACCTCACAGAGCATAGGTCACAAAAAACATCTCGCATAACACATGATCAAAAGATGCAATGGCACCAAGACATGCCTCTTGGGCATGCACAGGAATATACACTACCAGAAACACGCAACTTGTCAGTGGCCTCTGATCTGACGACGCAAAACATCGATTTCAGAAGAGCATGTCCTTGTTTGGTTATTAAATAAGTGATAAAATAATTACTTAACCTATATATTTGTATACACGTCGTCTTCAGGTTACCTATAACAAAGTCATTGATCGAAGGGGGACAGGGGCACAGGCACAGAAACTTTTTTTCAAGTTGGAGGGTGGGGGGCAAGGGTCGTCCCACTGGTAGCGCCAAGGGTTATCGTCACCATAATTGTTATTTACGGGCACCTTGACAAAGTAAGTGCCGGATATTTTTCAGCTGATATGAACACGAGACTACGTCGTTACAGCAGATCGTTAAAGGGTAAACAGGGACCGAGTAAACGGGTGAGTGATCTGCCGTGCAAAGGAATAACCCTCTACGTTGATTTTTTGGCCATTTTATATTTTTATATAAAATTAATCCTCTACTCAAGCTGTGTCTCGTACTTCACTCAGCTTTCTTACATACATTTTACTTTGGCCAAAATTTTGAATTATATAACTGAAAGCTATGACTCTGGTCTTGGCATTCACAATGTCAAAAACCCCCACGTTGAATTTTGTGCCAGAAGCCACTACGGATTAGTATCGTCAACCGGTATTGCAAGGCAAAATCCCCTACGTCTGTACGGAGGGGGTTTGCCATTTTGTCTGTCTCGGGAAGCCTTGGCATGGTCGCTCCCGTCAAAACTTAGGGGCTTTTGACAGATGAAAAACAGCACTTAGTCGAACGTGGAGGCTTTTACCTTTTTCACTGAAGATATTTTGAAGCAGCGGTATGTATAAAAATAGTTTCACGTGCAGATTGTCCATTTAAATCCAATAAATTAGCTGTTTCAACAGGTAAAATGCATTGTTAGCGTCATTCCTGTGGGCTCGTCATCGTTGTCGCGGCGTGGTTTCTCTCAGTCCTACACGAACAATGGATCGAAGAAAGCGAAAGAAACGCGAATAAATGAGGGTCAATTGGGACAACAAAGATAAAGGAGCATGACATTATGTTCCAAAATCAAATTTACAGTTTCTTCCAAACTCAGATTGGAAAACTGGCGGGAAGGTACCTTTGAAATGGAAAGGGGATGTCTGTATTTGAACCATTGCAGCGAAGCCGTCGAGAACATCGATATATCAGCTGAAAAGAGGTAAGCATTTAGTGCATTGGGAAAAGGATTTTGTCTTAACACGCGCACTGGAGGGGGGGCCTCGGAGGCCCCCCACCTGTTTTTCCAAGGTGGCCGGAGAACCGCTTGCAGCGGAAAAACGAAACTTGGCCACATTTGACAAAATTTAATAGCGCGTCAAATGGTGAAGACTTTTTGAAAATCGGCCGAAAATTTTTTGACTTATAGGCTTTCAAAGTCAGACCTGCATTTCGAGATCGCCGTAAACGCGCGGTCGGACCAGTTAGCTTGCATTGAAGACCGAGTGGTGACGTCATAACGTCATATAAGTGGGACTATATGTCAAGGTCACTTCACATGAAAGTCAAGGTCAAGGTCAAAGGTCACAGGTCAAGGTCATATCTGCACTTTCAAGGTCACTGACCACTGCGCGTCCGGCCAAATGAGGTTACCCCGTCTGACATATATTATGCTATGACGTCATCGGTAGGGTACCCCAATACAAAGGTCAAAGTCAAAGGTCAAGGTCAAAGGTCATTGGGAAAGGTCAATTCTCATTTCCCGCCAAACAGTGGCTACAGTGTTAGTCAAAGTGTAAATAATAAGTAGTATACCATATAGTGACCTTAAAGGTCAATGACCTTGAATGACCTTGACCCAAAGCTGTGGGGAAGCCTCTTTGAGACCTCTTCTCTATGAACCTTGTCCGCCTTTAGCTTATTCCCGCCATTTTCCTGCATAATCACAGCATTTATCAATTGATACCAGCATGGCCAATATTTGACCTTTACGACCTCGTTTGACCTTGAAGATATTGACCTAGGTCAATGAAAATTGGTCATCATGTAGATCACCATAGCCCCCACCCACCTACCAAGTGGCGTTTTTCTAACCCTCTTAGTTTCCGAGATCTTAGGGGGGCCTACCAGGCCCCCTCCAGTGCGCGTTAGTGCCAGACCCCCCTCCAGTGCGGGTGTTAAGAGTGCAGTCAGAAAAAATAAGTGTTAAATCTACTTTACTTACAAAATTCGAAGAATATTGCCCTTGTGTGTACTTTTACCGATACGCGATTCTCATTCTTGTATTTGTGAATATTATTATTTAAAGCTGAACTTAATGACAGGAGCTTGTAAAGCCTTTTGTTGGGAAACCGAACAAGGAATGTATATCTTTCATTATTTTACACATTCTAACCTGAACAGAAAAATATTTCTGAATAAGTGCGCTGATACCTTTTGGAGCCTGCTCCTTGAATTCAGCAGCTGCAGTTAAGCATACTCACACTGTATATTTTATTCAGTTGTTCCAGATGCCTCTGTACCGACGCTGCCAGATGAAACTGGAGACACCCCTACGCCGACGCTGTTCGGGAGACCAGGAGCCCCCCTCCATCGACGGCGTTGGAGGAGCCTGCTGACGCCCCTCCACCGACAGTGTTCGAGGAGATAGGAGACCTTCCTCCACCGACGGCATTGGAGGAGCATGCAGACGCCCATGCACCGATGGCGCTCGAGTAGCCAGTAGAAACCCCTGCAACGGCGATGTTTGAGGAGCCTGGAGCCCCCTCCACTGACGGCGTTGAAGGAGTATGCCGACGCCCCTCCACCGACGGTGTTCGAGGAGATAGGAGCCATTCCTCCACCGGCGGTATTCGAGGACCCTGGAGCCCTCCCTCCACCGACAGCGTTGGAGGAGCCAGCAAACGTCCCTGCATCAACTTTGTTGGAGGAGATGGGAGCCCTCCTCCACCGAAAGCGTTGGAGGAGCCAGCAAACGTCCCTGCATCAACTTTGTTCGAGGAGATGGGAGCCCTTCCTCCACCGACAGCGTTGGAGGAGCCAGCAGACACCCCTGCACCGGCGATGTTTGAGGAGCCTGGAGCCCTTCCTCCACTGGCGGCGTTGAATGAGTATGCCGACGCCCCTGCACCGACGGCGCTCAAGGAGTCAGCAGACATTCTTTGTCTATTCTTTGTAGGTAATGTATATTCGTACATTGTATTCACAGACGTTTTTGTTATGTTCCGTTACGTTTCCACATTAATTTTGGCAGGAATATGTTCATCATTTTAATACAGCAGTACTGATATTAAACAATGATTTCTGACACTGATAAACCGATTTCAAACAACAGCTCGGGCTGCCAGGAGCTAACCTGAGCCCGGGTCGTCAGTCAATCGGGCGGGCTGCCCCGAGTGGCACACGTGCTAGCAGACTGCCGACGCGGTACGGTCGTGGCCGAGCAGTGTACTATGTACATTGACGTGCGTGAGTGTAAAGACAAATACACATGTGCCGCTTGGAGGGAGGTCTCTGACCGCTATCGTTACAGCGGCTCCATAGCGACATGAGTTACCCGGAAGGAGAAAAAGGGTTTCCACAGGCGACTTCAACCGATCCAGAATACATATATTGGCTGAGTGGAAAAGGCTGGTCTCTCCCACCGAAAGCAAAAGGTGCAGGCGCTCACGTGGAAAAAGCTGCACCTGCGAGTGGACCAGCCAAGAGAGGGGAGCAGACTCCACTAACGACGGCAACACAGCTCGACGTCCATTCGCGGGTGAGTCAATACTTGCCCACGTAAATGGCGTGGATAAAGCCCAAAGCCCTCATACACCGTCTGTGTGTTATATAGCGACCTCCACCTCTGGAATCGATCCCAGTCGTTTCAAGGCTTACTGCAGTGAAACGGCTGACCTGTACATCAGCCTTTACCCTTGGTACCACATGTCTGTCCCACTGCATAAGATTCTGCTGCACGGTGCATTTGTGATTGACTGCTCTCCTCTAACCATTGTGAACGATGAGCGAAGAAGCTCAAGAGACATAAAACAGGGACGGATCACAATTGGTATCCGGTACGCACGCAAAGATTTTCGCCTCCACACGACAGTTCATCAGTTCGGGTTTTGCTTGTAACAGGTGATCCGAAAATTAGCTTAAATTAACTTAAAAACCTGCTGCCAGAAAGCAGTCTTCGATTGAAAGACTGGGCCAAAACAAGTATCATATTTTCTGCGTGGGGCTTCTGAGGAGGATATGTGTTACGAATCGTGATAGCTGTAAGCGTTGCCTCGCCACCCCGGCAGTATGCAAGCACGCGGTGGTCTGAGGGGGCGGTATAAATACTTGAAATTGAATTGAATGACATGATTTAATATGGTAGCGAAATTGAACGTGTTCATGCTTCCTTTTTCCTCGATAAATTCCTCTTTCAAAAGTTCCCATTCAAATGTCCATCAAATGAAAAGTTCCTCCAGCCAAAGGTCCCAACGTTCAAAGGCTCCCTAAAAGGGGATTTATTTAACCCGCGCCAGGTGGCCCCCGAGCCACCGTCACCATGGTGGGGGAAGGGGGTGTTCGAATACCCCCTCGAACTCCGCCTCTATGCGGGATAGCGAAAAATCGCAAACATTGGTAGATAGCTCGTACAAATTCGTGAGGAAGCTATATTAGCCAGTGGCGGCGCTTCCATAGAGGTACATTAAGCACTGCAGGGGCGGACGCAGACCCGAGTTTTGGAAGGGCCCAAACCCATTGCTCTACAGACCTAGTGTAAGCACCCTTTTTCAGTGCTCGACAGACCTAGTATAAGCTACCTCTCCAAGTGCATGATCGCTCTCCAGGGGGGAGCGAAAATTTTTTTGCTCTACAGACCTACAAACCCGAGTTTTGGGGGGCCCAAACCCATTGCTCTACAGACCTAGTGTAAGCACCTTTTTCAGTGCTCGACAGACCTAGTATAAACTACCTCTCCAAGTGCATGATCGCTCTCCAGGGGGGGGGGGGAGGTGGGAGCGAAATTTTTTTGCTCTACAGACCTAGTGTAAACACATTTTTTTATTTCTCCGGCGTTTGGGGGGGGCAAAAGATAGTTTCCCCCCTCCAGCGCTTTTGGGGGGGCCATGGCCAGAATGGCCCCTCCGCGTCCACCAATGAAGCACTGCCTAACCACATTTAACCCTTGCCCCGGTGGCGGGTAGGAGCCACCTTCGCCCTGGTGGGGGGCTAAAAAGACCCCCACAATCTAAAAAACTAAGAGAGCTAGAAAAAAACGCAAAATGGCAATCGAAAGCTCTTCGAAAATGATATCGAAAATAATTCGGTCATTTTTCCCGTAAGGTCAATATCAAGGTCACCAGAGGTCAAAATAGGTCAAAATCGTTAATATGAGGTGTTTTAACCCTCGCCCCACCGGGGCCATCGATGGTCTCCCCTAAGGTTTTTCCGGGATAGCAGAAAAACGACGAGGCGCAGCACCGCGGTTGAGGGCTCTACCTCTCACTGCATCATTTTCCCATCATCCCTGACATTTTTTACCCCGGGTCACCCAAGGTCAGGTCACCAGACGAGGTCAACCAAGGTCACCTCACTTTAACTTCTGAGCTCTGTAAGAGCTACATTTCAAAGTCGATCGATTTGAAACTTCCTACATTTCATGACCCCTCCAGGGTCTGCAAGGTGTATATCCGGGATTTTTCGATTTCGTGCCCTGAGGTCAGGTCACGAGGCGACCTCTCCCATTGGAAAAGCATGGGGAAAAGTTGTTTCATTATATAAAAGCCACAAAAATGATTGCAAATACTCAGACTGCTCAGAACAGCGTTTTTGAACACCCTTTCACGGATCCCAGGGATCATATTTGCCCTTTGACTTTTCCAAGGTCATCCAAGGTCACCAAAGGTCAAAAACAGTATTTTGACAATAACTTTTGGCCTAATTAAGCTAGAGTGGTGAAACAAACACCATCGTGTTTGTCTTGTCACTGGCTTTCATTTGATATACGGCAAGGCCACTTTTTGACCTTTCGTGACCTGAGGTCATATTAGGTCACGAGGTGACCTCTGGAGGTCAAACCACTGGCGGGAGGTCTTTACGTTTTACATAGCGGAAAAAGTACTGGCAATTTGCTATCAAATGTACTTTACCAGGCCTCAATAGCTCTAATGACATAAGAGTTATGTCCAGTTTGCCTAATCATTGCATATTTGAGTGAAAATAGCCGATCTTGACCTAATTTGACCTCTGGAGGTCAAACCATTGACCTGAGCACTAAAACATGTGAAGTAATTTCTTACTGAATTCACGCGAGCTTTCTATTGCACTTTGCAGATTTGCGCTAACGCCCATATTTTCGGAGTTAGCGGGGGGCCATCGATGGCCCCCGGTGGGGCGAAGGTGGCGCCGGACCCCCGGTGGGGCGCGGGTTAAGAAAACCTCATATATCTCAGAAACTATGATAGCTAGAAACATTTTTCTAACCCCATTCGAAAGCTCTTGAGTTGCTCTTTCATTAAGTAGTATTCATTTTTGTGTCAGGTCAAAGGCTAGGGAGCCACAGGTCACTGAATATTGGAACTGTCCTTGGGAATGTCCATAGCCACCCATGCATAAGGGCGTTTCCTTTTTTGCTAATAAATTCCAAACCAAGCAACATACAGTCATAGTTGATGCACCAGTGCAATCGTCTCGTCAGTACAAATCGAATGGTATATAGGGGAGAGTGGGGTAAGATGCCCAGGGTTTAGGGAAATTCGGATTATAGAATAACTGCGGTACCAACAGCGCTGTTTTAGATGCCAAGTCGTAGAATGAGCAGTTATCTTCCTTATAGAATCGATGAAATTGCTGACAATTATCATATTTTCTAATTATTTTGATATTACTAGAGGCTTGCAAAGGGGCGTCTTACCCCATCGGGTGGGTAAGACGCCCCATCCCTGGGCATCTTACCCCATTTCGGTCTATCGTTGATGAAGTAGCCTTTTCGTAGTTCTTAGCTTCATTGGTAATCATTTAAGCATTATTCAGAAGTCAGAATGTATTTAGAAGCGTCCACGCACATTGATAAAACATGCACAGAAAGAATTTATTACAAGGTACAAGCTTAAAATTGTGTTTCTACAAGTTTTACCATTGCAGAACAATAGTTGCACCGTAGTTCCATTATCGAAGTAAAACAGCCCTGGTTACGTCACTAGCATAAAGCAATGCAATTACTACGGAATGACAACCTTGCCTTGTGCCACAATAGTGCGCTCCTCGTTCATACCTGGCTCATACCTTGCTTGCGCACCAGCGCTGCACTAACTGAATACTAGGCGTTGTAGTGGCATTGTAAATAGCTGGTAGGTAAAGCTAGGGCGTTGTTGCACCCTTGCTCGGCCATTGTCGTTTGACTATGGTTTCAAATACCTGCTCGGGTTACGGACGCCATCTTGCTTTCTGTTTACTCGTGGCAATACACAGTGGCCTGGCACGCATTCCATGGATGTTAGAATAAATGTGACTTATTTTAATTAATCGTGGAACTTTGGAAGCTGTTTGGAATATTTGTCAGTGATCTGCGATTGGAAAGTATTGTTCTCTGTTCCAATAGTTGAAAAGTGAGGCATTTTGGAATGGTCAACCCAGGTCCAGGTAGGTTGAGGTCTGTGGTAACTTCAGCTATGTACACCATATTGGTATTAAGGCTCATATTTTCGTGTCAAACGAGCACAGACTATTTGATCATATGGCTTAGGTATCTACAGTGGGTGGAACTTAATTGTGTTTGCCTTATGGGCCAGTTTGAAAAAATAGGGCCCCTAATACAAACACTTGAGGACCCCCATGACCAACGTTTGAGGATCCCTGATACCAATTCTTGAGCACCCTGGGCCAAAATTCAGTTGGCATTTGGGTTCCCCGGAACACCTATCAGACATCACTGCTGGACTCCCATGGTTCTATGGTTGGTTTGATGTGTTTGAAAGTGCAGGCCGACTCGATGTCGCATCTGGCTTGCCACTCTGTTTTTAGAAGATGGTTAATTTCTTATTTTAAGTCCGACGCCGGGACTTTGAAAGTCCCTACTAGACGTGTCTCAGAAGCCCCCCTCATGGCCGCCGATTCGGCTCTTTCATTACCTGATACCCCTATATGACTAGGGACCCATAAAACTGTATCCTAGCCAAAAGCAGAGGAAACAGTATTCATAAGTCTTCGGATGGTGGGCACTAGCCAAGATTTTGGCGGGTGACTAGACTGGAGTGCAGCTAAGGAGCTAGCTGAGTCTGTAACGATTAAAAACTGTCCATCTGGGTCTCGGAGAATGTGACGTAAGACTTAGATAATCGCCAATAGTTCCGTAGTAAAAACAGATACCGATGTCGGGAGCCTGAAACCTCGACGTATGTCGTTCCCTACGAAAGCACATCCAGCACCTGAGGTGCTTTTTGGAGCCATCAGTGTAGAGGACAGAGTAACCTGTATTAACACTTAAAAAACGGGCGATGGTTTAGTGTTTGAGGAGTAACCTGTCTATGTTGCGATCTTTTCCAGGGCGGATTGCTGCCATACCATTGATTAAGTAGTTTATTTCCCTAGTGCGAGAAGCTCTTGGTCGCATTTAATGGGAACGTCACGCCAGGGCTCCGCTTTCTGTGATTGCTTCTTTGCGATCGTTCTTAACGATATCCCGGAACCGTCCAACCATCGCGACACTCGCATACACAGTGCCTGGGAGGAGCTCGGGCGGACAGATGAGAAAACGCTGGTCACGGGGAGATCAAATAACCACTGTGTGTTGGGTGTTTGGGGTACTGTTTCATTTTACTCGTATAAATCAGTGAAAGTCACTTACGTCGGAGGTCCAGAGGGGGCTCATTGGCATCTACGAGCAGACTCGCTCTGCGAGATGTACGAAATGCACCTGTCGCCACTCGGATGCACGCGTAGTGTACCGCGTCCAGTGGCTGCTTGCCACAGTGACAGTGAAAAAGCAGATCGTGCAATGGCTGTTGCACACGGTGGACTACGAGCTGTAGTGTTAAACAATACTTTCGGCGAGAACGTGTCCCCATCGTCATGGAGCAACTTTAAAGACCACTATCAGCTAGTCAAGCAAGCCAACACGGCAAGAGGAGTGGCTATCTGGCAGGATACATCGTGCCACAGTGTTGAATTGCGTCTGTGCCTAGTGGGTGCCCCTGTGAAGATATTTAGCCGGCGGCGGCAGCGGCGTCGGCGGAGGGTGACCGTCGGATCCGGGCGCGGCGGAAGGTTCTACCAGATGCGTCGCGCCTCTATAGGCTTTCAGGCCTTTAACGCCGCAGGATAACACCATTTCCTAGCTTACAAGGTTATGTACCCGGATCAAGCCGATAGTTTTATATAAAGCAAGCCTCGGTCCGGCAGTGGAGGCTTTTTAGAGGTGAACATCTGTGACACGCCGACACTCTGCTCGCAATGTGAGTCGACGGGTACAGCAGCCGGCCTTTTGCTGGTCGGCTGCGGGGTGATGGAGTGAGGTAACAGAAAGGAAGTGTGTGTGACTGTGTGAGCGTGTGAGTGCGCGTGACAAAATCACGGTGCAGGGGGCTTTGCCTATACTTTTCATATGGAACTCTTTCGCATTACCTTCTTGTTTATGTAATATAAATGTATCGTTAGGTATCGGATCTTTTGTGGTGACGGTCAGCAAAGATCATGAGAGTCACGAACAACACGAGCAATAAAAATAACTTTATTGTCACATCCCGGCTGAATTTATATGGAAGGAAGCTGCGCAGGATTCACCATGGGTGAAGAACGATGAAGAAATATTTGAGCAATTGGAGCGCAGTTACGTAACTACTCAGGCTATAGAAGTCAGAATTATCCGGTTTGAAGAGGCGAAGCAGGGTACAGATGAGTGCCTGGCGGATTTTCTTACCCGACTACAGCGCTTGGCAGGAGATGCCTTCTCCAGTGAGTCCACGGACGTAAAGCGTAAGCGTGTGGTGTGGTGTTTTCTGGCTTATAGCTGCCGTGGAGGAGATCAGCCAATCAGGTGCCCATGCTATGGACAAGGCAACTGCTCTCAGCCGAGCAGTGACACACCCGTCCTTTTTGCTGGCGATGTGGCGATGGAAGTCCTGGCAACTGTGCAGAATGTGACCAGGCCGCTTTCTAGGCAGCTGCAATGCCCAAGCCAACATATTTTGCAGGCTGTACGCAACGTGGACAGTGTCATGGATGTCTCGAAGGACTACAGAAAAGGAGACAAGTTTGACGAGATCTTCACGCACTGCGAAAAGAAGTACGGTGTGGAGGTACTCCTACCTCGTCCGCACGGACAGCAGAAACACCGGGCGAATTCACCTGCTGAAGACGCAAGGATGTACTATCGGCGCGAGGTGTTCCTACCCTTCATAGACACGTGCCTCGCACAGCTAGAGGAGAAATTCAAGTCTCATCGGGCAAAGGGCTCCCAGTTGTGTTCCCTTCTCCCCTCTGTTTGTGTGGAGCGCAGCTTCACAGACATCAACGATGCCGTAGAGATATACCCCATTTTTTTATTGCTCACGAGCACCGTGAGTCTGACTTCGTCACATGGCAGCCGTACTGGCGGCGGCAAGAAGCGACGGAGAGATCCTCAACCGTCATCAGTGCCTTGCGCAAAGCGCGGGACGTAGGCTGTTTCCAAGCCATCACCACACTGCTTCAGATCTTCGCCACACTCCGTGACGACAGCTAGCTACGAACACTCGTTCAGTGCACTGAAGCACTTAAAGAACTATCTGAGATCCACCATGACTCAGGCTCACTTGAGCGGCTTGACCATGCTGTTTGTCCATAAGGACATTGTGTTTGATGCAAATGCTATGATCGATATCTTTGGTGAGAAAAATAGGCGCCTGAGCTTCGTCTAAGACGGCCTAGGGCGCTGGTATGTCAATGTATTCGTGTCATGTCCTTCATCTCGCATGCGCTTCATTCAGTTCATTGCCTTCGCATTGTATGCTCAATATAAAGGCTTTGAAATAATAGACGTATGACAATAAATATTGTTTGATAGAACTTTTTGAACATATTGAAAAAACAAAATGAATGTAACTAAAAAAACATTAACAAGGTAGAACAGGAATGGTTCTTTACGGTGCTATAATTTTAGCTGAAAGGAAAAAGTAACACCCCCCCTCCAGGGGTGGAAAAACCCACCAATTCGCCAAGCAGGGATTGCGACGGAACTTGGCTAGTGAAGATATTCTGTGCGACAGATAACTACCAAATTGGAACTCCAGCAGCCGCCGAGAAAACAAAAAAGCTAGCTTTTTTCCTGAGAGTTCCCAGGGAGCCGGGTCCTTACGCTGCTAAAAATCTCGATACACAGACAGATCCAGGAGGCAAGGGGCCACTTGACACCCCCCACATTCCCATAAACTCTCGCCTCCATCTGAAATGGTCACCACGGGCTCCCTGAAATGTGGATGGCGCCACCTAAACTGCCCCTCCCACTCCCAACCCTTCAGTATATATGCAGGTACCGCGCCCCCACA
Source organism: Lepas anatifera (assembly GCA_034440635.1). Taxonomy (NCBI): domain Eukaryota; kingdom Metazoa; phylum Arthropoda; class Thecostraca; family Lepadidae; genus Lepas; species Lepas anatifera. The sequence goes on from JAOTON010001537.1 coordinate 83,159, forward strand.
ATAGGTTTTTCCGTACAAAAAGGCTTCCTCATGGTTCCGATGGCGCCTCAGCTTAAACGCTCCTTTTTTCACGCGATCGGAAATCCTAGACCCGCCTATGTCACGTTAGACGATTCAATAGATAGATACGACACAATAGACAGTGAGAATCGGCGACAGCGGCCTTGGGCGACAGCCAGACTTGCCGGATATACAGGGCCCGGCCAGTCCCGACGGCAAATCTGAATCGTTGAAATCCCTATTCACCAGGGGCGCCGCCCCGGAATTTGAACAGGGGGAAATACCCAGGCTGGTGCTGACCGGGGGAAGCAAATTTGGAGCGTATTCGGTACCTGACAGCATTAATAACAGTGAATCCAAAAGATTTGGGAGGGGGAACGTCCCCCTTGGTTGGCCAACAGGGGGACAACTTCCCCGTCCCCCCGCTTTTAGCGCCCATGCTGTTCACTGTCGAAAACAATAGGTATGCTCCAGACTCTCTTATGAAAATCTGAGAGCTCTTGGTGCCAGACTTTTTTCAGGAAATACCTACTGGCCCCTTGAAAAATTCCCAAGGTAAATAACGTTGTGAAATGTAACGAATACACTTTTATTGCCTCGTCATGGGCCTCGTTCGTTGATATGACAATTATGACCCACATGTTACAATCCCTTGCGCCATTTGTCTTGGGTAATTTTAAACAAATCTGTCACTAAGAGTTTTGGATTTTCGCCACGATTGTCTGGAACATACCTCAACCTCCAGTGGTGTCTGTCAAATTTCCTTCGCATTATGCCGTATGTCGTTTGTAAAGGTATCTTGGTTTGTAAATGCCGTATGTGATTCATCTCGAGTAGGTTGGCATGTGCAAATTGTTTTAGCGTAATGCCAATAATAGCAGAAGACTGGAAAGTACCGCTTTCGGTCCCAGTGTTGAACGGAACTTGCTAAAAAAAGCTCAAAATAGAATGCGGCATGTTCGCCTTCGTACATGTAAGTATATTCTATCAACAATAATCTGCGGCCGCACACTGTCAAATGAAGGAAGATAATGCATGGGAGGATAATTCTAAGTTTCCTTACCTGCCCCAAAAAGGGTAAAAGCTGCCCCAAACTGTTTGTTCTTCCCTAAGGCTGCTCCAATGAGCTAGTCAAAACCTGCTATGCCGATTCGGCCATAACCCCCAAAGCAATGGGAGGGTCCAAACTCTCCTATGGCCTGTTTTCTAGCCAACTAGTGTTTCATAATTGATCAGTTGGGGAAATGTCCATCAGTAAAAACTATTTTGATTGCTTTTGACCATTCGCAAGGTATCTCTAATTGATATTGAAAAATTTATTGGCTGCACCAGATAAATTTGGCCCATTGACTCTGTCAGTCAGAGCTTACTGTAGAAAGTATGCTCAAGTATACTTGACCTATTCTCACATGCATGGGCTCGGCTTCCCCCTAAGCAACCTGCTGGACCTGCACCTGCTTGGGCAGCATTTGACACTCCTGGTCTTGGAGAGTTGCCATGCTGGAAATTGTGCCAATCAGACCCAATAACCACTTGACCCGATAATGGGTTACTTGACCCATCTTCGTTCTTAAATGTGGGTACTCTCAAGACCAGTTTAAAGCGAATATGACACCTTCTTAATATGACATGAACTGAGAAAGTCAAGTCTGCAAAGTATGGCAGCAGGCCAGACGAGTCACACCAGCCATCTAAAATTCTCGCACCGCCAGCAACCAAAAATTTGCACCAATCTTCCACATACCAGGGAGAAAAAATGCACTCATTCCTACCCACAAGATGCAATGCTACCTATCTTATTAGTTAGTTAGTTGAGGACTTTTCATAAGGCCCCTCCTGTATCTTTATAACCATATAGCCATTATTTGTTTGGTTTTCAGTGTCACCTTCCTCGCACCAGTCTCACAAATTCGCACCACTCGCTCCTGTCTCCAAGGGCACTCGCACCAACGAGATCTCGTCGAAAATGTCATACTTTGCACAATGGGAGAAAGTCATGTGATACAACATGCCAAGACACCACTTGATCACCATTTCATTTGTTCAAGGTTTTACTGTTTGCAGAAAAATTAAGAATTTTTTCCTGTTGACCCTGTCCTCTTTGGTCATGTTTATACTTTATGACACAATCTTAGGCAAGTTACCTATGTTATGCTCAACCCTGCTACACATGCTGAGGGAACAAAGTTTTCTTTTTTGGTCATCTTTAAAACCAACATACTAAACATACTATTGGTACTGTTGATTGTACATGGGTATATATAACTTGCTTATTGACAGTGTTTAAGCTCAAAATATGTTTCAATATCTAAAAAAATAGAAGAAATGATATATGTTGCTTTGGTTCCTAATGGTAACCTCTTTTATCTAAACACATTTGCTTGTATTCATATTCATGATTGGCACAAATCAAATAGGGAAATAGCATTGCCAGCTCATGGCCCAATTTGATATCACAATAATTTGGATATTTTCATTACTAACAGAGGAAAATTAACTCAAGCAGAATATAACAAAATATTAGTTCTATCAATGCCGGATGAAGAAGGCAATATGAAGAAAGTGTACCTGGTAGTGTACACGTGCCTGGCGATTCGCTCTGTCCATCTGGACGTCGTTCCCGACCTCACCGTGAAATCGTTTCTTCAGTCATTTTCACGATTCTGCAGCATATATAGAGTCCCTAGCTCTATATGTACCGACAATGCAAGCTACTTCGTCGCAGCCCAGAAGTTGATGAAAAACCTATTCCTCTCAGATGAATTCAAAGAACATCTGCAACAGATCAATGTTGCCCACAAAACCATTCCAGCATATGCGAGCTGGGTGGGAGGCGTCTACGAACGGTTGGTAAAGACAGTGAAGCACTGCCTCTACAAGACAGTAGGGAGGGCAAAACTGTCTTACTTTGAACTGATCACGCAGCTAGCTGCCATACAGGATATAGTCAACAGCAGACCAATCACCTATGTGAACAGTGAAATAGAGGATGTGGAGCCCCTCACTCCAAACAAACTGTTGAAGTCTCACACAAATCCACGTCTACGACTCGTCCATGACGTCGATGGAGATGATCCTCTGTGGACGCAAAATCAAAGCGCTGCTCATGAGCAGCTCAATCAAACCGTGATGAAACAAGAGGAGATGCTACAGAATTATAGAAATATGTGGTACAGTCAGTACCTACTCAGCCTACGAGAGACCTCGCGTGACGTGTTTCAAACGGACTGGGTCGACAAAATCGCCGTAGGAGATATGGTGCTCATAGACACTCGAGACAGGCCCCGTGTGTACTGGCAGATGGGACGCGTGTTACAGCTGATACACGGAAACGACGGGGAAAGTCAGGCAAGTTGTCCTGAAGACAGCAAACGGGCAAGGGCGCTATTCCACCCGCTTGTTGTTTCCGCTCGAAATACCGACACATTCTCACGCCGGCACGGTAGCAGAACACAAAGTAACTGAGACACCGGCGGCGACCAGTGTCACACTCAAGCCATCGCGACCACGCCGTCAGGCCGCGGTGAAGCAAGCTCAGATGGTGAAGAACCTCATTCAGTCTGGCGCATTATAGAGACATTTGCATCACTCAACCAATATCACATCACATTCAACCGGCAATCTCATTTCCATTCCTATGCTTGACTCCGTCAAGCATCTCTTCTGGGGAATGTGAGAATTATTTCTCTTGTTTTCCTTATCTTACCACCCACCCTTTCGAATCTCCAAACCAACGCTAGTTCCTAACCTCTTCCGGCCATGTTTCGAAGCTTTACTTAGATTAAGTGCCTGAAGAGGGCCACATACTCTGCAAGAAGCCACTAGATGGCACAGAGAACTGTAATTGTGACGTGAAAATATTTTAGAAAACAGCCACGCCGGCGACGAGTGGGGGCGAAAAAAATAAGAACTGTGTTGCGCCACATCCGTCAAGTCTATCCCAAGCGTGAACACGTGGAGGCGTGGCGAGAAGTGCTTAAAATCAAACTCAAGATATAATACCAAGCTGATCAAGACTTTTTCTTACTCTAACAAACCACTATCTCTCCGAAGTTCTGGACTGCACTTAGATTTTCAGTAACTTCTATAAGACCACTGTGTTTTATAAAGGTAAGCTGAGAGATGTGGCCGTCCTTAGTTATAAACAAATCCTCACAATGTAACCCTGGCAATTCATGCATGGTTAAACCCCAACAATTATTTTTATTGAAATATCAGTCTTATCATTTTTGCAGATATCGGCGAAATACATTATTTTTAGCATTGATTGTCCCTGGAAGCACTACAATTTTGAATAGTTTCAAGGTGTCATCTTCTTTAGGAAAAAGAAACTCAACAGGTCACTAGGAAATAAAATGGGCTGCCCCTGCAGTGGTTTAGCTGTAAGTGGTAAAATTTTGAGAAGCTTCACTTGAATAATGAAACCAGTGGTTGAATTTCCTTTGAATATTGGTTTCAAACTCACAAATCTGCTCCTTAAAAATGTGTTTGAAACATATTTCCAAATGTCAGTGAACCATATGTGTAACAAATATAACAGAATATCAGTCTTAGTGACTATAACATGCTAACGAATTTGGCTTAACGGGAGTTTTAGACAGATCTACGACCGACTTTCCAAGCTTTGTATGTTGTATAACAGTGGTTGACAGATATTAACACTTAAACCAACACAGCAGGCAGATGAACGCGTTTCGACAAAAATTGTCTTCTTCAGCATCTATGGTAGGAGGGATAAGGAACCCGTCATCAAGACATTCAGCAGTTTCATCGTTTGGATTTTTGTGCAAAATTATCGTGCGATAGAAATATACAGGCACCGTTTTTGAGGATATTCCAATAATGCTTCTTGAATTATTCTAAAATGTATACAAGCAAGCTTTGATATGAGACAATCTAGCCTTATCACTGTTTTAAATAATGTTCTATTTTTATTTTATCATCATTATTGTTTTTGTTATTATTATATAAAACTTTTTCTCTCTCTTTGCTTAACCAACTCCTAATACAGCCGCAGATTTTGCCCATTTCATGAAGCCTGGCCTAAGATTAAAAGTATCATTTTTAGCTATATGTGCTGCTTCTGTAGCTTTCCTATTATCTTTGTTTTTACAAACTGCTATAATTTTAGCTCTATCCCAGTTTGGTAGATGATTTGTTTTCATGGAATGTATGACAAATGCACTGAATTCTGAGTTGTTTCGAAGGTCTCTTCTATGTTCTTTTAATCTTGTTTTTAGACCCCGTCCTGTTTCACCTATGTACGATTTCGTACACGACCCGCACGGCACCTGGTACACTACACTTTTTGGTTCTGAGTCACCTGATCTTTCTTTTTCGCTAAGATGCTACTAAGTTTTTTACCGGAACAAAATGCTACTTTGCAACCCGTTTCTTCAAGTTTGTTTGCAATAATTTCAGCTGGTTTGGAGTAAGGTATCGTAACACATCGTATCTGTTCCTTTTTGTTGGATTTCGCGGATCGTTTTCTTATATCTAGAGCTTTCTTTTTCATATTTATCAGAAATCCTCTCGGATATTTTAGCTTCGTGAACGAGGTCATAATATGTTCTATCTCTTCTTGCAGGTATTCATCACTACAAATACGGAAGGCCCTAAGAAAAATCCTAATACTACTCCTCGTTTCACCCTATCACTGTGACCTGAGTAATAATGTACATAGCATTCCTTGTTCGTTGGCTTTCGATATACTTTGAATTTAACTTCGACCCGTCAATAATAATTACTCAAGCGGATAAAGGAGGAGGAGTTGTGATATTGGATAAGGCTGCATACATAAACAAAATGAAGAATCTCTTACAAGAAACAGATACCTATGAGAAAAAAGCTTCTGGATTTATTGAAAAACTCAGTAAGAAATTCAACCAAGAAACAAGAAAACTGTTACAAAAGTCTGAAAAGGGAAAACAACTCCTTCACCTTCTGGAAGAGGCTCCTACCGCACCACGAATGCGCGGTCTTCCAAAGCTGCACAAAACAAATATACCGATGCGTCCCATTACGTCAGGGATTGGCAGTGCTCCTCATCGTATCGCCAAAGTATTAGCAAGACCCCTATCAAGCTCGTTGGGTGCCGTCAGCGACGCACACCTCCAGAATACTGATGACCTCATGATGAAAATTAAGGACATCGACTTCTCAGATAAGTTTCTAGCCAGTTTTGATGTTAAATCATTATTTACGAACGTTTCAGTAGAGGGGGCAATGAAAGCTATCGAATCCGTAACAAAGAACATGAACCCTGACCAACTGCCCTTACCAAAACAAGACTATTTAAAATTGCTAAAAATGTGCATGAATTTTGGTGGTTTCACTTTCAACTCGGATGAGTACTTTCAACACAGTGGTCTTGCGATGGGTTCACCGTTAAGCCCAGTTGCTGCATGCCTATACATGGAATGGCTTGAAAAACATCATTACCTAGAGATAATGGGGTCAAATGTGATCTGGGCTCGATATGTCGATGACATATTAGTTGTAGTCCCCAATGATATGGACCTAGAAACTAAACTCAATCAACTAAACTCAGTTGATCCAAAAATCCAGTTCACCATTGAAAAAGAACATCAGAGAACTCTAGCTTTCCTTGACACAGAGATTGTTAGGAGTGCCGAAGTTAAATTCAAAGTATATCGAAAGCCAACGAACAAGGAATGCTATGTACATTATTACTCAGGTCACAGTGATAGGGTGAAACGAGGAGTAGTATTAGGATTTTTTCTTAGGGCCTTCCGTATTTGTAGTGATGAATACCTGCAAGAAGAGATAGAACATATTATGACCTCGTTCACGAAGCTAAAATATCCGAGAGGATTTCTGATAAATATGAAAAAGAAAGCTCTAGATATAAGAAAACGATCCGCGAAATCCAACAAAAAGGAACAGATACGATGTGTTACGATACCTTACTCCAAACCAGCTGAAATTATTGCAAACAAACTTGAAGAAACGGGTTGCAAAGTAGCATTTTGTTCCGGTAAAAAACTTAGTAGCATCTTAGCGAAAAAAGAAAAGATCAGGTGACTCAGAACCAAAAAGTGTAGTGTACCAGGTGCCGTGCGGGTCGTGTACGAAATCGTACATAGGTGAAACAGGACGGGGTCTAAAAACAAGATTAAAAGAACATAGAAGAGACCTTCGAAACAACTCAGAATTCAGTGCATTTGTCATACATTCCATGAAAACAAATCATCTACCAAACTGGGATAGAGCTAAAATTATAGCAGTTTGTAAAAACAAAGATAATAGGAAAGCTACAGAAGCAGCACATATAGCTAAAAATGATACTTTTAATCTTAGGCCAGGCTTCATGAAATGGGCAAAATCTGCGGCTGTATTAGGAGTTGGTTAAGCAAAGAGAGAGAAAAAGTTTTATATAATAATAACAAAAACAATAATGATGATAAAATAAAAATAGAACATTATTTAAAACAGTGATAAGGCTAGATTGTCTCATATCAAAGCTTGCTTGTATACATTTTAGAATAATTCAAGAAGCATTATTGGAATATCCTCAAAAACGGTGCCTGTATATTTCTATCGCACGATAATTTTGCACAAAAATCCAAACGATGAAACTGCTGAATGTCTTGATGACGGGTTCCTTATCCCTCCTACCATAGATGCTGAAGAAGACAATTTTTGTCGAAACGCGTTCATCTGCCTGCTGTGTTGGTTTAAGTGTTTGTATGTTGTGTTTTACCAGCATACAACTTATCCCTGGTGCGACAGTATTGGTCAAATGAATTCTGGTTGGCGACAGTCGTGACATTTTTCCTCCCCTGCCCCCTCCAAGCAGACGTATGGTCAACTTGACTTTCTTAAGGCATGCCCCATTTGACTGATTCCTGGCTACGCCCCTGATTGCCAATAATACGATTGAAGTTTTTGATCTCCTCAATGTATGTATGATATCTATATAGAGCAATTTACTTCTTACCTTTAGTAATCCGTAGACGTAATTGAAATTTTCAAAGCATCAAGGTCTGTTCCCTTACCCTACCTATAGGCTTGCCCTACCTATAAACTCGCTCCAAGGCAGCCAAGATTCATAGCATCCTATGTTACAAGAAAACATCTTATTTTCTATGCATTAAGACTTGTTACTTGGCCACTGCCACCCTGAACCATGTGCACGGTAAAATAGTTTAATTTGAAAAGAGTACAAATTTAAAGAGTTCAAATCTAAGTGTTCAATCGAACGCTCATGCGTTTTGAAAAACTGCGTAACCAATTACCACCCTACCATCCCTTGCGGTGGCTATCACATCCCAGCGGTCAAATGTCAGGGTTCACCTTGCTTGTTCTGAACACTGTGTCAGTTGTTCTGCTCGCTGTTTGGATACGTCGAACTAGCATTGCGCTTCTCTGCAAACAAGGATGCGAACAATACCTTTGCGGGAGCTTCGGCTGCCGACAGATCTGGACTTATACGGGTTCGCCGACATCGGCGAACAGAAATAGAGGACATCGTTTACGCCAGGGGAGTGCACCCCTCAGGCCGCGGGACGGGAGCACGCTATGACGAGATGTTACTGTCAATATGATAATTCGTTCGGCGTTGACTACCTCCGAGCAGCTGCAGACCCCGGTATGGTCCGGGACGCATTCTGCCTCCGCTAGCAAGCAGACCTCTGGCTAGGTGCTTCTGGAGGAGACTATAGGATACTGCTGGAACCAGACTTTTGCATTGCCCGTATTGTGGAGGTATTTTGGACGGCGGTCGGGAGCCGCAGCAGCTAACTCTGTCGTCTTAGATTATGTTGGGCGGCGGAGGCGGCGACGGTGGAGCAGCCTTCATCACAGCCCGCCGTCCTAGATTCCAAGGTAGTGACGTAGCCCAGCCGCCGGCGGGTACCGCCGCGCGGAACTTGCACCACCACCAGCGTTGGCATTGCAACGCTGCGGAGTCATGAGAAGCTGACGGCAGTTGTGTTTGGATCCGCACTGAGGTGTGTTGAGAATAAACCGTTGCAGGGATAACTGCGTATTTACTCTGACGAGGACACGACATTGGCGCCCCAACTTAAACAAAAGGTCAGTTTGCACTTGAATGCGTTATCTCAGTGACTTTGTGCCAGCTTTGTGCCAAAGTGGAAGTTTTTTGAAGCTCGGGATGGCGGAAAACTCCCGTCCATAGTTAGGACCGCTGGATTTGGAGGAGTGTGATTTCGATGAGTATTTGGAGAGGTTTGACATTTATGTGGAAACGTGGGATATTCCGACTACTAAGAAAGTGGTAACGTTTCTCCAAGAAGTGGGCCCTGAGGCATATAAACTGATACGCTGCCTCTGTCTGCCGGATAAACCAGCCTTAAAATCATTTGACGCCTTGGTTGAAATTCTTCGGACGCAGCTCGTTCCCCGCACCTCCGCCATTGTGGCTAGATACCGTTTTCATTCTTACCGCCAGCAGGAAGGCCAGACTATTTCTGCGTATATAGCTGAGCTCAAACGCCTGTCGCGACACTGCCAGTTTCAGCAGTTGGACGAGCACCTACGGGATCGACTGGTGTGCGGCCTATCCAGCGACCGGATACAGCGCCGGCTGTTGCAGGAGGGCGACAGCCTCATGTGGCAGCGGGCCCATGATCTGGCCATTGCGGCAGAAGCCGCCTCCAGTGATGTTCAGGCCCTGGGCGGGCCTGGGGACGGGCCAAACCAGGTCGGCGCAGTTTCGGCCAGGGTTGATCGCGGCTGGCGCGCGCCGCTGGCGCCGCCCCGCGTTGGAATTCAGCAACCGCGTGGGACAGAGGGCGGCGTAAGCCAGCGCCTGCACAACCGAGAGCAGAGACAGCGACCGCACGGAAGCAAACCAGCGGCCCGGGGTAATCTCGACCAGAGGGTCTGTTATCGGTGCGGGGCGGAGCACTCCGGGTTTGAGTGTCCGCACCTACAGGCTACCTGTTTTAAGTGTGGGAAGCGGGGCCACATACGCCGGGCATGTAGGTCGCGATTGATTCACTGCTTAGAGGACAGAGAGCAGACTGAGGACGAGGGGAGTTGCGCGCCAGCCCTCCGGACTTGGTGCAGTCTGTTCATGCGGTCACCGGGAAGCGCCCGCCCCTCCATGCGACTGTTTCCATAGGAAAACAACCTCTGACGATGGAAGTGGATACAGGTGCAAGTGTGAGCCTCATAAGCGAAACCCAATGGCGCCTTCTCTCGCCGGTAGCAAGGTTAGAACAGTGTAACCAGCGGCTCGCCACGTACACTGGAGAAAACCTGCCTGTATTAGGTATGGCGACTGTCATGGTGCAGTATGGTGACCAAACCGCCCGGCTCCCACTCATTGTAGTTCAGGGCTCGGGACTTACTACGCCCCTGGGCCGTAACTGGCTAGGTCCGGAGGGGCTCATTTTGGACTGGCCAAAGCTTCTCAACGTTCATGCTATCAAGCAACATGACTCTCTGAAAAAGGTGTTGAACTGCCATAAGGAAGTGTTCGGGGACGACATGGGGTGCATAACAGACGTTAAAGTGTCCCTCTCTCTCAAGGAAGGCTACGTTCCCAAGCGAGCCAAATGACGCGCGGTGCCATACGCGATGAAAGGCAAGGTGGAAAACGCGCTCAATAGCATGCAACAGCGCTCGGTAATCGAGCCAGTCACGTACAGTGAATGGGCTTCGCCTATCGTTTGTGTACCTAAGCCGGATGGCTCGGTGCGCGTGTGCGGTGATTTCAAGGGTACTGTCAACCCGCAACTGAATATAGATCAGTATCCGCTGCCGCACCCACAGGATTTATTTGCTACTCTCGTGAACGGGGACAAGTTTACGAAGCTTGACATGTCTCGATGCTTCGAGCAGCTCGAACTAGACGACGCCTCCAAAGGTCTCACGGTGATAACCACCGTGAAGGGGTTGATGCGGTACAACCGTGTGCCCTACGGGATGGCCAGCGCTCCCGCACTATGTCAGTATACTATGGAATGTACCCTCGCTGGTATCCCGGGCTGTGTAGTGTATGTGGATGATATACTCCAGACTGCAAAGGATGACCAGCAGCACCTGCAGCGGCTAGCCACAGTCTTGGGTAGGCTGCAAGCGCGTGGCTGTCGGTTGAACCGGGCAAAATGCTCGTTCATGATGGAAGAGGTGGTGTACCTGGGACACAGGGTATCACGCGCCGGGATCCGTCCAACTTCAGAGAAAGTTGAACCTGTTCAGGCTTCGCCGGTGCCAACGAGTGTCTCACAGCTGGCGACTTTCCTTGGACTCGTCCAGTACTATGGAAAGTTCGTCCCAGCCCTCGCTGACACAGCAGCACCTCTCTTTGCGCTGCTGAAAAAGGGCGCGGAGTGGAAGTGGACGGCCGTTGAGGACCATGCATTCAATCACATCAAAAGCTGCTCACCGAGGCCCCGGTACTCACTACAACGTGGACATGCCTCTACGTCTGGACTGTGACGCGTCCGGGCAGGCCTTGGGCGTAGTCCTTTCCCACGAGACGGCCACTGGAGAGAACCCAATCGCGTACGCATCCCGCACTTTGACGGAAGTTGAAGTGCGAACTCTCAACTGGAACAGGTACAGCATCCGAACTTTTGCTGGTCGGCTGCGAAATGATAGAGTGAGGTAACGGAAAGGAATTGTGTGTGACTGTGTGTGCATGTGAGTGCGCGTGACAAAAATCACGGTGCAGGGGCTTTGCCTATACTTTTCGTATGTAACTCTTTCGCATTACCTTCTTGTTTATGTAACATAAATGTATCATTAGTAATCGGATCTTTTGTGGTGACGGCCAGCAAAGATCATGAGAGTCACGAACAACACGAGCAATAAAAGAACTTTAAACACGAACTTTAAAAAACAACACGAACAATAAAAGAACTTTAAACACGAATATTACAAAACAACGCAAACAATAAAAGGGGCGAATGGGCGTTTAAAGAGGAGAAGCAGGGTACAGATGAGAGCCTGGCGGATTTTCTTACCCGACTACAGTGCTTGGCAGGAGATGCATTCTCCAGTGAGTCCGCGGACGTGAAACGTAAGCGTATGGTGTGGCTTTTCTGGCTTATAGCTGCTGTGGAGATCAGCCAATCAGATCCCCATGCTATGGACAATGCAACTGCTCTCAGCCGAGCTGTGACAGACCCGTCCTTTTTGCTGGCGATGGAAGTCCTGGCAACTGTGCAGAATGTGACCAGGCCGCTTTCTAGGCAGCTGCAAAGCCCAAGCCAAGATATTTTTCAGGCTGTACGCAACGTGGACAGTGTCATGGATGTCCCGAAGGACTACAGAAAAGGAGACAAGTTTGACGATATTTTCACGCACTGTGAACAGAAGTACGGTGTGGAGGCACTCGTACCTCGTGCGCACGGACAGCAGAAACACCGGGCGAATCCACCTGCGTAAGACGCAAGGATGTACTATCGGCGCGCGGTGTTCCTACTGTGACGGCACTCGTCACATGGTGCCAATTCAGAGCCATGTTGAACCCGCACTCCACCCAGCATCCGGAAGCGAGGCCACCTGCGCCTCAGTGACGTCAGCGCGGGCCAGCGCTGTTCCACAGGAACAAATAGGCCGTGCTGGCGGCTTTCTCCCCTCACCCCTCACGGTAATCTCCGACGCTAGTGCCGCAGTCCCGGTATATAGGCCGGAAACCACTGCCGGGTTTGTATAGCGGCCCGGGTTGACTGACGTTACCATGGCAACGGCTGTCGAATCCACGGGTTCACGTGAGGTCACACAGCCAGGCCAAAATTCCGTGACCGGCCGGGCGCCACCTGCAAGTGTTCTCCACACTACTATCATTTAATTGAAAGGCTTTCGGCCGCTTGTTTTTATTATATTTCTTCCTCTTTGTCTTACTCTGTGTATTATGTCGTGTCCTCTTTTTCCTTATAGTGTCTTTCAATGGTAAACAGTCGACACATAGAAATATCCAGAAAAGGGGTTGGCTCCTAACTCTTTAAAAACAAAACCTTATCACAGTACCCCATATCCGATTTGCCTCTCTTTGCAAAGTACCCAAGGCATTGGGTAGTTTCTTTGTTATTAAATTACACATTTGAGGACCTATCGCGCGCTCTCCATGGTGCGCACAGCAGCGGGTGGCTGAATGTTCTTGTATGTTCTCGATTCAACGCCTGAAATGTGGGTGTGCGATAAATTACGTTGCTCTTGTGTGAAAACGGGCTGCACCACCCCGAAAGTGATACAGGCGGTGATGTACCGTCTGTGCCCAGGAGGAGTGAAAAAACTATTGTACATTTATTGTAAACCTTTGCCGGGAAGGCTCACCTAGCTATTGTCTTTTCATTATTTTTTGGCATTATTTTTCTCCCCCCCTTCAAAAAGACAGCGCACGAACCCCTCGTGCGGTACTGCGTGAAAGGAGCAGACCGCTCGCAGCTATGAACCCAGGCCAGCGACGGCGACGCGGGACGGCGAGGGTCGACGACCGCCATGGCCCCGTGACAAACAGAGTAAGCATGAACGCAGAAGAAGTAACCCGGAAGCGGGTCGACCAATTGGAAGGCCCAACGCTATCGGCGTGAAAAGCGGAGGAAAGCTGCGAGGAGAGGAGGTGAGAGAGGTGAGAGGAGGAAGGCATTCAAGGAGAGGCCGGCGTTAAGGAAGGAGGTGTGAGACTCAGGGCACCATGTGAGAGGCAGTGATTCGGCCGGGGGCCGCCGTGCTGGACACTGAGATTCAAGGAGGGGGCGTTGTGGAAGCCGGAGTGGCTCGGACGCAGGGAACCATAGGCCAGCGTTGAAGACAGATTGATTGGAGACAAAAGGAGCACCATGTGAAAGAGACAGCATTCGGCCGGCGGCCGCCGTGTTGGAAAAAGAGATTCGAAAGGCGGGCGGCGTAGAAGACGGAGGGATTCGGCCAGGAGCACCAGGTGAAAGGACAGCATTCGGCCGGGGGCCGCCGTGTTGGAAAGAGACATTTGAAAAGCAGGCGGCGTTGCAGACAGAGGCATTCAGCCGGGGGCCGCCGTGTTGGACAGGAGGATTCGGCCAGGGGCCGGTGTGTGAGACAGACAGGCACTCCGGGAGCGAGCGACACCAACGAGCAAGTGAGTCCGCTATGCGGAACGGTCTGACCCACCTCTCCTCCCCCACCCTCAAAATTTTTACATTTAAAAAAATGAGCCGAGCTTTGGAGCGCCTACCCGGCAGAAGGGGTGGATAAAATCTTGCAAGGCACAAGGGGGGGGTAAATGTGTTTGTGTTCGTGGACTTGGGCGCCATCGGGCAGTTATGTACCGGCATAGATATGGGATGCGTCGGCGCGTTTTCTTGCTTACACGGCGACGGGGAGGGAAACGATTATTAACTTTTTGAACCCAGTTTCGTACATATGTTGAGACAATGAAATGTGCATTTTGACCCAGTTTGACCACGTTAGGGTGTTGAGTGGGAGTGTCGGGACACAGGATCGCCCGTCTGGAGGACTCGGCCAAGCTAGCCGACATTGTCCACTTCCCGCCGTCAACTCGGCCCGCCACCCGACCGCGCACGCGACGAGCACGACCTCTCTCTAATAAAATTTAGTGTGATGCTGGGAGCGGGCGCGACGTCGCCACCATCGTGAGCGAGCGGGTCACGGCCACGAGCAGCCGCCACAGCGGATCACCGAGAGGTCGGCCCGAACAACAACAACATCAGCGGCGACGACAAAGCCCGACTCGCACCGAGCGTCGCGCCCCGCGACCCGCGCCCCCGTCACACTACCCTTCATAGACACGTGCCTCGCACAGCTAGAGGAGAAATTCAAGTCGCATCGGGCAAAGGGCTCCCAGTTGTGTTCCCTTCTCCCCTCTGTTTGTGTGCAGCGCAGCTTCGCAGACATGAACGATGCCGTAGAGATTTACCTGATCTTTCTGGACAGGTCACGAGACGCTATGCAGCATGAGTTCGCTACATGGCAGGCGTACTGGCGTGGGCAGGAAGCGACGGAGAGACCCTCAACCCTCATCAGTGCTCTGCGCAAAGCACGTACGTAGGCTGTTTCCAAGCCATCACCACACTGCTTGAGATCTTCGCCACACTCCTTGTGACGACAGCTAGCTTGGTCATGCCAACTCGACACACCGAGTACACGGCACCCCCTCAGATTTGCTTGTTTTTTCTGTACAGGCTTATCTTAGGCCAGAAACTCGATTCTGGGAAAATTAGATACCTTCTCCTTGCAGTTCATTCTACATGATAACGTCATTATTCGCCAAATATCCTTGCATTCCATTTAACATAAGACTATAACTTCAAAACGGTTTAAAATATTTGTATTTTGCAAGATGTTCCTGAAAATAAAGGTATGAACCCATGCTTTCTATATTTTTAACTTCTTTTGTTTGTTAAAACTATATGTTATATAATATATTGAATTCAAAAACGTTGATTTTTCATCAGATGGGTTACTTTGATTTTCTTCATTTTCACACATCTTATAGAGCGTTTCATTTTCCATCACAAAAAAATAATTTTTGGGGTGGAACATTAGCAACTACGCCGACAGAAAATCACGAAGATAGTCAGTACCGTCCGGTGCGGCCGCGCGGGCCGCCCCTACCCGCCCCACAGCGTCGCCGCCGCAGCGGCGGCCGGCACCGAGGGGAACAGCTGGCTCCGCGTACTGGGCCGTAAACTCATAAACGTTTTCATGTTTGCCACACTAGCGGAGCACATCAAAGAGCAGGACAATGCCCGTGATTGGAGGAAACACACGTTAGACATCACCGAGTGCAATAGTCTCTCGTTTACCCATGTCAACGCGGAGAAGAATGAGAAGAGAGTCAGTCGCTTGAGTCCTACGGTGGAGTCGAGAGTGATACGTGGGCGGAATTATGGACAGCATTTCGAGAAGGACCACTTGTGCCAATCCCTTTGGTAAACGCAACGTTCTAAAACGCGACAATTTACGTGAAATTACGAAGTCCTACATTGAAAATCACAGATTTGTTCGAGGACTTCTACGTGCTGGAGACAGGCTCTGCAGCCTATGCAGAATAGAGGTCTTGAAAAAAGATAAAGTTTGTGAAGACTTGTCGCTACCGAGTACATCGGGCGTCGGACGGACTCTAGAAATGGCTGAGGGAGAGCGGGTAGGCGAATCCAGTTCGTCGTCAGCTGCATCCGACACTAGTGCATCGCATGAGAGCTCTCCGGGGAAAGAGCTAGCTAGCCACGGAAGATCTTGGCCTCATCATGTCGGCAGTCGGAGAGACCAATTCGGACAGGTCAGTTTTGTTTCTCTCATCCAAATTACTAGTGCCTGGTTCGTGTTATATTTGAAATGTAACGTTTATCTACGTCAAGGTTCAACGCATCTTCATAAATGTATTTTTTTGTTCTCGAGTAGTTACGTTAATGTCAACTCACACCAAAGTGAAGGACAGTACCACTTGACGCTGAAATTCACAAATGATGACACCAATCGAAGTGAAATTGAACATAAGCAAATTGTTATTGCTGAACCACTACCAATAGAACTCAATACAATGTTTTTCCTATGCCAGTTTGTATTACATTAATTTAAAAGAAATAACAAAAAAGAAGCATAGTGACCCCACTAAATAAGTGAAGATCCAATCGGTCGTTTTGGGGGAGCAAATCCCCGTTGACGAGACAAAATGTTGCTCGGGAGAAGCGTAGACTGACTAAAATGTTACTGGGGTAATTCATTTCACCTTCAAAGTGAATCTGCGTACTTAAGAGAGAAAAAACGCTTGGAACTTTTTATTTATATCTCATTTTGTTGTGGCCACATCCAACGGGCATATTTTCCCAGTTCCTGGGAGCATCATTATTTTAGTGACGGAAATGTTCTCCCTATTGACCAATTATGTAAGACTAGTTTGCAACGAAAGAGACCAAAGGAGGGCTTGGGCCCCTCTATTTCACCTTGGGGTGCCTATGACCAGAATGCTTCCTGGACCCGTCGCTGCAAGTATTATACGTTGTCCTCAAAATTGTAACAAGAACATTTGTATAGTGTTTTAAATATATTTGCTTGCTTTCAGGCGGACTAAATGTGAGTCAGCGAGAAACAAAAGCCAGAAAGAAGTATGGTACAGCTAAAGAAGGGTTGCGGCGGCGTTTGACAAGAACCTACGGGGTGGAGATGAGGCGCTCGGAGGGAGAAGAAAGCGCGTCAAAGAATTTACAGCTTTATGAAAGCATGATGCACCAGCTTATTGAAAAGTTCAAAGACCCAGAAACAACATACTCAACAAAATTGCAGCTGCTGACGCCGTCGCCGTTTTCATTGTATAAGACTGCTGCCATGTTCGGTGCTCCTTTATACATGGTGAGAAAGGCTCGACAAGTGAAAGCTGCTCACGGAATTCTCGATACACCTCGGAAAAAATAGGAAGTGTTAAATTATCTGAAGAGAAAAAGGCAGAGGTCATCAGTTTTTACCAAAGGGATGACGTCAGCAGGGTTTTACCAGGCAAAAAGGACGTCATCAGCGTCCGGTGCCCTGATGGTAAGAGAGAAAACTTTCAGAAAAGGTTGGTTCTTTCAAACCTTAGAGAGGTGTACCAATAGTACAAAAACGAAACTGCAGACTCCGTCAGGTTTTGCGACATTTGCCGGTCTGCGCCCACCATGGTGCGTGGTCGCAGGAGCAAGTAGGACGCACACGGTGTGTGTCTGCATACACCATCAAAGCCCAAAACTTATGACACGTGCAATAAACGCTGACCTCACAGTGGTGGACTTAATGCGGAAAATAGTATGCTCCACGGACAGAGAAGAGTGTATGCTCGGGCACGGTCATCGATGCCCTGGCAAGAGACAGCTGAACAAGTTCTTGTCAGAAATGCCAAGCTTAACCGAGGACGATGAAGTGGAATTTAAGCAGTGGGTCCGCACAGATAGAACAACAATGATTTCAATGAGCCAGAGCACTGAAGAATTTATTGAAGGTCTAACACAGGCAATTTCAAACCTGACAAAACACCACTACGTAGTTCAAACACAAAATAGCTTTCTGAAGCAGCTGAAAGAACGTCTGTCGGAGGAGGAGGTGATTATTACTGGATATTTCTCAGAGAATTACAGCTTCATTGTACAAGATGCAGTTCAAGGGTACCACTGGCAAAATTCACTGGCAACCATACACCCCTTCGTTTCATACACCTGAGATGAAGAAGGAACGCTTCAAACAAGAAGCTTCTGTGTTATGAGTGACGACACGCGCCATACCACCGAGTCAGTCCATACCTTCCAAACCAGAGTCGTGCAGCGTATCAAATCCGAAAACCCTCGAGTCAAGAAGATTCATTACTTTACGGATGGATGTGCGGCCCAATACAAAAACCGCTACATTAGAAATATGTGCCTTCACAAGGAAGACTTCCAGCTCGACTGTGAATGACATTTTTTTCGCTACATGTCATGCATGGTAAGAGACCATGCGATGGAATCGGCGGCACAGTTAAGCGCTTAACAGCTCGAGCAAGCCTTCAGCGTCCCGAAACGGACCAGATACTGACGCCGCACGCAATATTCGAATTCTGTTCAGAAAACGTAACAGGTCAGTCCTATATGAATCAATTCACGTCCTGGGTGGATTAACCTCACTATCTCTGCTATGTTATATACTGTCCAAAAGTGGCGCCGTGTAGCGCTGCCACGATGAGCATCACTATTTCTGATCATGTTTTATTCAAAGTTTCCAATAAATCATGTGCAGCTCATCCCAGGTCACGTTAGTACCTGTGACAGGTCAATACGAAGAATAATTGTTGAGGCCCGTATTAAAAGTTAATATTCAACAGGTACGAATGCTCAAAGCTTAACGCTGGTTGAAGCCCTAATCTTATTTTTGTCGCTCATGAATGATTGATATTTGTTTATTCGTCAGGAATCGAGTTTATCTACGTCCCTCTACAAGAAATCGAAGAAGCGAAGATCCATCTGGCCTCCCGCTTCTCCAGTGCGCGACTCGTAAAGGGAACGAGAAGCTTTCACACGTTCCGACCCAGGAGCTCAACTCACGTGGCTGTTTATGAAACTTCTCTCAGTATATCGTGCAAGGTCGCTAATACCGTGAGAGTGCACTGAGGATAATGACGGTCCCGAGCCTATTGTGTCTGTCTGTTCTCAGATTTTCCCTGAGGAGGGCAGAATTTGCAGCAGTTTAGAGTTATGTACCCAGCTTTTTCTTCACAAAGAAGTCAAGATGTGTGATTTATGATACCAAATAGTGTAAATTCTGGCACGGTGTGCACACACACAACCTCGCCAGTTGTTTTTAAAGTGGTAATAAAAGATAATTGAGTGGGCTGAGAGACAGAAATTTGACCAAATCTTGCCCTTCAAATACAGTGATTATGTTGGCGAAACAGTTTATATGGACTTCTCGAAACCATCCTCAGAGCTTGAGTGCAGGAAATCTGAAGCGGTACTTAAGTGAATACATAGCCATAGAGAAGTATATATCTCAAATATCAGGCAGAGAGCAACAGCACCTGAGTCTGTGGGGAGAGTTTAGTGTGCGATTAGATCGCCTAGATGATAGCTGATTCAATGGCCATAAGAATCCAAGGCTAACTGAAAGTGTTGCATCTTTTGACCAGCAGTGAGGCGTCGGGGGATGATTGTATGTTTTGACACGTTTCATTGATTTTTGTCCCTGCCTGTTTAACATGTTGTTTTCAATATCGACAAGCACAGCTTGATGCGCAAGTGCAAAGTTTGCGTGCATTGTATGCGTTTAGTGAAGTAACAAATTTTACGAACTTGGTGCAAACCAGAAACACTGGAAGTGATCTGTTTTTGCTTGTCCAAAGTTTGCATTCAAAGTGAAACGCTGTGAGTGTATTGGTTGTTGTAAAACCGTTGCAATGTTTTGTGCGAATAAAGGGCCCGTGAAGGTGTTGTCGCAGATTCGCCAAGCTGGTGATCGGCGGCCGCACTGGAGGCCGTCTTGAGTTGAAAAAAGATAATTGAGGCCTATGTTTTTTCCTCGTGGAATGTTTTACAGTTTAACACACCGTTATCAACAGTTTAACACAGGCTATCACTTCTCAGATATAATTTCTAACGTTTTAGCAAGCTCTGAATTGCATACACATATGTATCGCTTAAATGGTCTCCTTAGCACCTGATATCTGCCCCCTACGGGAGGGAACCCACCGAGGATCTATGACAGCTTAAATAAGCGGTTTGAGTCGTACAAGAAAATAACAGAAACTGCAGCCTAGAAGAAAGGTTTGATGTGATTATTGCGTCAAACCCCAGCCCGTTGCCCAGTGATTCATCAATGACCTCCAAATTCACCCTCTCCCTTACCACTCCCGGACTGAGACGGGGCTGTGCTTCGTTGGTGCTCGACGGCCGGCCGCGCCGCTGCGCCGACGCCGGCGGCGCGGCACGCGCGGCCGCACCGGACGGTACTGACTATCTTTGTGATTTTCTGTCGGTGTAGTTACTAAAATCCCACCCCAAAAATTATTTTTTGTGATGGAAAATAAAACGCTCTATAAGATGTGTGAAAATGAAGAAAATCAAAGTAACCCTTCTGAAGAAAAATCAACAATTTTGAATTCAATATAATATATACCATATATTTTTAACAAACAAAAAATGCTAAAAATAGAGAAAGCATGGACTCATACCTTTATTTTCAGGAACATCTTACAAAATGCAGATATTGGAAACCGTTTTCTGGTTGTAGTATGGTTAAGAAGGGAATGCAACATTTTTTTTGCAAATATTGACGTCTCATATAGCCGAAAATATTTGAGCTACGATCCTAGAATTCTCAGATTCGTGTTCCCAGCCAGCAATAACCCAGTATGCAAAGTAACGTAAAAATCTGAGATGGTGCCGTGTAAAAATTGGCACTTCGTGTGTCGAGTTGGCATGGAATGACCCAGCTACGAGCGCTCGTTCAGTGCACTGAAGCACTTAAAGAACTATCTGAGATCCACCATGACTCAGGCTCACTTGAACGGCTTGACCATGCTGTTTGTCCGTAAGGACATTGTGTTTGATGCAAATGCTATGATCGATATCTTTGGTGAGAAAAATAGGCGCCTGAGATTCGTCTAAGACGGCCTAGGGCGCTGGTATGTCAATGTATTCGTGTCATGTCCTTCATCTCGCATGCGCTTCTTTCAGTTCATTGCCTTCGCATTGTATGCTCAATATAAGGGCTTTGAAATAATAGACGTATGACAATAAATATTGTTTGATAGAACTTTTTGAACATATTGAAAAAACAAAAAGAATGTAACAAAAAAAACATTAAAAAGGTAGAACAGGAATGGTTATTTACGGTGCTATAATTTTAGCTGAAAGGAAAAAGTAACATCCCCCTCCAGGGGTGGAAAAACCCACCAATTCGCCAAGCAGGGATTGCGACAGAACTTGGCTAGTGAAAATATTCTGTGCGACAGATAACTACCAAATCGGAACTCCAGCAGCCGCCGAGAAAAACAAAAAAGCTAGCTTTTTTCCTGAGAGTTCCCAGGGAGCCGGGTCCTTACGCTGCTAAAAACCTCGATACACAGACAGATCCAGGAGGCAAGGGGCCACTTGACAGCCCCCCCCACATTCCCATAAACTCTCACCTCCATCTGAAATGGTCACCACGGGCTCCCTGAAATGTGGATGGCGCCACCTAAACTGCCCCTCCCACTCCCAACCCTTCAGTATATATGCAGGTACCGCGCCCCCACAATAGGTTTTTCCGTACAAAAAGGCTTCCTCATGGTTCCGATGGCGCCTCAGCTTAAACGCTCCTTTTTCACGCGATCGGAAATCCTAGACCCGCCTATGTCACGTTAGACGATTCAATAGATAGATACGACACAATAGACAGTGAGAATCGGCGACAGCGGCCTTGGGCGACAGCCAGACTTGCCGGATATACAGGGCCCGGCCAGTCCCGACGGCAAATCTGAACCATTGAAATCCCTATTCACCAGGGGCGCCGCCACGGAATTTGAACAGGGGGAAATACCCAGGCTGGTGCTGACCGGGGGAAGCAAATTTGGAGCGTATTCGGTACCTGACAGCATTAATAACAATGAATCCCAAAAATTTGGGAGGGGGAACGTCCCCCTTGGTTGGCCAACAGGGGGACACTTCCCCCGTCACCCCGCTTTTAGCGCCCATGCTGTTCACTGTCGAAAACAATAGGTATGCTCCAGACTCTCTTTTGAAAATCTGAGAGCTCTTGGTGCCACACTTTTTTCAGGAAATACCTACTGGCCCCTTGAAAAATTCCCAAGGTAAATAACGTTGTGAAATGTAACGAATACACTTTTATTGCCTCGTCATGGGCCTCGTTCGTTGATATGACAATTATGACCCACATGTTACAATCCCTTGCGCCATTTGTCTTGGGTAATTTTTGGAAACAAATCTGGGACTAAAAACTCTTGGATTTTCGCCACGATTGTCTGGAACATACCTCAACCTCCAGCGGTGTCTGTCAAATTTCCTTCGCATTATGCCGTATGTCGTTTGTAAAGGTTTTTGTTATTTGAGTTTAGGGCGCGCCAACGTGTGTCAATAGCGCCACGTTTGTAAAGGTATCTTGGTTTGTAAATGCCTATGTGATTCATCTCGAGTAGGTTGGCATGTGCAAATCGTTTTAGCGTAATGCCAATAATAGCAGAAGACTGGGAAGTACCGTTCTCGGTCCCAGTGTTGAACGGAACTTGCTAAAAAAGGCTCAAAATAGAATGCGGCATGTTCGCCTTCGTACATGTAAGTATATTCTATCAACAATAATCTGCGGCCGCACACTGTCAAATGAAGGAAGATAATGCATGGGAGGATAATTCTAAGTTTCCTTACCTGCCCCAAAAAGGGTAAAAGCTGCCCCAAACTGTTTGTTCTTCCCTAAGGCTGCCCCAATGAGCTAGTCAAAACCTGCTATGCCGATTCGGCCATAACCCCCAGAGCAATGGGAGGGTCCAAACTCTCCTATGGCCTGTTTTCTAGCCAACTAGTGTTTCATAATTGATCAGTTGGGGAAATGTCCATCAGTAAAAACTATTTTGATTGCTTTTGACCATTCGCAAGGTATCTCTAATTGATATTGAAAAATTTATTGGCGGCACCAGATAAATTTGGCCCATTGACTCTGTCAGTCAGTATTTTCTGTAGAAAGTATGCTCAAGTATACTTGACCTATTCTCACATGCATGGGCTCGGCTTCCCCCTAAGCAACCTGCTGGACCTGCACCTGCTTGGGCAACATTTGACACTCCTGGTCTTGGAGAGTTGCCATGCTGGAAATTGTGCCAATCAGACCCAATAACCACTTGACCCGATAATGGGTTACTTGACCCATCTTCGTTCTTAAATGTGGGAACTCTCAAGACCAGTTTAAAGGGAATATGACACCTTCTTAACATGACATGAACTGAGAAAGTCAAGTCTGCAAAGTATGGCAGCAGGCCAGACGAGTCACACCAGCCATCTAAAATTCTCGCACCGCCAGCAACCAAAAATTTGCCCCAATCTTCCACATCCCAGGGAGAAAAAATGCACTCATTCCTACCCACAAGATGCAATGCTACCTATCTTATTAGTTAGTTAGTTGAGGACTTTTCATAAGGGCCCTCCTGTATCTTTATAACCATATAGCCATTATTTGTTTGGTTTTCAGTGTCACCTTCCTCGCACCAGTCTCACAAATTCGCACCACTCGCTTCTGTCTCCAAGGGCACTCGCACCAACGAGATCTCGTCGAAAATGCCATACTTTGCACAATGGGAGAAAGTCATGTGATACAACATGCCAAGACACCACTTGATCACCATTTCATTTGTTCAAGGTTTTACTGTTTGCAGAAAAATTAAGAATTTTTTCCTGTTGACCCTGTCCTCCTTGGTCATGTTTATACTTTATGACACAATCTTAGGCAAGTTACCTATGTTATGCTCAACCCTGCTACCCATGCTGAGGGAACAAAGTTTTCTTTTTTGGTCATCTTTAAAACCAACATACTAAACATACTATTGGTACTGTTGATTGTACATGGGTATATATAACTTGCTTATTGACAGTGTTTAAGCTCAAAATATGTTTCAATATCTAAAAAAATAGAAGAAATGATATATGTTGCTTTGGTTCCAAATGGTAACCTCTTTTATCTAAACACATTTGCTTGTATTCATATTCATGATTGGCACAAATCAAATAGGGAAATAGCATTGCCAGCTCATGGCCCAATTTGATATCACAATAATTTGGATATTTTTCATTACTAACAGAGGAAAATTAACTCAAGCAAAATATAACAAAATATTAGTTCTATCAATGCCGGATGAAAAAGGCAATATGAAGAAAGTGTACCTGGTAGTGTACACGTGTCTGGCGATTCGCTCTGTCCATCTGGACGTCGTTCCCGACCTCACCGTGAAATTGTTTCTTCAGTCATTTTCACGATTCTGCAGCATATATAGAGTCCCTAGCTCTATATGTACCGACAATGCAAGCTACTTCGTCGCAGCCCAGAAGTTGATGAAAAACCTATTCCTCTCAGATGAATTCAAAGAACATCTGCAACAGATCAATGTTGCCCACAAAACCATTCCAGCATATGCGAGCTGGGTGGGAGGCGTCTACGAACGGTTGGTAAAGACAGTGAAGCACTGCCTCTACAAGACAGTAGGGAGGGCAAAACTGTCTTACTTTGAACTGATCACGCAGCTAGCTGCCATACAGGATATAGTCAACAGCAGACCAATCACCTATGTGAACAGTGAAATAGAGGATGTAAAGCCCCTCACTCCAAACAAACTGTTGAAGTCTCACACAAATCCACGTCTACGACTCGTCCATGACGTCGATGGAGATGATCCTCTGTGGACGCAAAATCAAAGCGCTGCTCATGAGCAGCTCAATCAAACCGTGATGAAACAAGAGGAGATGCTACAGAATTATAGAAATATGTGCTACAGTCAGTACCAACTCAGCCTACGAGAGACCTCGCGTGACGTGTTTCAAACGGACTGGGTCGACAAAATCGCCGTAGGAGATATGGTGCTCATAGACACTCGAGACAGGCCCCGTGTGTACTGGCAGATGGGACGCGTGTTACAGCTGATACACGGAAACGACGGGAAAGTCAGGCAAGTTGTCCTGAAGACAGCAAACGGGCAAGGGCGCTATTCCACCCGCTTGTTGTTTCCGCTCGAAATACCGACACATTCTCACGCCGGCACGGTAGCAGAACACAAAGTAACTGAGACACCGGCGGCGACCAGTGTCACACTCAAGCCATCGCGACCACGCCGTCAGGCCGCGGTGAAGCTAGCTCAGATGGTGAAGAACCTCATTCAGTCTGGCGCATTATAGAGACATTTGCATCACTCAACCAATATCACATCACATTCAACCGGCAATCTCATTTCCATTCCTATGCTTGACTCCGTCAAGCATCTCTTCTGGGGAATGTGAGAATTATTTCTCTTGTTTTCCTTATCTTACCACCCACTCTTTCGGATCTCCAAACCAACGCTAGTTCCTAACCTCTTTCGGCCATGTTTCGAAGCTTTACTTAGATTAAGTGCCTGAAGAGGGCCACATACTCTGCAAGAAGCCACTAGATGGCACAGAGAACTGTAATTGTGACGTGAAAATATTTTAGAAAACAGCCACGCCGGCGACGAGTGGGGGCGAAAAAATAAGAACTGTGTTGCGCCACATCCGTCAAGTCTATCCCAAGCGTGAACACGTGGAGGCGTGACGAGAAGTGCTTAAAATCAAACTCAAGATATAATACCAGGCTGATCAAGACTTTTTCTTACTCTAACAAACCAATATCTCTCCGAAGTTCTGGACTGTACATTGATTTTCAGTAACTTCTATAAGACCACTGTGTTTTATAAAGGTAAGCTGAGAGATGTGGCCGTCCTTGGTTATAAACAAATCCTCACAATGTAACCCACTCAGTTCATGCATGGTTAAACCCCAACAATTATTTTTATTGAAATATCAGTCTTATCATTTTTTGCAGATATAGGCGAAATACATTATTTTCAGCATTGATTGTCCTTGGAAGCAGTACAATTTTGAATAGTTTCAAGGTGTCATCTTCTTTTGGAAAAAAGAAACTCAACAGGCCACTAGGAAATAAAATGGGCTGCCCCTGCAGTGGTTTAGCTGCAAGTGGTAAAATTTTGAGAAGCTTCACTTGAATAATGAAACCAGTGGTTGAATTTCCTTTGAATATTGGTTTCAAACTCACAAATCTGCTCCTTAAAAATGTGTTTGAAACATATTTCCAAATGTCAGTGAACCATATGTGTAACAAATATAACAGAATATCAGTCTTAGTGACTATTACATCCTAACGAACTTGGCTTAACGGGAGTTTTAGACAGATCTACGACCGACTTTCCAAGCTTTGTATGTTGTGTTGTACCAGCATACAACTTATCCCTGGTGCGACAGTAATGGTTAAATGAATTCTGGTTGGCGACAGTCTTGACATTTTTTCCTCCCCTGCCCCCTCCAAGCAGACGTATGGTCAACTTGACTTTCTTA
Source organism: Lepas anatifera (assembly GCA_034440635.1). Taxonomy (NCBI): domain Eukaryota; kingdom Metazoa; phylum Arthropoda; class Thecostraca; family Lepadidae; genus Lepas; species Lepas anatifera. The sequence continues at coordinate 109,660 of JAOTON010001537.1, forward strand.
AGGCATGCCCCATTTGACTGATTCCTGGCTACGCCCCTGATTGCCAATAATACGATTGAAGTTTTTGATCTCCTCAATGTATGTATGATATCTCTATATAGAGCAATTTACTTCTCACCTTTAGTAATCCGTAGATGTAATTGAAATTTTCAAAGCATCAAGGTCTGTTCCCTTACCCTACCTATAGGCTTGCCCTACCTATAAACTCGCTCCAAGGCAGCCAAGATTCATAGCATCCTATGTTACAAGAAAACATCTTATTTTCTATGCATTAAGACTTGTTACTTGGCCACTGCCACCCTGAACCATGTGCATGGTAAAATAGTTTAATTTGAAAAGAGTACAAATTTAAAGAGTTCAAATCTAAGTGTTCAATCGAACGCTCATGCATTTTGAAAAACTGCGTAACCAATTACCGCCCTACCATCCCTTGCGGTGGCTATCACATCCCAGCGGTCAAATGTCAGGGTTCACCTTGCTTGTTCTGAACACTGTGTCAGTTGTTCTGCTCGCTGTTTGGATACGTCGAACTAGCATTGCGCTTCTCTGCAAACAAGGATGCGAACAATACCTTTGTCGGGAGCTTCGGCTGCCGACAGATCTGGACTTATACGGGTTCGCCGACATCGGCGAACAGAAATAGAGGACATCGTTTACGCCAGGGGAGTACACCCCTCAGGCCGCGGGACGGGAGCACGCTATGACGGGATGTTACTGTCAATATGATAATTCGTTCGGCGTTGACTACCTCCGCGCAGCTGCAGACACCGGTATGGTCCGGAGACGCATTCTGCCTCCGCTAGCAAGCAGACCTCTGGATAGGTGCTTCTGGAGCAGACTATAGGATACGGCTGGAATCAGAGTTTTGCATTGCCCGTATTGTGGAGGTATTTTGGACGGCGGTCGGGAGCCGCAGCAGCTAACTCTGTCGTCTTAGATTATTTGGGCGGCAGAGGCGGCAACGGTGGAGCAGCCTTCATCACAGCCCGCCGTCCTAGATTCCAAGGTAGTGACGTAGCCCAGCCGCCGGCGGGTACCGCCGCGCGGAACTTGCACCACCACCAGCGTTGGCATGGCAACGCTGCGGAGTCGTGAGAAGCCGACGGCAGTTGTGTTTGGATCCGCACTGAGGTGTGTTGAGAATAAACCGTTGCAGGGTTAACTGCGTATTTGCTCTGACGAGGACACAACAGTAACCCCGCTTTCAACCAGTTACATCCCCGAGCGTCTGGTATAAAAAGCGAGTCCCGGTCCGTCGAAGAGGGTTAGGAAGTGATCATCTGTGACACGCCGCCACTCTGCTCTCCATGTGAGTCGACAGGTACAGCAGCCGACCTTTTGCTGGTCGGCTGCGAAATGATAGTGAGGTAACGGAAAGGAATTGTGTGTGACTGTGTGTGCATGTGAGTGCGCGTGACAAAAATCATGGTGCAGGGGGCTTTGCCTATACTTTTGGTATGTAACTCTTTCGCATTGCCTTCTTGTTTATGTAATATAAATGTATCGTTAGTTATCGGATCTTTGTGGTGACGGCCAGCAAAGGTCATGAGAGTCACGAACAACACGAGCAATAAAAAGAACTTTAAACACGAACATTGAGAAACAACACCAACAATAAAAATAACTTTAAACACGAACATTACAAAACAACACAAACAATAAAAAGGGGCGAATGGGCGTTTAAAGAGGAAAACCAGGGTACAGATGAGAGCCTGGCGGATTTTCTTACCCGACTACAGCGCTTGGCAGGAGATGCATTCTCCAGTAAGTACGCGGACGTGAAACGTAAGCGTGTGGTGTGGCGTTTTCTGGCTTATAGCTGCTGTGGAGATCAGCCAATCAGATACCCATGCTATGGACAATGCAACTGCTCTCAGCCAAGCTGTGACAGACCCGTCCTTTTTGCTGGCGATGGAAGTCCTGGCAACTGTGCAGAATGTGACCAGGCCGCTTTCTAGGCAGCTGCAAAGCCAAACATATTTTGCAGGCTGTACGCAACGTGGACAGTGTCATGGATGTCCCGAAGGACTACAGAAAAGGAGACAAGTTTGACGATATCTTCACGCACTGTGAAAAGAAGTACGGTGTGGAGGCACTCGTACCTCGTGCGCACCGACAGCAGAAACACCGGGCGAATTCACTTGCTGAAGACGCAAGGATGTACTATCGGCGCGCGGTGTTCCTACTGTGACGGCACCCGTCACATGGTGCCAATTCAGAGCCATTTTGAACCCGCACTCCACCCAGCATCCGGAAGCGAGGCCACCTGCGCCTCAGGGACGTCAGCGCGGGCCAGCGCTGTTCCACAGGAACAAATAGGCCATGCTGGCGGCTTTCTCCCCTCACCCCTCACGGTAATCTCCGACGCTAGTGCCGCAGTCCCGGTACATAGGCCGGAAACCACTGCCGGGTTTGTATAGCGGCCCGGGTTGACTGACGTTACCATGGCAACGGCTGTCGAATCCACGGGTTCACGTGAGGTCACACAGCCAGGCCAAAATTCCGTGACCGGCCGGGCGCCACCTGCAAGTGTTCTCCACACTACTATCATTTAATTGAAAGGCTTTCAGCCGTTTGTTTTTATTATATTTCTTCCTCTTTGTCTTACTCTGTGTATTATGTCGTGCCCTCTTTTTGCTTATAGTGCCTTTCAATGGTAAACGGTCCACACATAGAAATATCCAGAAAAGGGGTTGGCTCCTAGGTTGGCGCCAGTGCCTTCAGCGGGTGACGCTGAAGGCACTGGCGCGGGTGTATGATCCGATTGGTGTTCTAACACCGTTTACTGTGACACTGAAATGTCTGTTTCAGGAGCTCTGGGAGCTCAAACTTGACTGGGACGATATCCTTCCAGACTCGGCAGCCGATGTGTTCAGAGACTGGGCCCGAGGCTGTTACAGCTGGGACTGGTGGCGATACCACGATGCTTCACAGCTAACAGTGTGACTACCTGGTCGTCCTCGTCAGGTTTGGATGTGCAGCTGTTCTGTGACGCATCCTTGAAAGCTTTTGGCTGCTGTGTGTATGTGAGATTTAGGCAGCCAAATGGGTCATATTCTGTGTCGTTTGTGATGGCAAAGGGGCGCGTGGCCCCTCTCAGGCAGCGGTTGACTCTGCCCAGGCTCGAGCTTTTAGGCTGCTTGGAGGCTGCCAAACTGAGGAGGCTCGTTTTTGGGGCTCTCCACCTGCCTGAGAGCACACCGTATGTGTGCTGGAGTGATAGTACCATCGCTTTGGGATGGGTGAGAGGTAAGCCACAGCGGTGGAAACAGTATGTGTCTAACCGGGTCGCTGAGATCCAAAGTCTGACATCTGTTGAGAACTGGCGTCATTGCAGGTCCCAGGAGAATCCAGCTGACCTGCTGACCAGACCTGGACTGTCGCCAGAGGCACTGGTATCCTCCCCTCTGTGGTTTGAGGGCCCGCTGTGGCTCCGTCAGATTGATGTGACTGCCCCAGTACAGGAAACCGGAACGACGGCGGAATCGCTGCCGGAGGGGGCGCTGGAAGTTGATGGGGTGGGTGTGTTGGTAACAGCTGATGCTGAACCTGATGAAGGCCGTGGGTTCTTACAGGTGGAGCGGTACGGGACGCTTTCCAAAGCGACACGTGTGGCGGCGTGGCTGATGCGCTTTGTGAATAACACCCGCCATCCTTCACAGCGCTGTTCCGGTGAGCTCAGCTCTGACGAGCTGACAGCTGCGCGTGTGCAGTTGTACCGATCTGTGCAAGCTGACTGCTATCCGAGTGAGGTTCGTGCGCTTCAGAAAGGCCGCCCCATCTCTGCTAATTCCCCGCTGTACAGGCTGACGCCGTTCATGGGAGACGATGGAGTGCTGCGGGTGCGTGGGCGGCTTCAACACTCGGAGCTGTCGTATGAGGAGAAGCACCCAATCATTCTCCCTAAAGGACATCTGGCTGTGCTGTTAACGCGTGAACAGAACCTGATCATGAAACACGCTGGTGTTTCTACAATAATGACTGCTCTTCGTTCCAGGTTCTGGATTGTCGGACTGAGAGCTGTGGCGCGCCGTATTGTGAGAGGCTGCGTTGTGTGTCGCAGATTTCAGAGCCAGGCGTGCTGTGAACCGGCGCCGCCCCTGCCACAGGACAGGGTGTCGGAGGCACCAGCGTTCCGGGTGTGTTCGTTTGATTTTGCCGGCCCTCTTTATGCGGCAGATTCTAATAGGAAGTTGTATGTGTGTTTGTTCTGCTGTTCTGTGACACGTGCGGTACATTTGGAGCTGCTGCAGTCACAGACAGCTGATGAGTTTTTGCTTGCTTTCCGCAGATTTGCTGCCAGGCGGGGAGTGCCGTGCACTGTATATTGTGATAATTTCACGTCTAACAAGTGTGCGGATGCTCTTCTGCAGAAGTGCTATGGCAGACTGGCGCCTAAATTCAAGTACTCAGTTCCCCTGGCCGCCTGGTGGGGAGGCCAGTTTGAAAGAATGGTGCGCAGCGTGAAGGCTGCGTTAAAGAGGTCTCTGGGACAGCGTTGTCTCGCGCTAACAGAGCTAACCACGATCTTAGTGGAGATCGAGGGTGTAGTAAATAGTAGACCTCTCACGTTTTTGGGAGACACCGTCGACAGTCCCACCCCTCTTACGCCCAACCACTTTCTAGTGGGTCATAGTGTGGGTTTTCAGGCCATTGAGGCTGAGAATCCGGACTCAGTCTCATCTGCCTCTCTGCGTGCCCGTGCAAAGGTAAGGGAGAGGCGGTTGCGGAAGTTTTGGGCCGTTTGGTCCTCAGATTACCTTAGAAGTCTTCCTCTTTCGGTACGGAAGTTTCGGCCACAGGGTAAGTTGGCAGAGGGATCAGTTGTGCTGATTGAGGAGGAGAGACAGCCCAGGTTTAGGTGGGAGATGGGTATAGTTACTAAACTGTTCCCGGGCAGGGATGGTACGTTCAGATCCGCGGAGGTGAAAACTGCTCGTAGCAGGAAGACGCGTGCAGTACAGCGACTTCACGACCTGGAAGTCCTGGAATCCTCGCCATCCTGAAAGATCCGTCCTGCACCTCCGTCAGATGGAGCACGGTAGGATTATTCGAGGTATGTGTTCTTGGCTTGGCGACTGATGTGTTGAGTAACGTAAGCGAAGTGGTTTTATTTATTGTGTTCTTCATGTGTTGGTGAATTTCTTGTGGCTATTCACCAAGCGGGGAGGATGTTGGATATTTCAATCGCCCACTCTCCTCGTGACCGTTTGGCTGCTGTCGGGAGTAGTGGGTCGCCTGTTTAGTGCTGCCACCTCGTGACACCATTCAAAACCTCTGGTTCTATTTAGACTGGCTAGAGTCAAATGCCACTTTACTTGTCAAAGGAATTCGTGTGTGAAGGTGAAGGGAATTGTCCAGACATGACGTGTATTAAGGTTGTTTGGCGCTTTTGATACGATTACGTGGCGAGTGAGCCGTCGTGGAATTTCAAGGGTGTGGCAGCGGGGGATTGACACTGTGACAGCTGAGCTGTGAAGACGTGACGGATCTTCAGTGACAGGGCGTGGCGCCCGTGAAGTGAGTGTGTGAGATGGCATGGCGCCTCTTACCAGTTTATTTGAGAGTGATTTAATTTGTATAACCTTTTGTCGGTTCTATCGGACTGTTGTTGTTGGATTTTCGTCCTGTTCTGGTGGCCGCTAATATAGCGAAGAAGAGATTAAGTTTTTACGACAGTGGTTTGAGCAGAAGCGACGGGTTTTACCGAACACAGAGTAAGCATGAACGCAGGAGAAGTAACCCTGAAGCGGATCGACCAATTGGAAGGCCCAACGCTATCGGCGTGAAAAGCGGAGGAAAGCTGCGAGGAGAGGAGGTGAGAGAGGTGAGAGGAGGAAGGCATTCAAGGAGAGACCGGCGTTAAGGAAGGAGGTGTGAGACTCAGGGCACCATGTGAGAGGGAGTGATTCGGCCGGGGGCCGCCGTGCTGGACACTGAGATTCAAGGAGGGGGCGTTGTGGAAGCCGGAGTGGCTCGGACGCAGGGAACCATAGGCCAGCGTTGAAGACAGATTGATTGGAGACAAAAGGAGCACCATGTGAAAGAGACAGCATTCGGCCGGCGGCCGCCGTGTTGGAAAAAGAATTCGAAAGGCGGGCGGCGTGGAAGACGGAGGGATTCGGCCAGGAGCACCAGGTGAAAGGACAGCATTCGGCCGGGGGCCGCCGTGTTGGAAAGATACATTTGAAAAGCAGGCGGCGTTGCAGACGGAGGCATTCAGCCGGGGGGCCGCCGTGTTGGACAGGAGGATTCGGTCAGGGGCCGGCGTGTGAGACAGACAGGCACTCCGAGAGCGAGCGACACCAACGAGCAAGTGAGTCCGCTATGCGGAACGGTCTGACCCACCTCTCCTCCCCCACCCTCAAAATTTTTACATTTAAAAAAAAATGAGCCGAGCTTTGGAGCGCCTACCCGGCAGAAGGGGTGGATGAAATCTTGGAAGGCACGAGGGGGGGTAAATGTGTTTGTGTTTGTGGACTTCGGCGCCATCGGGCAGTTATGTACCGGCATAGATATGGGATGCGTCGGCGCGTTTTCTTGCTTACACGGCGACGGGGAGGGAAACGATTATTAAATTTTTGAACCCAGTTTCGTACATATGTTGAGACAATGAAATGTTCATTTTGACCCAGTTTGACCACGTTAGGGTGTTGAGTGGGAGTGTCGGGACACAGGCTCGCCCGTCTGGAGGACTCGGCCAAGTTAGCCGACATTGTCCAGTTCCCGCCGTCAACTCGGCCCGCCACCCGACCGCGCACGCGACGAGCACGACCTCTCTCTAATAAAATTTAGTGTGATGCTGGGAGCGGGCACAACGTCGCCACCATCGTGAGCGAGCGGGTCACGGCCACGAGCAGCCGCCACAGCGGATCACCGAGAGGTCGGCCCGAACAACAACAACATCAGCGGCGACGACAAAGTCCGACTCGCACCGAGCGTCGCGCCCTGCGACCACGCGCCCCCGTCACACTACCCTTCATAGACACGTGCCTCGCACAGCTTGAGGAGAAATTCAAGTCGCAACGGGCAAAGGGCTCCCAGTTGTGTTCCCTTCTCCCCTCTGTTTGTGTGCAGCGCAGCTTCGCAGACATCAACGATGCCGTAGAGATGTACCTGATCTCTCTGGACAGGTCACGAGACGCTGTGCAGCATGAGTTCGCTACATGGCAGGCGTACTGGCGTGGGCAGGAAGCGACGGAGAGACCCTCAACCGTCATCAGTCAGAGGTCAAGAACATGTCAGGTTGGCTACCCACATCCCTTGATGCGACCAACATGGCTACCTGAAGCGAAATTAACTTTTGCATGAACTGAGGCTTTAAATGGCTCCCAGAATAACTGTCTTAGTGAGTGAAAAAGTATTCTCAAAAGTGGGATTATGAAAGTAATTAAATTTACAGTGATTTGGAGACTAATGAATTACATATAGCATACTCTTAGTACCAAACAGCAAAAGGTTAAGTATATGTGCAGTGATTACAAGTTGTGTGTGCTGTAATACAAGCATGCGTCCATTAGCTGAGCATATTAATCAGTCAAAAATGTTATCAAGTACCTAATTCAAAAATACATGAAAAATAATATGTGCCGTCAGAGTCTAGTACCCTTACTCCAACTGCTTGCTATGATCAATCATTGCTTAGATCATCATTGCTAAGATAGCAGACAACCACCATTTGACTGTAGCAGTCACCATGCTGAGACTTAAGCTACTTGAAGGATACATTCAATTAACACTCTGTTAAAAGAATACATATAATTTAAATATCTCCAATGCATGCAACCAAATATAGGTACTCAGCCAGAGAACAAGTACCTCCTAATACCACAACCACCATCCAGCAAATTCTAGAAATATTGAAGCAGATCAATAAGCAGCACCACATTCAGCTGCTGAATGGAAACATTTGTGGAATCATTACAATTTTGTTAAGTTTGATTTGATAAAATTGACACCAAAACTGCAGGTAGGCATCAAAGAAACCTACCTGCAGTTTACATGACTTCATGGGCACCAAACAGCATCTAATTTTCTAGGTGCAAAGCCAAAACTTGCAACTCTCGTCTCCACAGGTCTACAGTTTTGATATCTCGCATGCACATCATTAAAATGTGTGCTCTTATTGACACCCTCAAATCACACTACTCTCCTGGGCTTTTGAGATCTGGCAGAGTTCACTTTGCCCTGCGTTTCTCTGGCTGCGGCATAATATATAAGAATTGGTAGTGGGTTTACCACTGGCAACAAAACCTCCTATTTTGATTTAGGTCAAAATCTACAGCCTCATAGTAAGATACCCAAACAGCAGCTTAAAAAACACGTATATCTGACTGCTTTCTTCTCGCTACTCCCGCGCCAGAAACGCAAAACTTTTTGGTTACCCAAGTGGCTACCTGGTGGTCCCTAATCGTAATTTTTGTTCGCGGCCTGGCTACCAGACCATCTCTAATTCCACAAAACGAGTCCTCACGTACAACGTAAGCAGTGGATTTACTATCCTATGCAGAGTAATTCACTATAAATCCTGATATAGATTTTAAATTTGTCTCTTTTTATTCAAAATAAATGGTCAAATTCATATAAAATAATGAATATTACCATTTTCATGTCATCGCAATTTAGAGTACCTTTTTCTCATGGCTTTATATGGGTCAATTTCGTTGCCGATGTGGTTACTTACCCATCTCTAACTTAGCTGTGAAATAACGCGAGTGAGTAAGGATAAATTATTTGTCACTAATTTGTATTGTCTGTCACTAAAGTTATAATGTTACCTAAAATCAGTCAAGGTAGCATTGCATATTATGGATAGTTCTTTTTACGTGGCGGTAAGATCGTGGAAATACTTGTTTTGTGCTGGTAAGTGCAATTCTTGATCTCTGTCAATTCTCCGTGATTGGCTACCTAAGTTCTGGTCTTTGAACCTCATTTGGCTACCCACGAGCGTGGGCGAGTTGGCGAGATTCTTGACCTCTGTCATCAGTGCTCTGCGCAAAGCACGACACGTAGGCTGTTTCCAAGCCATCACCACACTGCTTCAGATCTTCGCCACACTAACTGTGACGACAGCTAGCTGGGTCATGCCAACTCGACACACCGAGTACACGGCACCCCCTCAGATTTGCTTGCTTTTTTCAGTATAGGCTTACCTTAGGCCAGAAACTCGATTCTGGGAAAATTAGACCCCTTCTCCTTGCAGTTCATTCTACATGATGACGTCATTATTCGCCAAATATCCTTGCATTCCATTTTACATAAGACTATAACTTCGAAACGGTTTAAAATATTTGTATTTTGCAAGATGTTCCTGAAAATAAAGGTATGAGTCCATGATTTCTATATTTTTAACTTTTTTTGTTTGTTAAAAATATATGTTATATATTATATTGAAATCAAAAAAGTATATTTTAATCAGATGGGTTACTTTGATTTTCTTCATTTTCACACATCTTATCTTCATTTTCCATCACAAAAAAATAATTTTTGGGGTAGAACATCAGCAACTACGCCGACAGAAAATCACGAAGATAGTCGGTACCGTTCGGTGCGGCTGCGCGGGCCGCCCCTACCCGCCCCACAGCGTCGCCGCCGCAGCGGCGGCCGGCACCGAGGGGGAACAGCCGGCTCCGCGTACTGGGCCGTAAACTCATAAACGGTTTCATGTTTGCCACACTAGCAGAGCACATCAAAGAGCAGGAAAATGCCCGTGATTGGAGGAAACACACGTTAGACATCACCGAGTGCAATAGTCTCTCGTTTACCCATGTCAACGCGGAGAACAATGAGAAGAGAGTCAGTCACTTGAGTCCTACGGTGGAGTCGAGGGTGATACGTGGGCGGAATTATGGACAGCATTTCGAGAAGGACCACTTGTGCCAATCCCTTTGGTAAACACGATGTTCTAAAACGCGATAATTTACGTGAAATTACGAAGTCCTACATGAAAAATCACAGATCTGTTCGAGGACTTCTACGTGCTGGAGACAGGCTCTGCAGCCCATGCAGAAAAGAGGTCTTGAAAAAGATAAAGTTTGTGAAGACTTGTCGCTACCGAGTACATCGGGCGTCGGACGGACTCTAGAAATGGCTGAGGGAGAGCGGGTAGGCGAATCAAGTTCGTCGTCAGCTGCATCCGACACTAGTGCATCGCATGAGAGCTCTCCGGGGAAAGAGCTAGCCACGGAAGATCTTCGCCTCATCATGTCGGCAGTCGGAGAGACCAATTCGGACAGGTCAGTTTTGTTTCTCTCATCAAACTACTAGTGCCTGGTTCGTGTTATATTTGAAATGTAACGTTTATCTACATCAAGGTTAAACGCATCTTCATAAATGTATTTTTTTGTTCTCGAGTAGTTACCTTAATGTCAACTCACACCAAAGTGAAGGACAGCACCACTTGACGCTGAAATTCACTAATGATGACACCAATCGAAGTGAAATTGAACATAAGCAAATTGTTATTGCTGAACCACTACCAATAGAACTCAATACAATATTTGTCCTATGCCAGTTTATATTACATTAATTTAAAAGAAATAACAAAAAAGAAGCCTAGTGACCCCACTAAATAAGTGAAGATCCAATCGGTCGTTTGGGGGAGCAAATCCCAGTTGACGAGACAAAATGTTGCTCGGGAGAAGCGTAGAATGACTGAAATGGTACTGGGGTAATTCATTTCACCTTCAAAGTGAATCTGCGTACTTAAGAGAGAAAAAACGCTTGGAACTTATTATTGGTATCTCATTTTGTTGTGGCCACATCCAACGGGCATATTTTCCCAGTTAGAAAAAACGCTTGGAACTTATTATTTATATCTCATTTTGTTGTGGCCACATCCAACGGGCATATTTTCCCAGTTAGAAAAAACGCTTGGAACTTATTATTTATATCTCATTTTGTTGTGGCCACATCCAACGGGCATATTTTCCCAGTGCCAGGGAGCATCATTATTTTAGTGACGGAAATGTTCTCCCTATTGACCAATTATGTAAGACTAGTTTGCAACGAAAGAGACCAAAGGAGGGCTTGGGCCCCTCTATTTTACCTTGGGGTGCCTATGACCAGAATGCTTCCTGGACCCGTCGCTGCAAGTATTATACATTGTCCTCAAAATTGTAACAAGAACATTTGTATAGTGTTTTAAATATATTTGCTTGCTTTCAGGCGGACTAAATGTGAGTCAGCGAGAAACAAAAGCCAGAAAGAAGTATGATACAGCTAAAGAAGGGTTGCGGCGGCGTTTGACAAGAACCTACGGGGTGGAGATGAGGCGCTCGGAGGGAGAAGAAAGCGCGTCAAAGAATTTACAGCTTTATGAAAGCATGATGCACCAGCTTATTGAAAAGTTCAAAGACCCAGAAACAACATACTCAACAAAATTGCAGCTGCTGACGCTGTCGCCGTTTTCTTTGTATAAGACTGCTGCCATGTTCGGTGCTCCTTTATACATGGTGAGAAAGGCTCGACAAGTGAAAGCTGCTCACGGAATTCTCGGGACACCTCGGAAAAAAATAGGAAGTGTTAAATTACCTGAAGAGAAAAAGGCAGAGGTCATCAGTGTTTACCAAAGGGATGACGTCAGCAGGGTTTTACCAGGCAAAAGGACGTCATCAGCGTCCGGTGCCCTGATGGTAAGAGAGAAAACTTTCAGAAAAGGTTGGTTCTTTCAAACCTTAGAGAGGTGTACCAATAGTACAAAAACGAAACTGCAGAATCCGTCGGGTTTTGCGACATTTGCCGGTCTGCGCCCACCATGGTGCGTGGTCGCAGGAGCAAGTGGGACGCACACGGTGTGTGTCTGCATACACCATCAAAACCCAAAACTTATGACACGTGCAATAAACGCTGACCTCACAGCGGTGGACTTAATGCGGAAAATATTATGCTCCACGGACAGAGAAGAGTGTATGCTCGGGCACGGTCATCGATGCTCTGGCAAGAGAGAGCTGAACAAGTTCTTGTCAGAAATGCCAAGCTTAACCGAGGACGATGAAGTGGAATTTAAGCAGTGGGTCAGCACAGATAGAACAACAATGATTTCAATGAGCCAGAGCACTGAAGAATTTATTGAAAGTCTAACACAGGCAATTTCAAACCTGACAAAACACCACTACGTAGTTCAAACACAAAATAGCTTTCTGAAGCAGCTGAAAGAACGTCTGTCGGAGGAGGAGGTGATTATTACTGGATATTTCTCAGAGAATTACAGCTTCATTGTACAAGATGCAGTTCAAGGGTACCACTGGCAAAATTCACTGGCAACCATACACCCCTTCGTTTCATACACCCGAGATGAAGAAGGAACGCTTCAAACAAGAAGCTTCTGTGTTATGAGTGACGACACGCGCCATACCACCGAGTCAGTCCATACCTTCCAAACCAGAGTCGTGCAGCGTATTAAATCCGAAAACCCTCGAGTCAAGAAGATTCATTACTTTACGGATGGATGTGCGGCCCAATACAAAAACCGCTACATTAGAAATATGTGCCTTCACAAGGAAGACTTCCAGCTCGACTGTGAATGACATTTTTTCGCTACATGTCATGGTAAGGGACCATGCGATGGAATCGGCGGCACAGTTAAGCGCTTAACAGCTCGAGCAAGCCTTCAGCGTCCCGAAACGGACCAGATACTGACGCCGCACGCAATGTTCGACTTCTGTTCAGAAAACGTATCAGGTCAGTCCTATATGAATCAATTCACGTCCTGGGTGGATTAACCTCACTATCTCTGCTATGTTATATACTGTCCAAAAGTGGCGCCGTGTAGCGCTGCCACGATGAGCATCACTATTTCTGATCATGTTTTATTCAAAGTTTCCAATAAATCATGTGCAGCTCATCCCCGGTCACGTTAGTACCTGTGTCAGGTCAATACAAAGAATAATTGTTGAGGCCCGTATTAAAAGTTCATATTCATCAGGTACGAATGCTCAAAGCTTAACGCTGGTTGAAGCCCTAATCTTATTTTTGTCGCTCATGAATGATTGATATTTGTTTATTCGTCAGGAATCGAGTTTATATACGTCCCTCTACAAGAAATCGAAGAAGCGAAGATCCATCTGGCCTCCCGCTTCTCCAGTGCACGACTCGTAAAGGGAACGAGAAGCTTTCACTCGTTCCGACCCAGGAGCTCAACTCACGTGGCTGTTTATGAAACTTCTCTCAGTATATCGTGCAAGGTCGCTAATACCGTGAGAGTGCATTGAGGATAATGACGGTCCCGAGCATATTGTGTCTGTCTGTTCTCGGATTTTCCCTGAGGAGGGCAGAATTTGCAGCAGTTTAGAGTTATGTACCCAGCTTTTTCTTCACAAAGAAGTCAAGTTGTGTGATTTATGATACCAAATAGTGTAAATTCTGGCACGGTGTGCACACACACAACCTCGCCAGTTGTTTTTAAAGTGGTAATAAAAGATAATTGAGTGGGCTGAGAGACAGAAATTTGACCAAATCTCGCCCTTCAAATAAAGTGATTATGTTGGCGAAACAGTTTATACGGACTTCTCGAAACGATCCTCAGAGCTTGGTGCAGGAAATCTGAAGCGGTACTTAAGTGAATACATAGCCATAGAGAAGTATATATCTCAAATATCAGGCAGAGAGCAACAGCACCAGAGTCTGTGGGGAGAGTTTAGTGTGCGATTAGATCGCCTAGATGATAGCTGATTCAATGGCCATAAGAATCCAAGGGTAACTGAAAGTGTTGCATCTTTTAACCAGCAGTGAGGCGTCGGGGATGATTGTATGTTTTGACACGTTTCATTGATTTTTGTCCCTGCCTGTTTAACATGTTGTTTTCAATATCGACAAGCACAGCTTGATGCGCAAGTGCAAAGTTTGCGTGCATTGTATGCGTTTAGTGAAGTAACAAATTTTACGAACTTGGTGCAAACCAGAAACACTGGAAGTGATCTGTTTTTGCTTGTCCAAAGCTTGCATTCAAAGTGAAACACTGTGAGTGTATTGGTTGTTGTAAAACCGTTGCAATGTTTTGTGCGAATAAAGGGCCCGTAAAGGTGTTGTCGCAGATTCGCCAAGCTGGTGATCGGCGGCCGCACTGGAGGCCGTCTTAGGTTGAAAAAAGATAATTGAGGCCTATGTTTTTTCCTCGTGGAATGTTTTACAGTTTAACACACCGTTATCACAGTTTAACACAGGCTATCACTTCTCAGATATAATTTCTAGCGTTTTAGCAAGCTCTGAATTGCATAAACATATGTATCGCTTAAATGGTCTCCTTAGCACCTGATATCTGCCCCCCTACGGGAGGGAACCCGCCGAGGATCTATGACAGCTTAAATAAGCGGTTTGAGTCGTACAAGAAAATAACAGAAACTGCAGCCTAGGAGAAAGGTTTGCTGTGATTATTGCGTCAAACCCCAGCTCGTTGCCCAGTAATTTATCAATGACCTCCAAATTCACCCTCTCCCTTACCACTCCCGGACTGAGACGGGGCTGTGCTTCGTTGGTGCTCGACGGCCGGCCGCGCCGCTGCGCCGACGCCGGCGGCGCGGCACGCGCGGCCGCACCGGACGGTACTGACTATCTTTGTGATTTTCTGTCGGTGTAGTTACTAATGTCCCACCCCAAAAATTATTTTTTGTAATGGAAAATAAAACGCTCTATAAGATGTGTGAAAATGAAGAAAATCAAAGTAACCCTTCTGAAGAAAAATCAACAATTTTGAATTCAATATAATATATACCATATATTTTTAACCAACAAAAAATGCTCAAAATAGAGAAAGCATGGACTCATACCTTTATTTTCAGGAACATCTTACAAAATGCAGATATTGGAAACCGTTTTCTGGTTGTAGTATGGTTAAGAAGGGAATGCAACATTTTTTTGCAAATATTGACGTCTCATATAGCCGAAAATATTTTAGCTACGATCCTAGAATTCTCAGATTCGTGTACCCAGCCAGCAATAACCCAGTATGCAAAGTAACGTAAAAATCTGAGATGGTGCCGTGTAAAAATTGGCACTTCGTGTGTCGAGTTGGCATGGAATGACCCAGCTACGAGCGCTCGTTCAGTGCACTGAAGCACTTAAAGAACTATCTGAGATCCACCATGACTCAGGCTCACTTGAGCGGCTTGACAATGCTGTTTGTCCATAAGGACATTGTGTTTGATGCAAATGCTATGATCGATATCTTTGGTGAGAAAAATAGGCGCCTGAGATTCGTCTAAGACGGCCTAGGGCGCTGGTATGTCAATGTATTCGTGTCATGTCCTTCATCTCGCATGCGCTTCATTCAGTTCATTGCCTTTGCATTGTATGCTCAATATAAGGGCTTTGAAATAATAGACGTATGACAATAAATATTGTTTGATAGAACTTTTTGAACATATTGAAAAACAAAATGAATGTAACTTAAAAAACATTAACAAGGTAGAACAGGAATGGTTATTTACGGTACTATAATTTTAGCTGAAAGGAAAAAGTAACACCCCCTCCAGGGGTGGAAAAACCCACCAATTCGCCAAGCAGGGATTGCAACAGAACTTGGCTAGTGAAAATATTCTGTGCGACAGATAACTACCAAATCGGAACTCCAGCAGCCGCCGAGAAAACAAAAAAGCTAGCTTTTTTCCTGAGAGTTCCCAGGGAGCCGGGTCTTTACGCTGCTAAAAACCTCGATACACAGACAGATCCAGGAGGCAAGGGGCCACTTGACACCCCCCCCACATTCCCATAAACTCTCGCCTCCATCTGAAATGGTCACGGGCTCCTGAAATGCGGATGGCGCCACCTAAACTGCCCCTCCCACTCCCAACCCTTCAGTATATATGCAGGTACCGCGCCCCCACAATAGGTTTTTCCGTACAAAAAGGCTTCCTCATGGTTCCGATGGCGCCTCAGCTTAAACGCTCCTTTTTCACGCGATCGGAAATCCTAGACCCGCCTATGTCACGTTAGACGATTCAATAGATAGATACGACACAATAGACGGTGAGAATCGGCGACAGCGGCCTTGGGCGACAGCCAGACTTGCCGGATATACAGGGCCCGGCCAGTCCCGACGGCAAATCTGAACCATTGAAATCCCTATTCACCAGGGGCGCCGCCACGGAATTTGAACAGGGGGAAATACCCAGGCTGGTGCTGACCGGGGAAAGCAAATTTGGAGCGTATTCGGTACCTGACAGCATTAATAACAGTGAATCCAAAAATTTGGAGGGGGAACGTCCCCCTTGGTTGGCCAACAGGGGGAAACTTCCCCCGTCCCCCGCTTTTAGCGCCCATGCTGTTCACTGTCGAAAACAATAGGTATGCTCCAGACTCTCTTATGAAAATCTGAGAGCTCTTGGTGCCAGACTTTTTCAGGAAATACCTACTGGCCCCTTGAAAAATTCCCAAGGTAAATAACGTTGTGAAATGTAACGAATACACTTTTATTGCCTCGTCATGGGCCTCGTTCGTTGATATGACAATTATGACCCACATGTTACAATCCCTTGCGCCATTTGTCTTGGGTAATTTAAAAAAAAAACTATTGGATTTTCGCCACGATTGTCTGGAACATACCTCAACCTCCAGTGGTGTCTGTCAAATTTCCTTCGCATTATGCCGTATGTTGTTTGTAAAGGTATCTTGGTTTGTAAATGCCTATGTGATTCATCTCGAGTAGGTTGGCATGTGCAAATCGTTTTAGCGTAATGCCAATAATAGCAGAAGACTGGAAAGTACCGCTTTCGGTCCCAGTGTTGAACAGAACTTGCTAAAAAAGCTCAAAATAGAATGCGGCATGTTCGCCTTCGTACATGTAAGTACATTCCATAAGTGTCGCCACTGGCAAAAAAGTGGGGGGGGGGGGGCCAGCCAAACTTCAACCTGATGCTGACAAAAAACTTTCAACATCAGGACCAAAAACTGTTCGAATTTGGGCTCCTCGCTGCATTCCGCAGCGGCTGGATATAAGAATGTCCGGTTGTCTCTCATTTTGACTGAGATCAGGAAATTTTTGGCCAAAAAGTGGGGGGCCAGGCCCCCTGGCCCCCCCTTTTCCGACGCGTATGGTACATTCTATCAACAATAATCTGCTGCCGCACACTGTTAAATGAAGGAAGATACTGCATGGGAGGATAATTCTAAGTTTCCTTACCTGCCCCAAAAAGGGTAAAAGCTGCCCCAAACTGTTTGTTCTTCCCTAAGGCTGCTCCAATGAGCTAGTCAAAACCTGCTATGCCGATTCGGCCATAACCCCCAAAGCAATGGGAGGGTCCAAACTCTCCTATGGCCTGTTTTCTAGCCAACTAGTGTTTCATAATTGATCAGTTGGGGAAATGTCCATCAGCAAAAACTATTTTGATTGCTTTTGACCATTCGCAAGATATCTCTAATTGATAGTGAAAAATTTATTGGCTGCACCAGATAAATTTGGCCCATTGACTCTGTCAGTCAGTACTTACTGTAGAAAGTATGCTGAAGTATACTTGACCTATTCTCACATGCATGGGCTCGGCTTCCCCTAAGCAACCTGCTGGACCTGCACCTGCTTGGGCAGCATTTGACACTCCTGGTCTTGGAGAGTTGCCATGCTGGAAATTGTGCCAATCAGACCCAATAACCACTTGACCCCATAATGGGTTACTTGACCCATCTTCGTTCTTAAATGTGGGTACTCTCAAGACCAGTTTAAAGCGAATATGACACCTTCTTAATATGACATGAACTGAGAAAGTAAAGTCTGCAAAGTATGGCAGCAGGCCAGACGAGTCACACCAGCCATCTAAAATTCTCGCACCGCCAGCAACCAAAAATTTTCACCAATCTTCCATATACCATAGAGAAAAAATGCACTCATTCCTACCCACAAGATGCAATGCTACCTATCTTATTAGTTAGTTAGTTGAGGACTTTTCATAAGGCCCCTCCTGTATCTTTATAACCATATAGCCATTATTTGTTTGGTTTTCAGTGTCACCTTCCTCGCACCAGTCTCACAAATTCGCACCACTCGCTCCTGTCTCCAAGGGCACTCGCACCAACGAGATCTCGTCGAAAATGTCATACTTTGCACAATGGGAGAAAGTCATGTGATACAACATGCCAAGACACCACTTGATCACCATTTCATTTGTTCAAGGTTTTACTGTTTGCAGAAAAATTAAGAATTTTTTTCCTGTTGACCCTGTCCTCTTTGGTCATATTTATACTTTATGACACAATCTTAGGCAAGTTACCTATGTTATGCTTAACCTGCTACACATGCTGAGGGAACAAAGTTTTATTTTTTGGTCATCTTTAAAACCAACATACTAAACATACTATTGGTACTGTTGATTGTACATGGGTATATATAACTTGCTTATTGACAGTGTTTAAGCTCAAAATATGTTTCAATATCTAAAAAAAAATAGAAGAAATGATATATGTTGCTTTGGTTCCTAATGGTATCTAAACACATTTGCATTCCTGATTGGCATAAATCAAATAGGGAAATAGCATTGCCAGCTCATGGCCCAATTTGATATCACAATAATTTGGATATTTTTCATTACTAACAGAGGAAAATTAACTCAAGCAACATATAACAAAGTATTAGTTCTATCAATGCCGGATGAAGAAGGCAATATGAAGAAAGTGTACCTGGTAGTGCACACGTGTCTGGCGATTCGCTCTGTCCATCTGGACGTCGTTCCCGACCTCACCGTGAAATCGTTTCTTCAGTCATTTTCACGATTCTGCAGCATATATAGAGTCCCTAGCTCTATATATACCGACAATGCAAGCTACTTCGTCGCAGCCCAGAAGTTGATGAAAAACCTATTCCTCTCAGATGAATTCAAAGAACATCTGCAACAGATCAATGTTGCCCACAAAACCATTCCAGCATATGCGAGCTGGGTGGGAGGCGTCTATGAACGGTTGGTAAAGACAGTGAAGCACTGCCTCTACAAGACAGTAGGGAGGGCAAAACTGTCTTACTTTGAACTGATCACGCAGCTAGCTGCCATACAGGATATAGTCAACAGCAGACCAATCACCTATGTAAACAGTGAAATAGAGGATGTGGAGCCCCTCACTCCAAACAAACTGTTGAAGTCTCACACAAATCCACGTCTACGACTCGTCCATGACGTCGATGGAGATGATCCTCTGTGGACGCAAAATCAAAGCGCTGCTCACGAGCAGCTCAATCAAACCGTGATGAAACAAGAGGAGATGCTACAGAATTATAGAAATATGTGGTACAGTCAGTACCTACTCAGCCTACGAGAGACCTCGCGTGACGTGTTTCAAACGGACTGGGTCGACAAAATCGCCGTAGGAGATATCGTGCTCATAGACACTCGAGACGGGCCCCGTGTGTACTGGCAGATGGGACGCGTGTTACAGCTGATACACGGAAACGACGGGAAAGTCAGGCAAGTTGTCCTGAAGACAGCAAACGGGCAAGGGCGCTATTCCACCCGCTTGTTGTTTCCGCTCGAAATACCGACACATTCTCACGCCGGCACGGTAGCAGAACACAAAGTAACTGAGACACCGGTGCCGACCAGTGTCACACTCAAGCCATCGCGACCACGCCGTCAGGCCGCGGTGAAGCAAGCTCAGATGGTGAAGAACCTCATTCAGTCTGGAGCATTATAGAGGCATTTGCATCACTCAACCAATATCACATCACATTCAACCGGCAATCTCATTTCCATTCCTATGCTTGACTCCGTCAAGCATCTCTTCTGGGGAGTGTGAGAATTGTTTCTCTTGTTTTTCTTACCACCCACCCTTTCGGATCTCCAAACCAACGCTAGTTCCTAACCTCTTTCGGCCATGTTTCGAAGCTTTACTTAGATTAAGTGCCTGAAGAGGGCCACATACTCTGCAAGAAGCCACTAGATGGCACAGAGAACTGTAATTGTGACGTGAAAATATTTTAGAAAACAGCCACGCCGGCGACGAGTGGGGGCGAAAAAAAGAACTGTGTTGCGCCACATCCGTCAAGTCTATCCCAAGCGTGAACACGTGGAGGCGTGACGAGAAGTGCTTAAAATCAAACTCAAGATATAATACCAAGCTGATCAAGACTTTTTCTTACTCTAACAAACCACTATCTCTCCGAAGTTCTGGACTGTACTTTGATTTTCAGTAACTTCTATAAGACCACTGTGTTTTATAAAGGTAAGCTGAGAGATGTGGCCGTCCTTAGTTATAAACAAATCCTCACAATGTAACCCTGGCAGTTCATGCATAGTTAAACCCCAACAATTATTTTTATTGAAATATCAGTCTTATAATTTTTTTGCAGACATAGGCGAAATCCATTATTTTCAGCATTGATTGTCCCTGGAAGCACTACAATTTTGAATAGTTTCAAGGTGTCATCTTCTTTTGGAAAAAAGAAACTCAACAGGCCACTAGGAAATAAAATGGGCTGCCCCTGCAGTGGTTTAGCTGTAAGTGGTAAAATTTTGAGAAGCTTCACTTGAATAATGAAACCAGTGGTTGAATTTCCTTTGAATATTTGTTTCAAACTCACAAAGCTGCTCCTTAAAAATGTGTTTGAAACATATTTCCAAATGTCAGTGAACCATATGTGTAACAAATATAACAGAATATCAGTCTTAGTGACTATAACATGCTAACGAACTTGGCTTAACGGGAGTTTCAGACAGATCTACGACCGACTTTCCAAGCTTTGTATGTTGTGTTGTACCAGCATGCAACTTATCCCTGGTGCGACAGTTTTGGTCATATGAATTCTGGTTGGCGACAGTCTTGACATTTTTTCCTCCCCTGCCCCCTCCAAGCAGACGTATGGTCAACTTGACTTTCTTAAGGCATGCCCCATTTGACTGATTCCTGGCTACGCCCCTGATTGCCAAGAATACGATTGAAGTTTTTGATCTCCTCAATGTATGTATGATATCTCTATATAGAGCAATTTACTTCTCACCTTTAGTAATCCGTAGATGTAATTGAAATTTTCAAAGCATCAAGGTCTGTTCTCTTACCCTACCTATAGGCTTGCCCTACCTATAAACTCGCTCCAAGGCAGCCAAGATTCATAGCATCCTATGTTACAAGAAAACATCTTATTTTCTATGCATTAACACTTGTTACTTGGCCACTGCCACCCTGAACCATGTGCACGGTAAAATAGTTTAATTTGAAAAGAGTACAAATTTAAAGAGTTCAAATCTAAGTGTTCAATCGAACGCTCATGCATTTTGAAAAACTGCGTAACCAATTACCGCCCTACCATCCCTTGCGGTGGCTATCACATCCCAGCGGTCAAATGTCAGGGTTCATCTTGCTTGTTCTGAACAATGTGTCAGTTGTTCTGCTCGCTGTTTGGATACGTCGAACTAGCATTGCGCTTCTCTGCAAGCAAGGATGCGAACAATACCTTTGCGGGAGCTTCGGCTGCCGACAGATCTGGACTTATACGGGTTCGCCGACATCGGCGAACAGAACTAGAGGACATCGTTTACGCCAGGGGAGTGCACCCCTCAGGCCGCGGGACGGGAGTACGCTATGACGAGATGTTACTGTCAATATGATAATTCGTTCGGCGTTGACTACCTCCGCGCAGCTGCAGACCCCGGTATGGTCCGGGACGCATTCTGCCTCCGCTAGCAAGCAGACCTCTGGATAGGTGCTTCTGGAGCAGACTATATGATATTGCTGGAATCAGACTTGCATTGCCCGTATAGTGGAGGTATATTGGACGGCGGTCAGGAGCCGCAGCAGCTAACTCTGTCGTCTTAGATTATGTTGGGCGGCGGAGGCGGCGACGGTGGAGCAGCCTTCATCACAGCCCGCAGTCCTAGATTCCAAGGTACTGACGTAGCCCAGCCGCCGGCGGGTACCGCCGCGCGGAACTTGCACCACCACCAGCGTTGGCATGGCAACGCTGCGGAGTCGTGAGAAGCTGACGGCAGTTGTGTTTGGATCCGCACTGAGGTGTGTTGAGAATAAACCGTTGCAGGGATAACTGCGTATTTACTCTGACGAGGACACAACATTGGCGCCCCAACTTAAACAAAAGGTCAGTTTGCACTTGAGTGCGTTATCTCAGTGACTTTGTGCCAGCTTTGTGCCAAAGTGGAAGTTTTTTGAAGCTCGGGATGGCGGAAAACTCCCGTCCATAGTTGGGACCGCTGGATTTGGAGGAGTGTGATTTCGATGAGTATTTGGAGAGGTTTGACATTTATGTGGAGACGTGGGGTACTCCGACTACTAAGAAAGTGGTAACGTTTCTCCAAGAAGTGGGCCCTGAGGCATATAAACTGATACGCAGCCTCTGTCTGCCGGATAAACCAGCCTTAAAATCATTTGACGCCTTGGTTGAAATTCTTCGGACGCAGCTCGTTCCCCGCACCTCCGCCATTGTGGCTAGATACCGTTTTCATTCTTACCGCCAGCAGGAAGGCCAGACTATTTCTGCGTATATAGCTGAGCTCAAACGCCTGTCGCGACACTGCCAGTTTCAGCAGTTGGACGAGCACCTACGGGATCGACTGGTGTGCGGCCTATCCAGCGCTGTCCGGATACAGCGCCGGCTGTTGCAGGAGGGCGACAGTCTCACGTGGCAGCGGGCCCATGATCTGGCCATTGCGGCAGAAACCGCCTCCAGTGATGTTCAGGCCCTGGGCGGGCCTGGGGACGGGCCAAACCAGGTCGGCGCAGTTTCGGCCAGGGTTGATCGCGGCTGGCGCGCGCCGCTGGCGCCGCCCCGCGTTGGAATTCAGCAACCGCGTGGGACAGAGGGCGGCGTAAGCCAGCGCCTGCACAACCGAGAGCAGAGACAGCGACCGCACGGAAGCAGACCAGCGGCCCGGGGTAATCTCGACCAGAGGGTCTGTTATCGGTGCGGGGCGGAGCACTCCGGGTTTGAGTGTCCGCACCTACAGGCTACCTGTTTTAAGTGTGGGAAGCGGGGCCACATACGCCGGGCATGTAGGTCGCGATTGATTCACTGCTTAGAGGACAGAGAGCAGACTGAGGACGAGGGGAGTTGCGCGCCAGCCCTCCGGACTTGGTGCAGTCTGTTCATGCGGTCACCGGGAAGCGCCCGCCCCTCCATGCGACTGTTTCCATAGGAAAACAACCTCTGACGATGGAAGTGGATACAGGTGCAAGTGTGAGCCTCATAAGCGAAACCCAATGGCGCCTTCTCTCGCCGGGAGCAAGGTTAGAACAGTGTAACCAGCGGCTCGCCACGTACACTGGAGAAAACCTGCCTGTATTAGGTATGGCGACTGTCATGGTGCAGTATGGTGACCAAACCGCCCGGCTCCCACTCATTGTAGTTCAGGGCTCGGGACCTACGCTCTTGGGCCGTAACTGGCTAGGTCCGGAGGGGCTCATTTTGGACTGGCCAAAGATTCTCAACGTTCATGCTATCAAGCAACATGACTCTCTGAAAAAGGTGTTGAACTGCCATAAGGAAGTGTTCGGGGACGACATGGGGTGCATAACAGACGTTCAAGTGTCCCTCTCTCTCAAGGAAGGCTCCGTTCCCAAGCGAGCCAAATGCCGCGCGGTGCCATACGCGATGAAAGGCAAGGTGGAAAACGCGCTCAATAGCATGCAACAGCGCTCGGTAATCGAGCCAGTCACGTACAGTGAATGGGCTTCGCCTATCGTTTGTGTACCTAAGCCGGATGGCTCGGTGCGCGTGTGCGGTGATTTCAAGGGTACTGTCAACCCGCAACTGAATATAGATCAGTATCCGCTGCCGTGCCCACAGGATTTATTTGCTACTCTCGTGAACGGGGACAAGTTTACGAAGCTTGACATGTCTCGATTCTTCGAGCAAGTCGAACTAGACGACGCCTCCAAAGGTCTCACGGTGATAACCACCGTGAAGGGGTTGATGCGGTACAACCGTGTGCCCTACGGGATGGCCAGCGCTCCCGCACTATGTCAGTATACTATGGAATGTACCCTCGCCTGTATCCCGGGCTGTGTAGTGTATGTGGATGATATACTCCTGACTGCAAAGGATGACCAGCAGCACCTGCAGCGGCTAGCCTCAGTCTTGGGTAGGCTGCAGGCGCGGGACTGTCGGTTGAACCGGGCAAAATGCTCGTTCATGATGGAAGAGGTGGTGTACCTGGGACACAGGGTATCACGCGCCGGGATCCGTCCAACTTCAGAGAAAGTTGAAGCTGTTCATGCTTCGCCGGTGCCAACGAGTGTCTCACAGCTGGCGACTTTCCTTGGACTCGTCCAGTACTATGGAAAGTTCGTCCCAGCCCTCGCTGACACAGCAGCACCTCTCTTTGCGCTGCTGAAAAAGGGCGCGGAGTGGAAATGGACGGCCGTTGAGGACCATGCATTCAATCACATCAAAGAGCTGCTCACCGAGGCCCCGGTACTCACTCACTACAACGTGGACATGCCTCTACGTCTGGACTGTGACGCGTCCGGGCAGGCCTTGGGCGTAGTCCTTTCCCACGAGACGGCCACTGGAGAGAACCCAATCGCGTACGCATCCCGCACTTTGACGGAAGTTGAAGTGCGAACTCTCAACTGGAACAGGTACAGCATCCGAACTTTTGCTGGTCGGCTGCGAAATGATAGAGTGAGGTAACGGAAAGGAATTGTGTGTGACTGTGTGTGCATGTGAGTGCGCGTGACAAAAATCACGGTGCAGGGGGCTTTGCCTACACTTTTCGTATGTAACTCTTTCGCATTACCTTCTTGTTTATGTAATATAAATGTATCGTCAGTAATCGGATCTTTTGTGGTGACGGCCAGCAAAGATCATGAGAGTCACGAACAACACGAGCAATAAAAAGAACTTTAAACACGAACTTTAAAAAACAACACGAACAATAAGAGAACTTTAAACACGAACAAAATGAAGTGCGAACTCTCAACTGGAACAGGTACAGCATCCGAACTTTTGCTGGTCGGCTGCGAAATGATAGAGTGAGGTAACGGAAAGGAATTGTGTGTGACTGTGTGTGCATGTGAGTGCGCGTGATAAAAATCACGGTGCAGGGGGCTTTGCCTATACTTTTCGTATGTAACTCTTTCGCATTACCTTCTTGTTTATGTAATATAAATGTATCGTTAGTAATCGGATCTTTTGTGGTGACGGCCAGCAAAGATCATGAGAGTCACGCACAACACGAGCAATAAAAAGAACTTTAAACACGAACTTTAAAAAACAACACGAACAATAAAAGAACTTTAAACACGAACATTACAAAACAACGCAAACAATAAAAAGGGGCGAATGGGCGTTTAAAGAGGAGAAGCAGGGTACAGATGAGTAATTCCATGACAGATCGACCAAGTCATAACACCCTACCTCTCAGATTTCCGTGAAAATTTGTTAACAGGGTTATCTGGGGCGTAGGATCCCGGTATGATAGTAAAAAAAATGGGAAAAATTCGGTTTTGGAGCTATTGCCAAAGGAAATTTTGGGTGTGTTGAAAAAAACATATTTTTGAATGTTTATATCTCCCAGATGCTCGGTAGAAACATTATAAAATTAAATATTTTTGGAATGCCAGAGAGCTGGGCAAAACCAATATGGAGTTAAATTTTGAGAAAAAATAAAATGTCCCCCAAAAATATCAAAAAATATTTTTGAAATTGATTTTTTTGAATGTGGCCATTAAAAATTTCAAATTTTTATTTATTTAAAGCAAAGCTCTATGCATGAGCTTGTATTTCACAAAGTTTTGGAAATATTTTCTTCCTTGATTATTTTATACAAATTTTTTTATGATCACTTTTCCCGATTTTTGCCGTCACTCGTACAAATCTGAGCGAAGCCTTGTGCCTTACCCTTATAGAGCTCTAAAACCGACAGATTTGTCTTTGTGATCAACACAGCGTTTAAAAATTGTTTGTGACCTCAGGTCATTATAATTTCACCCAGTCAGTGGCGGATCCAGGATCGCCGATTGGGGGGCACATTGCCGAGGGGGCGCCATTTTTTGCCAAGGTGGGCGCCAAATCCTATCGCGTGGCGCCGATTTTCGCATCCTGGGGGGAGGGGGGTGGGAGCTGAAAATTTTGGGCCTCACAGACCTAGTGTAAAGCAACTTTTCAGGGGGGCGCCATCACCTTTCAGGGGGCGCCGAGGGTCGATCGGGGGGCACGTGCCCCTGGATCCCCCCTGGAAGCTTTAGAAAATTATCCATAAATCAGGAGGGAGTCGACCTAAAGCAAATTCAAAGATAACGTGTATGTCCTGGTGTAAGGACTCAAAATTTGTGTCGAATACCCGCGTTGTGTGGTTAAATCGTGAGAATTGTTTGAAGGTCGACCAATGGCAGGCCTCCTTAAGCGGAAGTTAGGGCATTACGGTCTCCGATATTTGTGGGAGGAATCCCAATCTTTGGTTATTGGAATTATAAGTTATGCAGTTTAATGCTGAATGGGGAAAATAAGCCGTTTCCTTGTTATCATTGTGACACAGTGGCACGACAGGATCGGGAGCGAGATTGACGGGGACGGCGAAGAGCCGAGAGTCGGAGGGTTGTTTGTGCGGGAGGGGAGCGTGCTTATCAGGCGCGAGTACAAAGTCCACATACAAAGGGTCTCGTCCAAACTCGGGGAATCGGTCAGTCACTTATTGTTGTCCTTGCCTCAATGCACGGCGGTGGTCCCTGGAGAGTGATATTCGAAAACACTGTAGGACATAGTCGTGAAAATGCCCAGAAATCCAGTGAACTATTGTTATGATCCGTATAAAGTGCATAAGACTAAAGTGACGCGAACTGTTCAATCAGTCAGTCGAGATTTTGCGGAAGCCGTGGGGAAGCCTCAGATACAAGATTCTCATATCTGTTTGTCGTGCCGTAAAAGACTGCTGGAGCCGGATAGAAAACCACTGGAACATGAAGCAAGTGACCAGGGTATCAGTGGTGAGGGGGTTGAAGGCGTCATCGAACCGTCACAGCCGGCTTCATCGAGCTCGTCGGAAAAAACAGCAGAGCCATCAAGCCTCGATACGACCCTGGAGGAGATCGTGAGTGGAGCCGATGCGGCAGTGACAGTTTCTGATGTCATGTCTGTGCTGGATCAAACACCTGTGAGATCAAGTAAGTCTTTGCTTTTTATGGGCTCAATGCGGCACCGTTGTGATTTTTTTGTTGTGTGCTGTGATTTTGATAGTATTCTGATACGATGTAACGAATCAGTTTTCTCATTTATGGGGGGGGAAGCATGAAAGCAGGTATTCAAAATCTGTAATGAAAAGCTGATCCAAGACAGGCAGAACTTATCTTGTCCAAGTTGCGCTTGAGTTTTTCCATAAAGGTTGTAAATTATAAGGAATCCAACTGTAAAGGTGTGATTTCTGCCACTCAGTAAGGCATAATGCTATTTTTGCTCATTAGCCTGCATATGAGAACAGTGAAGCAAATAAGTGACTTTCACTATTGAAGCTCATCCGATTATATTCAACCTGTTAAACTTGATTTCCAATGAACTGATCCACTTATATTCACATGAGGGCCAATTTGCCATTAAATCAACAAGTCAGATGAAACCGTGTCCAATTAAGCACACCTTACTTTTACGATGAATGGGGTTGTAAGGTAATAGAACCTTTTCATTTTCAGGGGGCCTTTCAGTACCGCAAAAAAGAAAAATGGGAGAAGACAAACTAAGAAGAGCATCAAAAGAGCTGAAAAAGAAATTAACTCAGACCATCGGAGTAGAACTTCCATCACCATCATCATCAAAGTCAGCGCGAGAGCAAAAGTCTGACTCCGATTTGCCGAGGTGAGAATGATGTCTTTTCTTCAGTAGCTGCAAAATTTATATCATATGGTCAACATGGCGCAAACTACTTACACAATTGGATGCAACATGAATTTCCCATGTGATTGCCAAATATTCAAAGCGTTACCGTAATGGTACAAGACACATGATTGCTTATAATAGCGTAGGCCATAATACATTCTTGACGTGTTTGTTTAATACTAAATTAATACTGTTCAGATTCAACAAATGGATTAATGGATCTCAGTTCATTCAAAGCAGTTCATTATTTAATATTCTTTATCAATTCTGTATTTCAGATATGAAAAACTCATGGATAATCTGAAAGCTGAGTTCGGCGCAACATCAAGCTATCGCAGGCGGCTACAAATTCTGACGTTGTCTCCATTTGGAATAGAGCGTACAGCCGCTCTATTCGAAACCAGTCTCTACATGGTGAAGAAGAGCAGGGCGCTCCGAGAAAAACACGGAATGTTCCCTGAGGTTGCCCAAGTCAGCAAGGGAAAACGTCTCTGCAAAGGGGATATCCGCTGTGTTACCCAGTTTTATGAGTCCGATGAAATAAGTCGACTGTGCCCAGGGAAACGAGACTGTGTGACAGTCAAAAACGAGGATGGTGTAAAGGAGAAGAAACAAAAACGTTTGATTTTAGGGAATTTGCGGGAGGTATACGTATCGTATATGGAAATTCAGGGAGAAAATGCAGTACGATTCTCCTCATTCGCTGCCTTACGGCCAAAACACTGCGTGCTGCCTGGCCACAGTGGCACACACACCGTCTGTGTTTGTATATACCACCAGAACGCCAAGCTTATGGTGGATGCACTGGGCGTGGTTGGCCTTTCTTATCACGACCTCATAGACATGGCTGTGTGTGACTCCGACCGTGAGGACTGCATGCTTGGGAAATGTGTGAAGTGCCCTGGTAAGGATGGTATCCTCTCATTCATTAAGGTCCTGGAAAACGAATGGGAGGATGATATTCGACTTGACGAAACGGTGACGTATCAACAGTGGAAGAGCACTGATCGCTGCCAGCTGCTGCATGAAGTGGACGAGCGAGACAGCTTCTTAGAAAAGTTGTGTGAAACAATCTGGAAACTTAAAACACATCACTATGTCTCGAAATCGCAGAGTGCTACGTTTAGCGAGCTGAAAGGCAATGTTCAAAACGAAGAGGCAGTGGTGGTTGGGGATTTTTCCGAGAACCATTCATTTATAGTGCAAGACGCCGTGCAGGGCTGGCATTGGGACAAGAGTCAGGCCACTGTCCACCCATTCGTGGCATACTTCAGGGATGGTGACCAAATCGTGCACCAGAGCTTCTGTTTTATTTCTGACGGGCTGAAACATGACACCGCGATGGTACATGCATTCCTGCAGGAGCTGCTCCCGGCTCTGAAAGGTCGCATTCCTGACTTAAAGAGAATTGTGTACTTCTCGGATGGATGCGCAGCTCAGTATAAGAACCGGTTCAACTTGCTAAACATATGTCTTCATGAGCAGGACTTCAATGTTAAATGTGAGTGGCATTTCTTTGGCAGATCTCATGGAAAGAATGCGTGTGATGGGATCGGCGGCACTGTGAAAAGAGCCACTGCGCGAGTGAGTCTCACTCGCCCCCTGCGTGGTCAAATCGTCACGGCAGAAGCCATGTACGAATTTCTGTCTGATGAATTTGTATCTGACATTATCTTCAAATTCGTAAGCAATGAAAGGGTGATATCAGTGCGTAAGTCCTTACAGGAGAGGTTTTCGCGGGCAGTGACAGTGAAGGGCACTCAGCGCTTCCACCGGTTTGTGCCGTTGGATGATTGTTCACTTCACGCATTTGATATATCGTCGATGAGTGCTGGGAAGCGCGTGCGAGTGAGGAGGACGTAAAAGGCTAGATATGTGAGTCTGCCCACTGAAGGGTCACAGTTTGAAGGTAGTGTGCTCTTGTGAATATCGTCACATCATTAATTATTTAGCGTAAGGTCTTCCATGTCAGATTACAACCTATTTAGTGTTGAGTGTTCAAATATAAATCCGTCAGCGGAAGGCTCAAGTGAAAATAAATAATTACTGATGTTTCTTGCCATTTTTGCTTGTGCGATGCCAAATCTCATGTGCTTTTACCATCGGTACGCACGCTGGTATGTGAATTTACAGTATCAGAGGAGTGGAAATACAATTAAAAAATATGTCGTTTCGTTCACAGAACTTGAGATTTGTTATCCTTTGAACTGATATTCATTTAGAAAAGTAGTGTTAGATAACACAAAATGTGTTCTTTCAAGTACCGGCACAGGTCATGTCATACAAATAGAAATGTATTTGCTCGTGTTGAACACCGTGGTGTCAGTATGTAAGTTGATGGGATTCAAATAACAAGTTTTTTTCTGTAATGTACTGTCAGACTCAAAAATCGGAGAAAATGGTCCTATTTAAAAATATATATAAAATAAACCAAAAATAACATATTTCCAAAACTTTCTGTATTGAACATAAACGCATTGAGCTTTAATTTCAGTAAATAAAAAGTCAAAATTTTTATGGCCACATCCCGAAATATTATTTTTAAAAATAATTTTTGTGACATATTTTTGTAATTTGAATTTTTACAAAATTTGATGCCACAGCATTGTTGCCTTATTTAAGGCAATTTCAAAAATATGTAACTCGATACTGTTCCTACTGATAATCTGGGCGGTATTACCATTTGAAAACAAGGGTTTTTCCAGCAAACCCAAAAGTGCCTCGGGCAATAACTAAAAACCGTTACTCCTATGAATTTTTACTACCCTTGTGTTAATCTACGCCCTTGATAACCCTATTGACAAAGTTTAAAAGAAATCTGAGAGGTAGGGTGTTATTTCAAGATTTTTTGGTCGATCTGTCGTGGAATTACTCAGATGAGAGCCTGGCGGATTTTCTTACCCGACTACAGTGCTTGGCAGGAGATGCATTCTCCAGTGAGTCCGCGGACGTGAAACGTAAGCGTATGGTGTGGCTTTTCTGGCTTATAGCTGCTGTGGAGATCAGCCAATCAGATACTCATGCTATGGACAATGCAACTTCTCTCAGCCGAGCTGTGACAGACCCGTCCTTTTTGCTGGCGATGGAAGTCCTGGCAACTGTGCAGAATGTGACCAGGCCGCTTTCTAGGCAGCTGCAAAGCCCAAGCCAAGATATTTTTCGGGCTGAACGCAACGTGGACAGTGTCATGGATGTCCCGAAGGACTACAGAAAAGGAGACAAGTTTAACGATATCTTCACGCACTGTGAACAGAAGTACGGTGTGGAGGCACTCGTACCTCGTGCGCACAGACAGCAGAAACACCGGGCGAATCCACCTGCTGAAGACGCAAGGATGTACTATCGGCGCGCGGTGTTCCTATTGTGACGGCACCCGTCACATGGTGCCAATTCAGAGCCATTTTGAACCCGCACTCCACCCAGCATCCGGAAGCGAGGCCACCTGCGCCTCAGGGACGTCAGCGCGGGCCAGCGCTGTTCGACAGGAACAAATAGGCCGTGCTGGCGGCTTTCTCCCCTCACCCCTCACGGTAATCTCCGACGCTAGTGCCGCAGTCCCGGTATATAGGCCGGAAACCACTGCCGGGTTTGTATAGCGGCCCGGGTTGACTGACGTTACCATGGCAACGGCTGTCGAATCCACGGGTTCACGTGAGGTCACACAGCCAGGCCAAAATTCCGTGACCGGCCGGGCGCCACCTGCAAGTGTTCTCCACACTACTATCATTTAATTGAAAGGCTTTTAGCCGCTTGTTTTTATTATATTTCTTCCTCTTTGTCTTACTCTGTGTATTATGTCGTGTCCTCTTTTTGCTTATAGTGCCTTTCAATGGTAAACGGTCCACACATAGAAATATCCAGAAAAGGGGTTGGCTCCTAACTCTTTAAAAACAAAACCTTATCACAGTACCCCATATCCGATTTGCCTCTCTCTGCAAAGTACCCACGGCATTGGGTAGTTTCTTTGTTGTTGTTAAATTACACGTTTGAGGAACTATCGCGCGCTCTCCATGGTGCGCACAGCAGCGGGTGGCTGAATGTTCTTGTAATTTCTCGATTCAACGCCTAAGATGTGAGTGTGCGAGAAATTACGTTGCTCTTGTGTGAAAACGGGCTGCACCACCCCGAAAGTGATACAGGCGGTGATGTACCGTCTGTGCCCAGGAGGAGTGAAAAAACTATTGTACATTGATTGTAAACCTTTGCCGGGAAGGCTCTCCTAGCTATTGTCTTTTAATTTTTTTCGCACTATTTTTCTCCCCCCTTCAAAAAGACAGCGCACGAACCCCTTGTGCGGTAATGCGTGAAAGGAGCAGACCGCTCGCAGCTATGAGCCCAGGCCAGCGACGGCGACGCGGGACGGCGAGGGTCGACGAACGCCATGGCCCCGTGACAAACAGAGTAAGCATGAACGCAGGAGAAGTAACCCGGAAGCGGGTCGACCAATTGGAAGGCCCAACGCTATCGGCGTGAAAAGCGGAGGAAAGCTGCGAGGAGAGGAAGTGAGAGAGGTGAGAGGAGGAAGGCATTCAAGGAGAGGCCGGCGTTAAGGAAGGAGGTGTGAGACTCAGGGCACCATGTGAGAGGGAGTGATTCGGCCGGGGGCCGCCGTGCTGGACACTGAGATTCAAGGAGGGGCGTTGTGGAAGCCGGAGTGGCTCGGACGCAGGGAACCATAGGCCAGCGTTGAAGACAGATTGATTGGAGACAAAAGGAGCACCATGTGAAAGAGACAGCATTCGGCCGGCGGCCGCCGTGCTGGAAAAAGAGATTCGAAAGGCGGGCGGCGTGGAAGACGGAGGGATTCGGCCAGGAGCACCAGGTGAAAGGACAGCATTCGGCCGGGGGGCCGCCGTGTTGGAAAGAGACATTTGAAAAGCAGGCAGCGTTGCAGACGGAGGCATTCAGCCGGGGGCCGCCGTGTTGGACAGGAGGATTCGGTCAGGGGCCGGTGTGTGAGACAGACAGGCACTCCGAGAGCGAGCGACACCAACGAGCAAGTGAGTCCGCTATGCGGAACGGTCTGACCCACCTCTCCTCCCCCACCCTCAAAATTTTTACATAAAATGAGCCGAGCTTTGGAGCGCCTACCCGGCAGAAGGGGTGGATGAAATCTTGGAAGGCACGAGGGGGGGGGTAAATGTGTTTGTGTTTGTGGACTTGGGCGCCATCGGGCAGTTATGTACCGGGATAGATATGGGATGCGTCGGCGCGTTTTCTTGCTTACACGGCGACGGAGAGGGAAACGATTATTAACTTTTTGAACCCAGTTTTGTACATATGTTGAGACAATGAAATGTGCATTTTGACCCAGTTTGACCACGTTAGGGTGTTGAGTGGGAGTGTCGGGACACAGGCTCGCCCGTCTGGAGGACTCGGCCAAGTTAGCCGACATTGTCCAGTTCCCGCCGTCAACTCGGCCCGCCACCCGACCGCGCACGCGACGAGCACGACCTCTCTCTAATAAAATTTAGTGTGATGCTGGGAGCGGGCACAACGTCGCCACCATCGTGAGCGAGCGGGTCACGGCCACGAGCAGCCGCCACAGCGGATCACCGAGAGGTCGGCCCGAACAACAACAACATCAGCGGCGACGACAAAGCCCGACTCGCACCGAGCGTCGCGCCCCGCGACCACGCACCCCGTCAGACTACCCTTCATAGACACGTGCCTCGCATAGCTAGAGGAGAAATTCAAGTCGCATCGGGCAAAGGGCTTCCAGTTGTGTTCCCTTCTCCCCTCTGTTTGTGTGGAGCGCAGCTTCGCAGACATCAACGATGCCGTAGAGATTTACCTGATCTTTCTGGACAGGTCACGAAACGCTGTGCAGCATGAGTTCGCTACATGGCAGGCGTACTGGCGTGGGCAGGAAGCGACGGAGAGACCCTCAACCGACATCAGTGCTCTGCGCAAAGCAAGTACGTAGCACGACACGTAGGCTGTTTCCAAGCCATCACCACACTGCTTCAGATCTTCGCCACACTCCTTGTGACGACAGCTAGCTTGGTCATGCCAACTCGACACACCGAGTACACGGCACCCTCTCAGATTTGCTTGCTTTTTTCAGTATAGGCTTACCGAAACCCCGGCCCGCGTCGCGCCCGGCAAGAACTATAACAGTCCCCACCGCGAAGGGCGCCGCGCCGCACGCCCAAAACATAATCCCCCCTGCCCAGCTGGACCGAGCGACAGTGCCCGTAGACACTGCCGCGTAGCTAGGCCGCCCGCGGCAGCCTACGGACAGCTTACCCCCGGTTGGATCGAGAAATCTGGGCCAAAGGGGGCGTGTTGGAGCCCTCGGGACTGACCCGCCCGAGGGGGACCTCAACCCCCAGGATCCCGTCAACCTCGTCGCCGGGGCTCGAGATAGGCCTCGAGTGGGCGCCTGTACAACGTGTACCCACGAGTTGCGGCAGGTGAGGAGAGTGGCTCACCTGCTAGCGCGATCTATAGGTACCAGGTGCGTGACCGTGTGCGGCCGGGAGCAGTAGAGTGTGCTGGGGCGCCGCCTCCCCACTGTGTGGAAGAGAGGGTGTGCGATGGCGCGTATGGTGTCGGCGACACAGTGTGGGTTAGGAGACGCAGTGCACGCTGCACCGAGTCGTCGCGCCGTGGTGTAGTAACGGGCATCATATCTCCACAGGTAGTGGAGGTAGAAGGCCTGCCGTGGCATGTCCGCTGTCTGCAGTCACGCACAGATGATACTAGCGAAAGTGTGGCCACGGAGGAAGCGGAGGCAGCGATTCCGCTGTATGTGCAGGCCGCGCCGGTTAGTGCGTCGGTGCCGATACAAGTGCGCCGGTTAGCTACAAGTGCCGAATCGGCGGCGACGACAGCGTCGCCGGTGCCGACCTTGGCGACTCCAGTGTTGCCGCGGCGTGGCGGACGAGTCCGTCGACCGCCGCGGCGATACTGCTGCGATGACGGATGTGATTTTTGATGATCAGGGGAGGTGTAATGTAATGTATGTAATGTCTATGACCCCCGTGCCCGGTCCTGACCGAAGCTGAGGCCGCCACTGTCGCCCGGCCGCCCCGGGCGACCGCGTAGTCGGTCGGGCTGGGCCGGGGCGGAGGATTGCCTCGCTGGCTGCCTTCTGAGCGTGACGTGTCTACTGTAATACAGCTGTTTCAAACACTTCAAGAGGCCCTTTTCTGGTTTCAATATCTCCGGCGAAACTCACCCTCGGAAGACGACTGAGGTCTCGGCTAAGTCAAGTACAACCGGACCACCGAAGCAAGTCCGAGGAGAAGCAAAACAGACAAGCTTCAGGAAGACAACGTCCGTATTTCCAGGAAGGCGCTAATGTTCTCGTCCGTAACATGGAGCGAAAAACGTGGATACCTCGCAAGGTAGCTGATGTTCTCAATGATGGACTTCTGTACCGCACCATCCTCGCTGGAGATCACGAGCGGGTGGTGCACATCGACCATCTCGTCAGGGGACCGACAAACGTGTCGTTAGAATCTGCCACGAACATCTGAGTAGTTCGGAGCAGCTCTACCCCAAATGGACCTGTTTCCACTGAAATATGCACCGAGTCTACTGTGCCACCCTCAAGCAAAGTAAGCTCAGAGTCTCCCGGAAAAATGGAAACTGAGCCTTTGGAGGCCGACACTGCATCGGACCACAACGCCTCTACAAGTGAGTTAGCAGGCATTCGTAAATCGCAGCGCATGCCTAGTGTTCCTTTACGTTTGAATGTGTCACCAGCCAGAGTGATGTGATTTACGGTAACAAAGAAGTGTAAATTCTGGCGTGGGGTGCAGCAATGTTGCAATATTTGGTACGATTTGGTAGTCGTCTGGTACGCACATTGAGGGGGATTGTGGGTAAGATGGCAGCGGGAGAAATAAACAGTGGTGAGTTTGGTGAGTTTCTATTTTGTTCTTGATTTTTCGCGCACGTTTGGAGGGCGTGGCAGACGCCATTTTGTCGGGGCGCCATTTTGGACTGGCATTCCTCTTTCTTCGTGTGGTTGGTTTTCTTTTGAGGGTTCGAGAGTTCTTCTCTCTTCAGGGTCTTGCCAATGGTAAGACCCAAGAAAAGGTCGCTAGATGATGAGCTGTCGGATGATGGGGAAGATGGTGAAGGTTCATATTGTTATAGCGACGGTAATTGTTGTAACGGCTACTGTGTGCGTGTTGACTCGGTAGCCTAATGGATAGAGCACTCGGCTCTTGTATGAGCAACCCGAGTTCGATTCTTGGTGTCGGCGCGGCTTTTGCGCGTGCTTTTCAGTGTCATGTGACCTGGATCACGTGACCGTGAGGTGACGCCAGGCATGTGCTGGCGGCGGAGGGCGCAGTCGCCTCAACGCAGCGCTGCAGGTAGGACCTCCAGCGGGGCCTTGCCTACACCTCCCACGGTACCTCGAACCCTTCGAGTACCGGTCCCTCCCCGCACGGTACCTCGAACCCTTCGAGTACCGGTCCCTCCCCTCACGGTACCTCGAACCCTTCGAGCACCGGTCCCTCCCCGCACGGTGCCTCGAACCCTTCGAGTACCTGCCTTTCCTCCCCTGTGCCCCATTGATTGAGCGCCCTGCCGTAAGTAACGCTTGGTTACCACACGTGTTTTCGGGTGTAGCTGCCGGTGCCATAGTTTGATTTAGTTTCCGCCGGTGTGTTATGTATGTGCTTGTGTGTTTCCATTGAGACAAATAGACCCGTTCGTTGTGGAAATACCTTTCTCATACGCAGCATCGTATACAAAGGTAACATTGGTGTCAGAAGTTTTTTCGAACCTACTGCCGGGTTAAAGATGATAGGTACTCGGTCGCAACAAAAGAAACTGGTTTCCGACGCAGCTCCATGCGAATCAGGGGATGGCTTGCCTGCTGATGGCAGCGCAGCTTCTGGTCTCTTGGAGGCTGCAGTTCCACAGGCTTCTGAAGTCCAGCCGTCTGTTGACTCATCCCTGATGTCCACTCAGGTCCTTGAGACGATGAATGCTATGAGCAGAGCACTGTCCCAACAGGCTGCCGAACATACAATCCTGGCCCGCCAGGTCGCAGGTATATCTCGGTCGCTGGACAATGCTAAGAGATTGGAACGCCCTCTAGCTCCTGGTATTCCAGTTGGGGAGGCGCACACGCCCTTTCAGAGTGCTGGCGACAGTAAACCTGACATGGGCCAAACACCTGCAGTAGCTGATTCCGAGTCAGTGGCTGGGAGACGTTTTACTAGGCTACAGGAGTATGACGGAACCGTGCCCTGGGAGTCCTTCCGGGCACAATTCGAAGCAGTAGCAGCCATTCATGGTTGGAATGCCCAGGATTGTCTTGGTGAATTGGTTGCATGTCTCAGGGGACCGGCACTAGAGATGTTCTCGCATCTTGCAGTTGTGGATCGAAGAGATTATAGCCATCTGATGACTGCCCTTGAGCAGCGCTTTGGCTCTGGTCACCAGGAAACCTGGTTTCGTGCACAGTTCCGCAGAA
Organism: Lepas anatifera; assembly: GCA_034440635.1. Lineage (NCBI taxonomy): Eukaryota > Metazoa > Arthropoda > Thecostraca > Lepadidae > Lepas > Lepas anatifera. The sequence goes on from JAOTON010001537.1 coordinate 146,835, forward strand.
GGCTGCGAACAGCAGGTGAGCCACTCCCAGCACTGGCTAGGGACATCGAAAAGCTTGCATGTCAAGCATATCCATCAACCTCACAGGAGCTTAAAAACTCGCTGTCTTGTGACCGGTTCTTGGAGGCCCTTGGTGATGCAGACTTGCAGATAGCAGTTCGCCAGTCCCGCCCCTCTAACCTGCAGGATGCATTGGCCTGTGCAATCGAGTTTGAGGCGAATCGCAGATCTGTTAGGACTACGAACATGGACAAACACTCTGCATCAGGATTCTCCTCTCGCCAAGGTCGTACAGAGAACCTGTCAGGTGGCACCTCAATGGATTCTAGGGATCAGACCCTGCATGACATCCTAGAAAGAATAAAAGCACTGGAGGCCTCACTTAGCTCTACGCCTGTTCAAATGCAAGGGAGCCCATTCGCCCACGCACAAGGCCGCCAAACATGAAGGACCAGTGGTTGCTGGGGCTGCGGACAGTTGGGGCACATCAGAAAGTTCTGTCTTCAGAGGCAAGGGTCAAACAGCGCTGCAGGTGCCAGGCAGGGTCCGGGAAACGGACAGTGACTGGTAACCAGGGGCAGATGCCAGTCAGTGCCCATCCACTGCCCCGGGGGGCGATATCCCTCCGCAGCTTTGGCGATGTTGACAGCGTGCAGGTAGATTGCACTGTGAATGGAAAGGCTTGGCCTTTTATTGTCGACTCGGGCTCGAATTGCACACTTCTCCGAAGTGATCTGCTGGGTGATACATGCTTTCCTGAGGTACCGGGGGCCTCTGTGATGTAACCGGGCGTAGATCAACCTTAACACGCGCATTGACGGGGGGCGGGTACCCGCCCCCCTCGGGTTTTTCGGAGACAGCAGAAAAACGGCGGCGCGCAGCGCCGCCATACTTGGTATACCTTTTCCCTCATCATTTTTGCAACTTCTGTGAAAATTTTAAGGATAGGTCATCTCAGGTCAGGTCACCAGTACAGGTCAAGTGAACCGACCTCAAAAAAAGTTTAAGATAGCATAAGTCGGAGCAGGGTGAACTTATCCAATTGAAACTTATATCACATAATGGGCTCACCGAGTTCTCTAAAATATGGTCCGGTATTTTTTATATTGATGACCTAAGGTCAGGTACGAAGCATGACCTCTCCATTGGTAATACATGGGAAATATGGGTTTTACTGAATAAATCAGTAACAGATGGTGATAGAGCGTTTATTTTAGCTTCATTAGGCTCGCCTTGGCTTTGCGGTTCTAATGATATGCATTTTATATAATTTGACCCTGACCTGACCTCAGGTCAGGTCAAATCTTTGATTTGACCTAGCAAGGTCAAATCATATATCATTCGATTCGGCTTGCTGCGAGGATTCATAGGGTTCAAGTCGTTTTATTCTATCTTTACTTGTTCAGATGTAATGGCCGAAAAAACTTAATTTACATGTTATCCCTATGACGGCATGTGACGGCATGTTTTTACCTCTGGTGACCTTAAATGTGACCTGACAAAAAATGGTGCAAATATTTTCGATGGAGAAGCGGATGGGCTACCCAACGCCGTTTACCGTTTTTTGCTACCTACCGTGGTTCTCGAGATCTTAGGGGGGGACGGGTACCCGCCCCCTCGTCAATCCGAAGGTGGCTCAGACCCCCGTCAATGCGCGTGTTAAGGGGTCCAGCAGAAGTCGAGATTGATATCGATGGATGTAAAACAACACTCGTGTATGTTGCGGACGAGTTGCAGGAATCGGGAATACTTGGTCTCGATTACCTCCGGATGAATGGCTGCGTGTTGGACTTCCCAGCCCAGGAGATGGGAGTGCGGGGAATCCCTGTTCCTCTCAGGGTCCGCAAGGCACAGGAAGCTTCCCCTAGAGCCCTGAGAATCCGGGTTTCAAAGACAGTAACGCTCAAACCTGGGACTGAGTCGTTCCTCCCCTGTAAGGCGGAGGGCCCTGCGTTCACGTCTCCGGGTCTCATCGAGGCTAGGCCTATCAAGCGCTCGGGGGCAGTAGTAGCCCGCACGATCATCAATACCCGTAGCACATCTGTCCCTGTGCTAGTGGCAAATATATCACAGCACCCAGTCCGTCTGCAGGCTGGTACCTATTTCGGTACATGCGAACCGGTGGACATCCTCAAAAGTCACGAGCCCAAAGAGGCAGAAATAACCTCACCCGATACTGTACCTGACCACCTGAGGGACTTGCTGAGCAGATCGTCTCAGGGCCTTGCCCCGGAGGAATCCATGGAGGTAACAATGCTGCTCAATGAATTTTCTGATATATTCTCGTCAGGAGATCATTATATGGGCCGCACTGCACTAGCGGAACACACGATCGACACAGGAAATAGCCGACCAGTTAAGATACCACCACGACGAATTCCCGCTTCCAAACGTGGCGAAGCAGAGCAGATCGAGGAGGATATGAGCAAGCAAGGCCTCATTGAGCCTTCTCAGAGCCCTTGGTCTTCCCCATTGGTACTTGTGAAGAAGAAGGACGGGTCGCTCCGTTGCTGTGTCGATTACAGACAGCTTAATGATGCTACAGTCAAAGACTCCTATCCGCTATCAAGGATAGATGACACACTAGACGCACTCTCAGGGTCAAAATGGTTCTCCACGCTTGATCTAAAATCCGGATATCATCAAATTTCAGTCGCAAGATCCGATAGGCCCAAGACGGCGTTCTCTACCGGAAGTGGCTTCTGGCAGTGGCGGGTTATGCCCTTCGGGCTCTGCAACGCCCCAGCCAGGTTTGAGAGACTCATGGAGAGAGTATTGGCTGGTTTGCACTTGAAAACTCTCCTGGTATATTTGGATGACGCCTTAGTTTTTGGGACTACTATTTCGGAGGAACTGCAGCACCTTCGGGAGGTTTTCGTGCGTATGCGTGAAGCCAAACTAAAACTAAGCCCTAATAAATGTCATCTTTTTCGGCGTGAGGTACAGTGTCTCGGACACGTTGTCTCACATGAGGGGGTCAAAACAGATCCAGACAAAACCAAAGCAGTGAAGGAGTGGCCAACGCCCAGAACCAAGAGAGAACTCCGCAGCTTCTTGGGTCTTTGCACATATTACCGGAAATTTGTCAAGGACTTTGCCAGCATTGCGGCTCCACTACATGCACTGACGAAAGTAGAAGCACAGTTCCTGTGGGACAGCCACTGTGCTGATGCATTTGACCGACTTAAGGATGCTTTAACGTCTGCACCTGTGCTCCGGTACCCGGACACAAATAAGGAGTTTGTGCTCGACACTGATGCAAGTAATTGTGGTCTTGGAGCGGTGCTTTCCCAGGTTTGCGATGGCAAGGTGCATGTTGTGGCTTTCTACAGCCGTACCCTGTCTCCCGCTGAAAGAAACTACTGCGTAACCCGGAAGGAACTCTTGGCAGTTGTGGACGCCGTCCGTCATTTTCACCATTACATCTATGGTGTAGCCTTCACAATTCAAACAGACCACTCCGCCCTCCAGTGGCTGCAGAATCTCAAAGACCCTGAAGGGCAGCTGGCACGATGGTTGGGAAGGCTGGGGCAATATAACCTGAAGGTACAACATCGTGCGGGTCTCAAACATTCATATGCCGATAGTTTGAGCCGCCGTCCTTGCTCAGAGGACTGCAAGCACTGCCAGCGAAGAGAAGGCACGCCAGCAGGACGTTGTCGAGCCCTTAACGTGGAGAGAATCACTGATCCACCTATCGAAACCGAATCGGCACATGGCGAAGACCTCCCCAAGACAGTCTCTCAGTTACAAAGGGAAGATGCTGAACTATCACCATTGATCACATACCTAGAACAAAACGCAGATAGGCCCCCTTGGGAGGCAGTCACAGCTGCCAGTCCTGTGACGAAGCGATACTGGGCGCAGTGGGATCTGCTCCGGTCGCTAGATGGGGTCCTGCAAAGGAAATGGGAGTCACCAAATGGTCGTACTGTGAAGTGGCTCATTGTGCTACCACGGAGTCTAAGAGGTGATGTGATGACTGAAACACACGGTTCAGTCACCAGTGGCCATTTTGGCACAAAGAAAACCTTGCTCAGGCTGAGAGAACGGTTCTACTGGATCGGCATGCGCCGTGATGTCACAGAGTGGTGTCGGACATGTGCCATATGCATAGCGAAAAAAGGACCACCACACGCACCACAGGTGCCACTCCAGATATATAATGTCGGGGCGCCACTCGAGAGGGTGGCAATAGATGTGATGGGTCCCCTGCCAGTTTCTAGCTCAGGAAACAGGTACATCCTGGTCGCTATGGATTATTTTACGAAGTGGCCAGAGGCATACGCCATACCGAATCAGGAGGCGTCCACGGTGGCCAAGGTCCTTGTTGATGACTTTTTCTCGCGTTTTGGAGTTCCTTTTGAGCTACATTCCGATCAAGGCAGAAACTTCGTGTGCCGAACAAAATCTTAGTTTGTAAATATTTAGTCTTCCGGAACATTTTCTTATAACACAAGTGCTTGGTTTCCTTTTCTGCCTTCAGCTGCCCCCGCCCTGCTGTGCCGGTCCACTGTGAGGCTCTCGGGAGCACATCTGGGCGGCAGATGTGCGGACGGTGTGGGTATGGGGCCGCCATTTCTTTAGTCTAAAACCTTGTCTGTTACTTTATATTTTGGGTAGTGTTTCTACGAATCGTCGTTATTTGTTTATGGATTTATATTTCCAATTGTTTACATTTTTTTATAAATTTTGTCCAAGTTGTTCTCAGTTCGACTGCTGGAGTCGGAGTCTCACTAAAGTCATCAGAGGACTTGTCACGGAGACCCCGACCCCACCACCCGAACGAGCAACACCCACAATGAAGGGTTGATTTAGAAGCCAAAGTTTTACGTCCCACAAAGCACAGGGACGGCCGCCCCGCTCAGGTCACCCTCTCACCAGTCAGTTGCCAGCCGACCTGTGCGTCGGGTAAACTATTGAGCGCCGGAGCGCCTCAGGGGAACCGATCCCAAGCCTGGACATGCACCACCACTGCATGCTTCTGAGCAGCGGGCCGGAGCCCAAGGCTCTACCAACTGAGCTACCGGGGCGGCGATTATTCTCAGGAATTTCGGTTTACGTGTTTGCTCTCTGTGAACTTGCCTTTTTGGGTCTTAGAGCATGAGCTACGCACCATGTGGTGATGGTAGTCCTGCGTCGTCCACGCCTCATGACGGAGGCATGGACAGTGATCCGTGGACAGTGGGCGCGTGCGGATCACGGCCTCACGTCGTCCCAGCATCTGAGTGTTGGTCACTCCTGGGGATTTGGCATTGTGGCCAATCCCATCGTTAGCCTCGGTGGCTAACTCTGCTGTGCTGCTCCTAACTGTTTTGCTCTTAACTCAAAAATAGATATCAAGCACTGAGTGAAGTTTTTCAATGGTCCTCCGGTTGGTTTTGAACTTCGGCATACATTTCGAGGCTTTAAACTGGAACAAATTGGTCGTCTCCGGGCCGGATAGTATGAACTAGTGAATCTGTGACTGTGCATCATGAGTCATCATAGTCTTCCTACCAGAAGTAATGCTTCGATATCTTCTCAACGCAGCCAGGCGCGGATCGATGCCGCCGTGGCCAAGCTTGAGGCTCAGCAGGCAGCGCGTGCTGCCAGTGAGCGTGCTGAACTCGCTGCTGCTCAGGCCCGTGCTGACGCTCGCGCGGCTGCCGACTGCGCCGAGGTCTGTGACCTGCGTCTTCAACTGCTGGCAGAGGAGGAGGAAATCCTGGATAGTGATGACGACCCGTCACCTCCACGAGTTTGTGCCCCTCCTCCAGCTAAGCCGACCCCAGCTCATGAGTCCAGCATTGTTGGCCGGACTCACACCTGGATTAACCAGCTTCCAACGGAGTCAGCACCAGCTCCGTGTGATAGAAGGTTGGATAATTGGCAGCCAACCAGGTCAGCACTGCCGCCACTGCACCTGGGCAAGTTTGATGGGTCTCCACTTAACTGGCCACAGTGGAGTTCCATATTCAGATCTGTGGTGCACAACAGGACAGATCTGAGTGACGCGGAAAAGCTGGCTCATCTGCAGACCTCCCTCACGGGCGATGCGAGGGAGGCAGTGGGAGGATTGCTTTGTGACGGCCAGCTCTACGCAGAAGTCCTCCGTGAGCTGGAATACCGTTTCGGAGATCCAGCCACCATCGTGCAGACAAACCTGGACCGCGTCCTAACTCTTCTGCCCATAAAAGAGTCTGACGTCGAGGCGCTCCAGAGATTGTCTTCCAGGCTGCACACTGCCGTCAGCGTCCTGCAGCACCTCAGGTATGACGCGGACCTGGCTGCCACAGTAAATCTGCGTCAGGTGGTCAGCAAGCTGCCACGCAGTGTCGCCTGGAAATGGGGCGAAGAGGCCGTGCGCCCTCCCGAGCCCCGACGCTGATAGCCCTGGACGCGTTCCTGCGACGCCAAGTCGACGCAGCGCGTCAACTTTATGGCCTTTCGCTGACTTCTGGAAGGACTGCCACTGAAGCCGTGACGGGGCCGCCCCGCCGCCTCCTCGCCGAGCGAAGGATCATAAACTCGTCAGTGAGCGCCGCGGTGTAAACGCGGCAGCGGCAGTCACCAGTAGTGATGCCAAAACTCTGTGTCGGTGCTGTGCTACCCCGGGCCACAAGCTGGACAAATGCAGGAAGTTTGCGGCCCTGGGGTTGGATGCGCGTGTAGCACTACTCAAACACAGCAGTGTTTGTTTTAAGTGTATGGTGTCGGACGGACATGTCGCGGCAAAATGTGCGGACGCGCCGAACTGCGATGTAACCAGGTGTGGTAAACGCCACCACCGACTGCTTCATGGTGCGGCGTTTGCGCGCCCGAACACAGACAAACAGCCTGAGGGTTTGTGTGACAGCATGCAGTCAGCGGGTCGAGCACAAGTGTCGCACGCGTGCAACAAGGGGAGGTGCTCCTCCAGGTGCTACCGCTGACTGTCTATGGACCTTCTGGATCGAAGAAGGTGAACGCTCTTCTCGACCTTGGATCCCAAGTGTCTCTGATCAAAGAAGGCCTGGTGCTTGAAATCGGACTGCCGATGGGGTCTGCTGAGACCCTGCAACTCAGCACGATCCATGAGACGACGTCTCAGAAGTACCATGCCGTCACTTTCGTCATCGAGTCGACTAGTGCGGAGCGCTATACTGTGACGGGCGTCCGCACAGTGCCACAGCTGGCCATCCACTCAGAGAAGGTCAACTGGCCGATGGAGAAAGAAAATGGCCACACATAACTGACCTGCCGCTGTCAGCCACTGACTCGGATCCAGTTGAGATCCTCCTGGGTGCGGACTATTTCCAGCTGATAGTCCCTCGGGAGGTGACAACCGGTCTACCAGGCACACCTTCTGCTGTGAGAACTTTGCTGGGATGGACAGTGGCGGGCAGGCTTCCTAGCACCTATAGACGCTCCAGTGATGTGACGCAGGTGCTTCACGTAAGTACTGCGGTGGGCGCATTGGAGCGCCAAGTTGAACAGTTTTGGCGGACGGAGGACTTCGGCGCCAAATATGATAGCGAGATGAGCCGCTCGTTGGACGACATGCTGAGTCGAGGTGGCTTTAATCTCACGAAGTGGGTCGTTCCTCATCGATCAATGGACGGTGATCCGGAAAGCCGTGACCTAGGCCTGAGTGACAACGCACCAGTGATGAGAGCACTCGGTGTTCACTGGAAAGTGCGTGAGGACACTTTCGTCTTCGAAGTGGACGATATGGACAGCAGCGTATGCACGAAACGCGAAATATTGAGACGAGTGTCAACAATATTCGACCCGATCGGGTTTCTGAGCCCGTTTATCGTGCGTGCTAAGTCTCTGCTGCTGCTGTCGGTGCTGTTGCGGCAGCCCACCAGTGATGAGGTTCTGAGAACAGTGATGTGCGAGGCTGAGCGGATCGTGAACTCACGGCCACTCACGCACGTGAGCACCGACCCGGACGACTACAGTGCGCTGACGCCAAGCCACTTTTTGACGGGCGGTGCCGATGTTTCTGTGGCACCAGGAGTGTTCACTGAGGGGGACATGTGCTCACGTCGGCGCTGGCGCTTTGCGCAGACTGACGGACAGCTTCTGGAAACGCTGGCGTGCGGACTATCTCCCCAAACTGACCTTACGCAGGAAGTGGACTGGCGAATCGCCAAACATGCGTGTCGGTGACCTTGTGCTCATGGTCGATGAAAATGAGGCGCGAGGCCACTGGCCTATGGCACGTGTCGTGCGGACCATTCCTGGTGCGGATGGGCGTGTGAGGGCCGTGGAAGTGAGAACCAGCAGTGGGGTGTATACCCGACCGGTAGCACGACTCTGTGTCCTAGAGGAAAATAGTGCGTAGTGTCGAACTCGTGTGGTGATTGTACTGTATGGCTATTGAGGAGTGACTAGTCATATTGTCACTATTTTGTTCTCGTTTTTGTATAATTCAAATGTTGAATTATAGGGGCCGCTGTGCCGAACAAAATCTTAGTTTGTAAATATTTAGTCTTCTGGAACGTTTTCTTATAACACAAGTGCTTGGTTTCATTTTCTGCCTTCAGCTACCCCCGCCCTGCTGTGCCGGTCCACTGTGAGGCTCTCGGGAGCACATCTGGGCGGCAGATGTGCGGACGGTGTGGGTATGGGGCCGCCATTTCTTTAGTCTAAAACCTTGTCTGTTACTTTATATTTTGGGTAGTGTTTCTACGAATCGTCGTTATTTGTTTATGGATTTATCTTTCCAATTGTTTACATTATTCTCAGGAATTTCGGTTTACGTGTTTGCTCTCTGTGAACTTGCCTTTTTGGGTCTTAGAGCATGAGCTACGCACCATGTGGTGATGGTAGTCCTGCGTCGTCCACGCCTCATGACGGAGGCATGGACAGTGATCCGTGGACAGTGGGCGCGTGCGGATCACGGCCTCACGTCGTCCCAGCATCTGAGTGTTGGTCACTCCTGGGGATTTGGCATTGTGGCCAATCCCATCGTTAGCCTCGGTGGCTAACTCTGCTGTGCTGCTCCTAACTGTTTTGCTCTTAACTCAAAAATAGATATCAAGCACTGAGTGAAGTTTTTCAATGGTCCTCCGGTTGGTTTTGAACTTCGGCATACATTTCGAGGCTTTAAACTGGAACACTTCGAAAGCAACGTGTTCAGGGAGTGCTGCAAGATTCTTGGAATCCGCAAGACCAGGACAACTCCACTACACCCCCAGTCGGATGGAATGGTGGAGAGGTTTAACCGTACCCTCGGACAGGAGCTGGCCAAACGCTGTAGAGACAGCCAGGAAGAATGGGACCAGCAGCTACCACACCTCCTCATGGCTTACCGTTCGGCCGAACACGAAACAACTGGGTACACCCCTGCACAGCTGATGATCGGGCGGGAGCTGCGGTTACCCATCGATTTGATGGTTGAGCGACCCCCGGAGATAGTGATGTCTCAGGCATGTCGACGCAACATGCCAGGACCCTGAGACACAGACTTAATGAGGTACACCTACACGTTCAGGAAAAGCTGCAGATCACCTCTCAAGCAATGAAACTTAGACACGACGTGAAAACATCAGCAGTGGTCCTCGAGGAGGGAGACTAAGTGTGGCTCTTCAATCCCAAACGTAAAAAGGGCCTTTCCCCAAAGCTTATGTCACCATGGGAGGGACCATACGAAGTCCAAAAGAGGCTATCAGACGTAACATACCGCATCCGCAAGAGCAAAGGTGCATCAAAAGTTGTTCATTACAATCGACTTTGGAGAGTGGATGGTTCTTCCTATTATTCGTGGCAGAACAGTTCGGTGGACGGCCCTCCAGTCGCATTGGGGCCCGGGTTGGGCTCGGATTCCGCTGTTCCCGCTGCGTCCGTTGGGGACGTGCAGGCTGCCCCTGGCAACCCGTCGGGAGCCGTTATGGGCGTTCCTGGTTCTGGGGACCTTGAGGGCTGCGGGGGTTCCGGGAGCGGTGCTGCTGCACAGAGCACCGGCCGACGCCGCGAGCTCCGGAGAGACAGGCGACCCCCAGCCAGATTTGGCGATTTCATCACCCATGTGTGTCACGTCCGAGCTGCAGTGGGTGTCCATTCAGCTCAATCGTGATAAAAAACAGATTGACGATGAGAACATATGTGTGATGTGAACATATATCATAATGCTGAAGAGCCATTATCTGTGGGGGCATTTCTTACTTGTAATCGTTTTTTAGGATGGTTGTGCTATTGCCAAAACTGCTACACAACGCTTAATCTAAGTCGAATCAAGTGTAATCATAAACTGTATGCATATAACTGAACTGCGGCGGGTGCCCGTCCAGCCTCCTATCGACGAACATGCTTATTTTGCAGAGATACTGTGTGCGTTTCCTTTCTCTGTTGCAGATTTGACCATGTCTGCTCGTTTGGACGAAGATGTTCTTCTCGTCATCGACGAGGAGGTAGAGGAGCTACGAAGGACGCCCGTCGAGGAAATGGAGAAAGCGGAGCTCCATCTTCTCCTGGGAGAATCGATGGCCATGCGCCTCGGTCGTCGCATGGGTGTGTGCCCGCCTCACATCCTGCTGGAGCGCCCGCGAAGCGGGAATACTTGGCAGAAGCTGGCTGGGAGCCTCAGAAGCGATGTTGACTGTTGGCGGGAGGCCGCAGCGGCGTTCGGATGCCAGCTGGGCACAGCGGTCATCTGGTTATCAGGAAATGACCTATATCCTAAGACTGGTGTCGCTCCACCGCTGGAGGAACTAGAAGCGGTGGTGACTCGGACAGTCCACGCATTGAGCCAGGTGGCTACAAGTGTAATGGTGTTGGGCCCAATTCCCCGTTACAAGTTCGACGCCGGGATGGCATATGTTGACTGCCCCGCGTATCAGCATGAACGGCAGCTGGTGAGGATTTTGCAGGACATGGAAGGTGTAGACTTCATCGTCCTCGGCCGCTCACTCACGAAAACGTTTGGAGGGTGGCGCATTGTCGGAAGGGACTCCCTGCTGCTCTTTGCCGAGGATGGGACCCACCTCTCCGCGACAGGGGAGGACAAGATCTTGTCCCGTCTGCCGGCCTGGCTTCATTGGTCAGAGGAGTGAGGATGTGTGGACCACTGGTGTTAACTGTTTGTTGTGTTGTATTCGGGTCGAATTTTTGTTTTTTGGGGGGAATAGTGTTATAGCGACGGTAATTGTTGTAACGGCTACTGTGTGCGTGTTGACTCGGTAGCCTAATGGATAGAGCACTCGGCTCTTGTATGAGCAACCCGAGTTCGATTCTTGGTGTCGGCGCGGCTTTTGCGCGTGCTTTTCAGTGTCATGTGACCTGGATCACGTGACCGTGAGGTGACGCCAGGCATGTGCTGGCGGCGGAGGGCGCAGTCGCCTCAACGCAGCGCTACAGGTAGGACCTCCAGCGGGGCCCTGCCTACACCTCCCACGGTACCTCGAACCCTTCGAGTACCGGTCCCTCCCCGCACGGTACCTCGAACCCTTCGAGTACCGGTCCTCCCTCACGGTACCTCGAACCCTTCGAGTACCGGTCCCTCCCCGCACGGTGCCTCGAACCCTTAGAGTACCTGCCTTCCCTTCCCTGTGCCCCATTGATTGAGCGCTCTGCCTGTAAGTAACGCTTGGTTACCACACGTGTTTTCGGGTGTAGCTGCCAGTGCCATAGTTTGATTTAGTTTCCGCCGGTGTGTTATGTATGTGCTTGTGTGTTTCCATTGATACAAATAGACCCGTTCGTTGTGGAAATACCTTTCTTATACGCAGCACCGTATACAAACGTAACAATATGTTGTGTTGGAACTGAAATCTGGGAAACCACTCCGAAACAAGGGCTGGCCTCACCTCCAGGCATGCATCAGAAATAGCGTAGGGGATGAGAAGGTGGATAAGGCGGTCTTTGTTGGGGGGGAGAAGCTGCTTGTCAAAACCAAGTCTGTTTCTCAAACTAGGAAATTCTTAAGAGCTAAGTACTTTGATGGTGAGGACGTCTTGTGTAAATTGGATGAAAGGAAAAACAGCAGTAAAGGCACAATTTATGCGACGGATCTGGTAGATGTTAGCGAGGAGGAAGTAGTGGCAGGGCTGAAAGAGTTTGGAGTTACCGCGGAGAAGCAGATTAGGAGAAGGAAGGGTGATAGGGAGGAAGGCACTCCTCTGTTTGTTCTGACTTTTTCCAAGCCTAGGGTACCGGAGGAGATAAGGCTTGACTATGTTGTGTACAAAGTCAAGCCTAGTCTGCCAAGGCCACTTCTGTGCCAGAAGTGTGGGAGATATAGTCATACTTGGCAACGGTGTGCGCGGGAAGAGGCTTGTCTGAAATGCAGCAGGAATAAGCATGAGGGTTCATGTACGCTACTGTGTGGAAACTGTGGTTCCAAAAATCATACGTTCATGTGTGTCGAGGAATGCAGCGAGCATAAGAAAGAACAGGAAATCATAAGAATTACGTATGAACAAGATCTGTCCTACAGAGATGCAAAAAAGTGTTGTTAGATAGAAATCCAGTGATGACTCGTTCATTTAGTTCTGTTGTCTCCAGCGTGGTGTCCCCCTCCGGGTCTCAATCTGCAGTCCAGACTCCAGATCTGGACTGTAGATTGAGGACTTTGGAGGAAAAGGTAGAGAAGCTGATCAGTCTGCTGACAAAGGTAGTTGAAGCACAGAAGGGAGTACAGGAGGTAAAGGAAGGGTAGAGTACGGTAAAAAAGGGAGATGGTAGGGACACAGGTGTAGTGATGCGAAATGATCAAGAGTTCAGTCGTTGCAGCAGAATGTGTTGGCGACTAAGCATGCGAGTCCCCAGGTTAGCAGCATTGAACAGACTTCGGATGGGAGTGATGACTGGAGTACAGTGTCACGAGGTCGCCCTCGACACAAACCTCCAAAGCGGGATGGGTCTGCATCCAGTGCAGGCCCTAGCAATCGAGCTGGCCCTAGTAATCGGGAGGCCAGCTTGCAGGCCTCACAGAGATATGTGTATGTGAACCTTCTCTCTGCGCAGGGAGGTAAAAACAAAAAAAAATGGTTGAGTGTGCTTCATCACTGTGGTGGCAGTTGGTTTTCCTTATTTCAATTATGGCGCGAGCTCACCTTAATTGTTTTGCTTATACACGTTGTGTTCCCAGAGTAATGTATATCGGCATGCTCTGGTGGTTCACTTTTGTGTTTCGGTTCATGTTGCCTTTCCAAGCGGCAAAGTTCACAGCATCTTCATGCTCTGGCAAGCGCTGTTTTTATGTTTCTTTTGTTTTTCTGCGACTTGGGCCTGTGCACAATATGCGTTCGAATGTTGCAACTCTGCTGTAGCATCACTGCTTCTTACCACTTATCTCTCACCTTTGTCCCAAGCGGGGCATTTCTTGGAATCACTGTTATCTTTTTTTGTTCTGCTGCCGCCACATTCATCATCAGTCCATATCATCGTTATCATCTCCGTACATGGGTTGGCTGATGAATGAATGGACTAACATTAACATGTGCCGTCTTTATATGGTTTTTGTCTGGATATTTACAGAATGTGGTGTTTTACACCTGTCTATATTATACTTATGTTCTAACCAATTTGAGTTTGTGTGGTCATGTTATTGTTTTCTTACTACTAACCTGTTTGACCAAATTCTTTTCAGGATTTTCAGTTCTTCAGGAGCTTATTGTGTACACCTTTTTGTTATTTAAGTGCATCATTAACATTGAAGCAGCTAACAGACGCTCGGCGCTGGGGACTGCTGGGCGCATCCCTGCGCCTGTGGCCCTCCTGGGCCTGGGGATGCGGGGTGCCGCCGGGGGCTGCTTCCCGGCGTCGTGCCGGGTGTTGCGCCGGTGGTCATGTGGACTTCAAGTCTCATGACAGGAAAGGTGGCGGCTGGATGGATACCCAGCCCCTAACTGATGCCCACTTCAGACATTACAGGTTTTTCAGGCTTCAAAGGGGATATCCAACCTCATCGAAAATCCAATGAAAAACGAAATTTTTCAATGGAATTGTAGGGGCTTGATTGGTAAATGGGTAGAGGTGGAGCCCATGCATTTGTTATTGTCCCCCTTTGGATATGCTTGCAGGAAACCCACTTTCTCCCAAACGATCCGTATAACTTTAGCCTAGTGAATTATTCCTGTTAAAAAGTGTGTGCTGACACTGGTATTCGACAAGGTGGAGTAGCACTTTATATCTCTAATAAGATCATCCACTGTCAGCTTTACCTGAATACCCCTTTACAGGCAGTGGTATGCGTTTGTGTCATAAACAGGAGAAGGATGATAATATGTTCATTATATCTTCCTCCTGGCATGCCTCTTGTGAAGGAGGAACTAGACAATTTGATTTCACAGTTTAACCTACCTTATTGTTAGGCGGCGATTGTTTGCGCCACTGATCGAACCAAGCGCGCAGGTTTCGAGACCACACGGATTGTGGGTAGTGCATGAGAAAGTGAAGCCACACGGATTGTGGGTAGCGAAGTTGTTTACTGAGATGTGGGCCACTGGTGGTGCGGTCCGGCAGCCATCAGCTGGCGTGACGCAGGTCCAATAATGGGGCGACAATTGGCATCAGTTTTGAGAGCTACCAACGGATTGGAGACGGTGATGAGTGCCCCTGGTTGTGATTGGGCGGCAGCCCGGCCACGGTGAGAGTTCGGCCATGCCGGTGGTCGCGAGTTGAGGGTCCGGATGAGTGGGTCTGCGGTCGTGTGTTCCGTAATAGAAAATTCAAGAAAGTGAAAGCTCGAGTTTAGCAGCAAGGACCGGCCGAGAAACCAACATCAGCGGTGGGATTTACCTTTTTCATCTGTGCCTCTTTAGTTTATTTTCGTTTTCGTGCGTTTTTAGTTAGTGTGCCACGTGGAGTTTCAAGATGGCGGCGAAGGGGGAACCAGGAACAGTTAAACTCGAGGCTGGGGCGGGGTTCAGTGCTTCATTGCCAGCGTTTTCCGGTGTGCCTCCGCCGGTGTTAACCGAGGTGGACGAGGCTGAGGACTTTTTGAAGAGGTTCCGTCGTGCAGCCCGCGCCAACGGATGGACGGAGGCCCGGCAACTGGACCTGCTCCCTGCCCTCCTTCAGGGCGAGACTAGCTGGGTGGCAGATGAGCTGGAAGAAGACCCTCCGGAGTCTTTAGCCTTGGCTGCAGAGAAGATCAGGACACTGCTTTGCCCAAAGGAGAAGAGGAAGGTTCTGCTTCATCGATTCTACCAGGAGAGGTTAAAGGACGGTGATAACCCTCGTTTGTTCGTCCTTAACCTCCAGAAGCTCCTCCGTGGTGGAATGCCAAAACTTTCCAAAGAAGCGCAAGAAAGTCTGATCCTGGAGCAGATTCCTCGAGTGGTCCCAGCGAAATGGACGATGAAACTGTTGGATTCTGAGGCGTCTTCAGTGGAGGCAGTCATCCGTAAGCTGGAGCGCCTGCAAACCATGGAACAACTACAGAAGGATTTAGCTACAGGTGGCCACCAGGGGCCCTCAACTCTTGACCGGATCAGTGGGGGGTCAGCTGGACCCACGTTGGCGGGCGCTCAGGCTGTGCGTGCTGTCAATGCTGACCGTCGCTGCTTTCTGTGCGGCAAGACAGGACACTTCAAGAGGTCATGCCCAAAGCTGGGTACGCCAGGAGCCGCTGCAGGAGCAACAGGGGGGAAGACCAGAGAATTTCAAGTGGAGAAGACAAGACAACTTCCAGTGGAGAAGACAGGACCAGTGTGTTTTTGTTGTGGGGGAAGGGGGCACGTCCAGGCAGTGTGCCCAAGCAAGCGTCAGCGAGACATCAGGAGGTTGGACACAGATCAGCAGTTGGGTGCTTCGATGGAAATGAAGACCCTGGTTACGCTGAATGGTGTAACTGCTGTAGGAGAGCTGGACACAGGCAGTGCCGTCAGCCTGTTGTCTGAGTCTTTGGCCAGTGCTCTGAACCTCGGTGTGACCAAATCTGAAGAGGTGCGATGCATCGCAGCCAACGGGACGGAGCTGAAGATTGGTGGGAGGGTGCAAGTGGATGTCCAAGTGGGAGACACGAAGGTGAGGCAGCAGCTGTGGGTTTCTCAGGATCTAAGTGATGAACTGCTCATGGGGCTGGACCTGCTGACCAAGTTAGGGATAAAACTTGACAGTAGCCTTCACCACAGCTCCCAGCTCACGCTCAGTGACACTCCAGTTGCGTTCTGCTGCCGTCACCTTGCCAGAGGCAAAAGCCACGACACCAGTTGACTGGCTCAGTTCTGCACCCCAGCCAGAACCACTGGCATCAGTCGTCAAGATGAACTTGTCGGCAGGATCAGGACATTGCAGCACCGGGTACAGCTGTAGCTCTTCCTTCAGCTTCTGGAACTCTGCTTCACACTCAGGGCTCCAGAGCAGTGACTGCCTCCTTCTGCAGAAGGTTTGTGAGGTGGGCAGACTTGTCAGCGCAGTGACGAATGTATTGGCGGTAGTATCCAAAAAAACCAAGGAACCGTCGCACGTATTTGTACAGATGCAAACAGCAAAAATAGAATGTGGGGATCTCCAAGAAATGACTCGCGTGGTAACATCTGGGGGGAAATTATACGAGAAAAAACACTACATATATTAAACAATGGAAGCCCAACTCGATTGGATGAATATTCTGGAAATCTCTCGCATATTGATATCTCTATATGCTCAAGTTCCCTGACTCCTCTGTTTGAATGGAAAGTGGACAATGACTGCTATAACAGTGACCTTTTTCCAATTCATATATCCTTCAACCAACCAGTTCGAACGTGTGCCTTACCCATGATACAATACAACATTAAAAAAGCAGACTGGGGGAATTTGAAAACAAATGTGAAATACAAGTAAATATAGAAGAAATTAACGATGGGTGTAAACTGATTACTGATACAATTATGAATCCTGCAGAGGAAAGCATTCCTCATAAAAAATACCACCATAAGTACAACTGCCCTTGGTGGACACTGGAGTGCAAAAGGGCAGTGGCAGCCAGGAAACGTTCGCTGAGAAGACTCCGGAGAAATAGAACAGATCAAACTTCACTTTTAGAGTATAAGCGTTTGAAAGCCTTAGCTAGACGCATTATTAGACAAGCAAAGAGAAATAGTTGGGAAACACTATTAAATACTTTTACTGTACGTACACCGCTAACAAGATTATGGAGTTTAATAAAATGTTTTTCAGGAAACAGGTACCAGCCTCCAGCGCCGATGGTCCTGGAAGTTAACGGGTCATCGGTAATTGACCCCCCACGAGGTTGGAAACTGTTTCGGCCGGTTCTTCTCCGATGTTTCATCTTCAAATAATTACAGTGAGTATTTTCAACAAAATATATTAAACATAGGTACCATGAATTATACCTCAAATAATTTGGAAGTGTATAACTACAGGTTCACCATGGATGAAATTAAGACCGCTTTGTCTAACGTTGGGTCAACCTCAGTGGGACCTGACGGTATACACTACGATTTTTTTAAACATTTGCCAGCATTTTTAACACGCACTTTGATTAACTTTTTCAATTCGATATGGGAAAATGGTTTCTATGCTCCCGAGTGGCGCCACTCTTTCATAGTTCCAATCTGCAAACCTGGAAAACCTCGGTCCTCTGTTAAATCCTTCCGGCCTATTCAATTAATCTCTTGCTTAGCTAAAACATATGAACGCATGATCACCAAGAGAATGATGAGGTATGTTGAAAAGGAGGGGCTGTTAAGCAAGGTGCAGTGTGGCTTCAGGAAAAACCGGAGCACAGTAGATCACCTTGTCCGACTTGAATCTGATGTGAGGAAAAGTTTTTTTGAGAGAAAGTGCACAGTTGCAATCTTTATTGATATCAAATCCGCTTATAACATGGTAAACAAATGTATCCTCATGAACAAATTATACATGTTGGGTTTCAGAGGACATTTTATGGAATTTGTTGATAATTACTTAGAAAATAGAACTTTTCAGGTCAAGACACAAGTACTGTCGGATACCTTCCCACAGGAAAATGGTGTGGTCCAGGGAGGAGTGATTTCTCCTTTGTTATTTTTATGCATGATTAACGACATATTTGACAATCTTGGTGGGCAAGTTACTACAGCAATGTATGCTGATGACTGTACGTTGTGGACTAGCCACGAAAACATTCACATGACAATTGATATTTTGCAAAATGTTAATAAACTATATAATGGAATGGTCAGACAAAAATGGATTTAATTTTTCCCCAGATAAATCACGAGGGATGGTGTTTAAAAGAAATATGAAGCTGCCAGTTCATGGCCCTCTGCGACAAATACAAATGGGGGACGCCCCAATTGGATTTGCCCAAGATGTCCGCTTCCTAGGGATCCTCCTTGACGAAAAAATGTCAATGGAGAACCACTCAAAATACATAAAGACAAAGGCTGAAAAAGGATTTCAATTTTGAAGTGTATTTCAGGACCCACATACGGTGCAGATAGAAAAATATTGCTCAGAATGTACATGTCGCTCATTCGCCCCATCCTAGAGTATGGGTGTCAGATACTCGACGGATCGAACCACAAAGCTATGAACTCTCTTGAATGTGTGCAAAATACCTGTATTAAAATTGCGTTGGGTGCTTTCAGATCTACTCCAATAAAATCGCTCCAAGCCGAAGCTAACATCCCTTCTTTACAGCTACGTCGACAATGTCTAACCCTTAAGTACTGTCGGAAAGTTTTGGCCGATGACGCTCAACCAGTCTTCAGAGAAGTTACCACAATTCAATCGCTAATGCTCCTCGGAGAAAAAGGGCTTAACCGGCTCTGTGGAGTCCCAATCTCTTGCAGACTGAAACAAATAGCTAACCTTTTCCGGTTTGAGATTCCACAGAACTTGAAAACAACAAAAGGTGAAACAGCTCCATGGCAGCTTGTTTCATTGACTCCTAAAAGGCTGCTAGATGACAAAAAAGCAAAACATATCGCAAACTGAAGTTTTGGAAAAATTTATCGATATTGTTGAAATGTACGCAGACTACAGATTCTTCTTTACCGACGGCTCCAAGGTCGGGGACAAGGCGGCATACGCATTTGCTTTCGCGACGGGTTCTTTCGAGGAGAGACTGCCGAACGGGCTATCAATATGCTATGTGGAATTATTTGCGATCTTACGATGTCTCCAGTTCATAAAATCAAGAGGTATTGAAAAACAGTTATATGTAGTGATTCCCTTTCCGCAATACAGAAAGTTAAAAACGTTGATGATCCCTCGCCGAATTCTATTAATGCCCGAGAAATATTACACGAACTCCTTTTAGACGGAAAGGAAATTGAAATATTTTGGGTGCCCAGTCATATGGGAATCCCGGGAAACGAAACGGCTAATAAAAGAGCAAAACAAGCAATACTTTTTGATTATACAGCTGAAGTTGATGTCCACTTTCCAGAATATAGGGCCGGAATACTTTCAGCTATGAAGTCACTTTACAAAAAGCAATGGAAAACAATGAGTGGTCTTGATCAGGATAAGAATCGAACCTTATTATCCGTAAAACCTGACCTGACAGATGACGATTTCTCAACCCGACCAAACAGGAGAGAAGAAATAGTTCTAGCCCGGCTGCGGCTAGGACATACGAGACTGACTCACGGCCATCTTTTTCACAGGACCCTCCCCCTATTTGTAATGTGTGCAACCGTCCTATTACAGTTAGTCATTTACTTTTAACCTGTGTCAAATTTCAGGTCCATCGTAGAAGCATCCGTAAAGTATGTGAGGAAAACCGTGTAGAGTTTAGTTTGAAAAGTTTTCTAGGGTTTAATGAAACTATTTTTCAACAAGTTGTAAAGTACCTAAAGGACACGGATATGTTTACTAAGATTTAGGATTATGTACGTTAGTTCTCTTTCATGTCAAGAAAGTATCATTTTGCATCGCTGCATTTATTGAATATCTTTATAATCGACAAACTAAGTTTTTGTGTCGTACTATATTTTACTATGTTTCGGCAATTCTCAGGGTCCAGAACGGGGGCTCCCACGTTTCGGAGCTTTCCTTGAGTGTTTAGTTGTATATCTGTATTAACCAGACCTTTTCAGAGCACCGGCAGGACAACGAAGCTCGCCATAAAACGGTATATTCCGACATGTTTAAAGACGTATATGTTAATCATGCATTTAATAGGGGATCAGTCAAACTTACCGACAAATTCAACAGAGCATACGTATTGTCAGCGTCAGCCGGTTATTGTACGTGTCCCCGATTGTTAACTGTCCTTGGCAAATCAAGGTTTAAAAGATATATCGTTTCTTTTTGAGGGAGGCAATAAGTTGAGTTGGCGGTACTAGGAATGTCTTATTGTCTGTCGTCGCCATCAGTTCTGGTTCTAGCTTAGACTGGAACCAGAACTGGTGCTCTCACGGACCGAAAGGTTCTTTTTCCCCATCCTACAGATTATAGGCGCCTGAGTCATCTAGGCTGTGCGCCTTCAAACACCATTATCATCATCACTGCACCTCGCATACACCTATGCTAGGGCCCAGTAGAGTCGGTAATTCTGAAGGAAGACAAACTAATCACTGAGACACTTAAGAGATATGGTTTCTGACCCTTTCTTGGCTTACACTCAACTAACCCAGACGAAACTACAAACTTCTTTCATGGCAATAAATTCTTCCAGACTCTTGCTGAAAGTTTCTTTTCTTTACCTGTCAATTCCCCTGCTCCTCTTCACATATATTCTCACCTTCATATGAATATGCTGCATCGAAGCTACAGCCTTCTTTCTGTTATTTCTTCCTTTCGTCTACAATCAGCCAGGCGCGGCGGGTTGCGACAGCGTCAGAGCGACTACTACATTAAATTTCTGATCGCTTGCTGCTTGCCAGTCGCCTGAGCTGCATAATTTGCTTCCTGAAAATCGTTCTAAATTAATTTTCTCAATCCTTATAGGCTACAAAATGTTCCCACTAAAAGCACACAAAGGGGAAGACTAACAACGTTTTGTCAATAACGAATTTGCAGCCTGTCTTTCAAAAGATGCCGCTTTTATTTACTAGACGTAAAAACGGCGTTTTGGTAAGTCCACGCCGTAGACCAGCCATACAAAAAGTGCCGATGTTTGAAGGGCAACTGGATGCATTCTTGTTGCCAAAATAATTCATTTAATGAGAATGTAGAGTTTCAATGTATTCAAATACCGTAAACTTTCAGTTCAACTTAAATATCAGCGTATTTATGCCTAGGGTGTCGTAGGGTGTCGTGAGTGGATTTGGGTGTCACACGGCGTGGACGCAGCAATGAAGGGCTGATACGGATAAAAATTATTTTCTTCGCAATAAATGGTCAATTTTCTACGATACATTGTCAAAAAAATATGCTGCTTAGCATACAAATTTCAAGATAATTGCTTTTAACAACAATATGACAAAAAATGGTTTTTCACTATTCTCGGTACCAGAAATACAAGACTAACTTTTCAAGGACGTAAGCCTAGAAATCATGTGCACAGATAAACTGCTTTCCAGAAATGTATCTCTCAAAGTGGCCAGTTCATTTTTTTGGCAACACAAGGCCAGGGTGTCTAATTTTCCACTCACGAATTTTGTGAGTGGTGGAATTTAGTGGCGGTGTTCACCCATTGGAACTTTCTCCGGAGGGGCGGGGGGCGCTGAGCGTCTTGCCCGTGCCAGAATTTCGATTCTGTTGTTCCACTGAAATCGGTGGAGGTAAGGATGCCAGGTGTAACTGGCCAGAAAAATAGAAGTCGCCAGATTTTCTTACAGAAAAGCTAAAAAAGCGCATAAGAGCAGAGTTAATTTGGCGATCTTCTATTCGATTCTGCTGCTCTCTTTTTCCAGTGGACGCTAGTAGAAGAGGTAATGGAACTGGCCCTTGTAGTAAGTATTGCTGAGTATTGTTAACTTTGTGAATTGTATCTTTGGTAACTAGAACCATGATTGAGAAGTGAGTGGAGAATTCAGCAAAAAATATAAAAGTGAGTGTAAAATTCCGTTTGACTGGGTGTCGCTCTGCACCCAGCACCCCAGGTTTTGGGACACTGCCCTGAAATGTCGCTTCCCAACCCCCCCAGGATGCGAAAATCGCTGACCACCGATAGGATTTCGCGCCCACCTAATAGGTTTTACCGGTAAGAAGTGGCGCCCCTGGTCCGGATGGCGCCCCCCCCCGGGAAGGTGCCCTCCCCCCGATCGGCAATCCTGGATCCGCGTTTGGTTGGTAGACTTATAAGTTACCACAGGGAGGATTTAACTTCTCGCATGGCCAGTTATCCCTTTGTCTACGACGGTACAGCAGGCTCCATTTGCTCCCTTGTACATGAGATTGTAAAACATTGTGCGTTCTGAATAGTGACTGAACATGTCCAGGTCAGCTGCAGAAACTCTGATAAGCGAGTTGACGGTTTTCTCACTCGCAACAGAGCTCTAGATCACAAACTGCGTGATCGAAGCGTCATGATTCCAATCTCTGTTACAATAACTAGGTCGATGCCAGATCCCTCGAGCCACTAGCACGCCAATTGCAGAAGAGGAGCTCGGTCGCACTGTTTAAGGAAATATAAGAGTGTAGCGTTTAATATCCGATTGTAAACGGGATGGCTTAGATGCTGACTTATTTGAATCACGTCGGCGAGCGCAATACAAATAAAAACTTGTAGAAATATTAAAACCGGTCTCACACAAGCACTATTTGTGTTCTGCACAGCTGCCATACATGAGATAAACGACGCCTCACCTATATAACCATATAACGCTTGTTGGTCAAAAGACCTAGGAAACGCATACACCCGAGACTCATTCCATAAGGTGACCGTTTAGTGATCACTATATGAGGAGCTCACTTGGAGAATTTTCGTACACTTAATGAAGCAAGAGCATGCTGGATGAAATCCCAAACGATATCCGCCTCTGGAATGCTTGCTAGCTGCCCTTAAGGGATGCCAGGGCCCCTTTCAGACCATGATGCGGCAGTGCTCGTATTTTGTACTCGGTTATCTGTGGCTTCGCCATCATACCTGCGAACGTCGTTACACAGGCAGCACCTTCACTACCAGGTCGCCGGGTGCCGCCCGAACATTGGGCACCAGCAGCCACCTGAGCAGCAGCACCAGCGCCACCTCTGCTACCAGGTAGAGCGGAGTCGGCAGCGGCGGGGTTGACCCCGCCGGCCACATCCACAGGCCGCGCCGGTTGGCGTCGCGCAGGTGGTGAGACAGGGCAGCAGTCAGGATGACCGCGGCGGCGGTGCGCCACTCTGGTCGCGAGCTCACCACCAGCAGCGGCAGCAGCAGCAGGAACGGTGTTGTGCAGTGCAGCGGAGGACGCGACGGCAGGTTCACCAGCTTCTGCCATCAGTATAAAAGACTGATGTCATCAGACAGAAGCACCAATATGAACATAATTCACATATTTTTTTAATTATCCATCTAACACTGGCAGGAGACAAAGCTGGAACAAACGTGTTGATTTAAGCGTCGCCTTTCTCACGGGACGATTCTACTCTTTACCCCATACTACCAACAATATAAAGCCCGCAAGTCGCATGGCACCTTACGTGTATGTCGAATGCTCCGGCCATGATGACGTGGTCGATATCGATGCCAGCGCCGAGAACCCCAGCCAGTACCAGCAGACGCCAGCTGACCACGGGCCAGCTGACGGCCACCCACGACAGCAGCGCCACCACACCGTGCACAGTCGAGTCCAGAACTGCACGCTGCCAGCTCGGGAATGCCGCCAGCGACACGGCCAACTCTCCAAGCCCACAGGTCAAGACAACGGAGAGCAGGATTAGTATGAAGGGTGCTTGCAGTATCATCCAATCCATGACTTCCTCGGCTCAGCTCAGTTCCCTCGCTACGATGCAGTGTCGCTGGAGAGCTGATTGCCAGGAGCGCACACTGTGGAGAAGTGGGTCTTGGTTACAAGTATGACATTTAATGGCTGTCCTCGCTCCTCCTCAAAAAAAAAATGAGAGGAGCTTAGAGAAGGTCGGAGCAGGTGAAAAAATTGGTGTTCGATGGAACAGACTCGTAGGATTTCGGAGGTATATCATCTGTTTACGATTGAACAGCGCCAATCTGGGGGGGGCGCAGCAAAGCTGATAAATTATGGAAACTCGATTAGGCCCCACCACGCTTATTTCATGTATTTTAGCGGAAACGGTACACGGAAAAACCGGGAAAATCACGATTAAAAACTGCCCACAACGTCTGTTTCTCACTTTAACACGATTTGTTTTGGCCATTTATTGAGACTCGGAACCATAATTGTGCTGCTCCAACTTTCTCCAAAAACCACCTACTGTTTGAGAGAAGAAAGGGGAGGTTTCAAATGAGCTTCGAGGTGGATTGAGATGAGCTTGGAGGAGGTTTGGGGGGCACTTGAACGCTCACATGCGGAACACCTACCCGCTGCCAAGCCATGCATGCTTCTCGGCAGCGTGATAAAATCACAAAAAAACATTGTTTTACACGCTGGCAAGTACTTCTATATGGTCCTCCACACTGGATTTGCTCCATCATCTGTCTTGAGATCACCAGCATAATGCATTATCTGAAAGGCTTTGGCTTTAATGTCATCTACTTCCCTTTATGACCATTTATGTTTTCTCTCTCTCTCTTGACTTTCCAATGAGTGCGAGGTTTCAGCCCCTGTTTTTACACCCAAATCCCCCAGCTGTTTTAAGTATCTCCTATTAGTCTTGTAAAGCATGCATAGTCACAGCTTGACAGGACTTCCCTCAAGTTTTAGCCCCTTTTGCTCTTGTTCTTTATTGTTGGTTTGGTCACAAAATGACCTCAGTAATCGACGCGCCCTACGAGGCCAAAAATGACAATGGAAAAAGGAGGCCATAGTGCCCCCTCCCCCCACTTTTGTCATTCGAGCAGCTCTTGCACCAATTTGCTCCTCCAGCCAACTAAAATTTGCACCAATCTGCACCAAACCAAAAATAAAAAACGCACTGACCCCTCCCTAAAAACGGGAAAATTAGATGGCTATCCCAAGAGCACAATCAGTTGATTGGCATGATACATATTTAACACGCGCATTGACGGGGGCGGGTACCCGCCCCTTGGGTTTTTCGAAGACAGCAGAAAAACGGCGGCGCGTAGCGCCGCCGTACTTGGTATACCTTTTTCCTCATCATTTTTACAACTTCTGTGAAAACTTTAAGGTTAGGTCATGTCAGGTCAGGTCACCAGTACAGGTCAAGTGACCCGGCCTAAAAAAGTTTAAGATAGCATAAGTCGGAGCAGGGTGAACTTATCCGATTGAAACTCATATCACATAATGGCCCCACCGAGTTCTCTAAAATATGTTCCGGTATTTTTGATATCGCTGACCTAAGGTCAGGTACGAGGCATGACCTCTCCATTGAAAATACATGGGGAAAATGGTTTTTACGGAATAACTCAGTAACGGATGGTGATAGAGCATTTATTTTAGCTGCATTAGGCTCGCCTGGGCTTTGCGGTTCTAATGATATTCATTTTATATAATTTGACCCTGACCTGACCTCAGGTCAGGTCAAATCCTTGATTTGACCTAGCAAGGTCAAATTATATATCATTCGATTTGGCTTGCTGAGAGGATTCATACAGTTCAAGTCATTTTGCTCTATCTTTACTTGTTCAGATGTAATGGCCGAAAAACAGAATTACATGTTGTAGTGTTTTGAAGGTATTATAATTTAATGTTGTTGTATCCAACAATTGTGGCGCCACCTCTAACAGGAGCGGATGTCAGATGTTGATCTTCCTTAACCAGTGAGTCTTGACCTAACCTCCAACCTGTCAATATATCTGAGCATGTTGTTCTGGAGTCTGCTGTGCCTGAGGTGAAGAGTGATCAGAGCCTGAAGATACTACACATTTTTGGCGTTCAGGATTCGAGCTACATCATACCGGCCTACATCTTCAGCTTCAGGTATGAAAGGGATTGGACCTCCCCCACCATTTTTGCCTGCACCTGGCAAGCCGGTTCTACCGTGGCCAGCATGGCTTTCAGAATTTGAGGTTTACGCTATGGCTATTGGGTCTAGCGAATGGAGTGAACAGAGGCAGCAGGCCTTGTTGCTTCATTGTGTGGGCCAGGAGGCTCGCCCGGCTTTACAGAGCCGAGTTCCCAGATGGGGCTTCAGGAGTTCCCAAGCTAGAACCTCAAGAGGGGGTGGAGGTGCAGCAGATTTCCTTACTTCAGCAGACCCGGGCTGTCTTGGAGAAGCTGTTTGTGCCTAAGACAGACTTCATCACAGAGCGCATTCTGTTTAGACGTTGTGTTCAGGACAGTCAGACATCAGTGCAGACTTACCTAGCTAATCTGAGGGAGCGAAGCCAGAGATGTGGTTTTGTTGTCCTTGAAAATGAAATGATTAGAGATCAGTTTCTGGAGGGATGTGCTTCAGCTAGACTCAGAGAGAGGTTGTGTGCAGAACATCACCTGACCTTGCCTCGTTTGGAGGAAATCGCTTATGCAGCAGACATGGCGATAGAGCGGCAGCAGACGGTGCGCAGCCAACAGCCCTCTGAACTTCAAGGTGCCTGCAGGGAGGTTGCTGCTTCCTTCAAGAGGACCACACCTTCAAAGAAGAACCCAGGTAGTAACAAGAATGAGGTGAGCACTTGCTTTTCTTGTGGATTCCAAGGTCATCGTTCAGGTGATGCCAGATGCCCCGCCAAGGGGAAAGCTTGCAATGTTTGCCGCAAGATAGGTCACTTTGCTAAAGTATGCAAGAGCAAGGACAAAGCTAAGCGCCAGCACAGTAGTGCCAGGATTTCTTCAGTTGAAGTGTCAACTGTCCACAGTGACCCACCTGTATCTTGTCCTATGGTGGATGTTGAGGTCAACAATCACCAGCTTAGCATGATGGTGGACACGGGTTCACCTGTGAGTCTCCTGCCTCTGCATGTGTACAGGGCTAGTTTTTCTCATCTGCCTCTTAAAAGTTGTGCTATCAAGTTGCATGGCTATGGCGGTCACTTGCTTGATGTTCAAGGCTTGGTGCATGTTACGGTGACCACACAGGATGGCAGATCAGCTGACACCGACCTCTACATCATGAGAGGTGGGACAGTGCCTTTGCTAGGCAGAGACTTGCAGCTCAGCTTGATGCTTACTGTCAAGAATGGGTCCGCTGTGTGTGCTGTGACTGATGCTTCCACAGCAATCCTGCGTGCCATTCAAGGCTTTGTTCACAAGGTGAACACCAGGAAGGATGTGCAGCCTGTACAGCAGAAGCTGCGCCCACTCCCCTGGCCGTACGTGCGGAGGTCAACGAGCACCTTCAGGACCTAGAGAAGAAGGGAGTCATTGAGAGGGTCGACTCCTCTCCATGGGTATCACCGATGGTGGTTACACGTCGGCGCACAGGTGGTATCAGGGTTTGTTTGGACTTGAAAGAGGTCAACAAGTGTGTGATTCCCAGTAAACACCCCATCCCTGACATGCAGGAGACACTTGACAAGCTCAGGGGGCATCAGTGTTTACTTCACTGGATATGAAGTCAGCGTTCAACCAGTTAAGCCTGCATGAGGAGTCCCGTAACCTTACTGCGTTCATGACACATGACGGACTGAGGCGTTACACCAGATGCTGCTTTGGATTGTCATCCATACCAGCTGCTTTTCAGAAGGTCATGGAGAAGATCTTGATGGATCTTCCTGGGGTACAAGTGTACTTGGACGACCTCATTGTGTACGGCAGGAGCATGGAGCAGCATGTTAACAACCTTCGGCAGGTGATGGACCGGCTGAAGGCGCACCAAGTCACCCTGAATCAGAACAAGTGTAAGTTCCGTGCCACATCACTGGACTTCCTAGGCTTCACGGTAAGCCAGAAAGGCATCTCAGTAAGTCAGGAGAGAGTAAGTGGGATGCGCAACATGAAGTCTCCAGCCACCCAGAAGGAACTTCACTCTGCACTTGGATTGTTTGGCTTCTACGCCAGGTTTGTGCAGGGTTACTCAACCTTGGTAGACCCCCTCCGGGCTGCCATGAAGCTGGAGCGTTTCCAGTGGACGGATCAGCTGGAAGACATCTTCAGGCAAGTGATCAAGAGAATTGTGGAGAGTTCTGCGCTTGCTATGTATGACCCCGAGCTTCCCACAGTAGTCACCAGCGATGCGTCCGACGTCGGGCTGGGTGCAGTCCTCAGCCAGGAGCACCCGCAGGGCGAGCGGGTGGTGGCGTTCGCCTCTGCCACACTGTCAGCCGCACAGCGGAAGTACAGCGTCATGGAGCGGGAGGCGCTGGCGGCACGCTGGGCGGTGGAGTATTGGCACCGCTACCTCTTCGAACCCATTTCAAGCTCAAGACTGATCACCAGGCGCTGCAGTCGCTACTAACGTCGAAGGGAATCGGACGCGCAGGTATGAGGTTGTCGCGCTGGGCCGTGAGACTGATGTCGTACTCATTCACTGTCGAGCATGTGGGTGGAACCAGGAATGTCGCAGATGGGCTGTCTCGGCTTCCAGCACCGGCTCTGACGCCGGTCGAAGACGACCAGCTAATGGTTGCAGCGGTCACGGACCGGGTGGAACGTAAGTCTGCTGTAACCAGAGACGACGTTCGCGCAGCCCTAGCCAGTGATTCGTCCCTGTGTCTGCTGATCGACCAGGTAGCTAAGGGTTGGCCGACTCGTCATTCTGCCTGCAGGGCAGAAGTGCAGCCGTTCTTCCGGTGCCGACACGAGCTGACGGTGGCTGAGGGCCTCATCTTCAGGGGTGAGCGCATTATAGTGCCTGCATCTCTGAGGGCTAGTCTGCTGGCCCAGGCACACTCCGGACACCAAGGTATGGGGAGGTCGAAGCAGCGTTTAAGAGAGCTGTTCTGGTGGCCCGGAATGGATGCTGCTGTCGAGAAAATGGTGCGTGATTGTGAAGTATGTGATGCCTGTGACAAGTCATCCAAGACTCGTAATGCGCCCCTCAACCCAGTGCCTTACCCCGACGCCCCGTGGGATAAAGTTGGCATAAATTTTATAGGACCTCTGGAGGGGAAGTGGACCCCACCAAAGATTTGCCATCGTGCTTATTGACTATCATTCCAAGTGGCCTGAGGTCGCGTTTTGTGCTCATCCATCAACACAGGCTGTGATCGACTTCATGGAATCTGTGGCGTGTTGTGAGGGCTACCCTGCGGAGCTGGTCTCTGACAATGGTACAGCATTCACATCCCATGAATTTGCTGCATACCTTCGTAATGCAGGGATTAAGCATATTCGCGTGACTCCCTACCACCCGAGGGGAGCTGGGGCTGTTGAGCGCTTCAACAGGGTCCTGAAGGGAGTGCTGCAGTCAGCGAGTAAGCAGGGGCATGATTGGTTGTTGTGTGTCCGCCAGTTTTTGATGTCATACCGGACCACACCACACATGACCACAGGCCGCAGCCCAGCTGAGCTTCTGAGGGGGAAAAAGCTGCGAACAACACTCACAGCATCTGCTGGTCAGAGTTGGTTGGTGAAACAAGGACCCGAGGTGAGAGAGCGTGTAGAGGAAAAGCAAGCAAAACAGAAAAAGTACTGGGATAAAAAGTATGGGGCAAGACAAGTTGTCTTCAAGCCTGGAGAGTGGGTTAGATATAGACTGATGCCAGTTCCTCGCAAAGGTCAAGCAAAGTTTTCCAAGCCGTTGCAGATCATGAGCCGTCGTGGACCTGTCTCATATCAGCTGTCTGATGGGACCTTGGTTCATGTGGAACGCATCACACGTGCTCGGGCTAATGAAGCCGATTCCTCAGGAGCTGATCTGGAGCGTCCGGAGCCGGCCGGCAGGGGTTTGCATCAGAGCGGCTCTGGAGATCTGCTCATTGCGACTCGGCATGATGCAACAAGCTGCAGGGACGTGTCGCCATGGACTGGTCAGACGCCTCTGGTCCCCGGCAGTCAGACTTCGCTGCAAGGTCTGGTGGAGTCTGAGGACAGTGGTGGCGCTGTACCAGTTGTAATGCCTAGTGAGGTGCTGGATCCGCTGTGCAGTGGTGCTGAGTCAGTACTGAGTGACCGAGCTGATTCTTCATGTGAGCCGCCTGCGCATGAGGATGAGTCTTCATCTGGCCTGCGTAGATCTAAGAGAAGTGCCAGAAAACCGCAGAGGCTCATTGAAGAGTGACTGTGTCAAAGCAGTAGCTATGACGTGTTGATGATTAGTGTTACTAATTGTGTTGTTACAGTTTCTGAGTGTGTTGAATGTCATAGCATTGTCTTTTCTTCCAGCTTGCATTGCTGGTCATCAAGCATCTGTTTATTGGCTAACCCCATGCCTTATTTGAAGGGAGGGAGTATGTAGTGTTTTGAAGGTATTATAATTTTTATGTTGTTGTATCCAACAATTGTGGCGCCAACTCTAACAGGAGCGGATGTCAGATGTTGATCTTCCTTAACCAGTGAGTCTTGACCTAACCTCCAACCTGTCAATATATCTGAGCATGTTGCTCTGGAATCTGCTGTGCCTGAGGTGAAGAGTGATCAGAGCCTGAAGATACTACACATGTTATCCCTATGACAGCATGTTTTGACCTCTCGTGACCTTAAAGGTGACTGACAAAAAATGGTTCAAATGTTTTCGATGGAGAAGTGGATGGGCAGCCCAACGCCGTTTACCGTTTTCAATGTGAAGGTGGCTCAGACCCCGTCAATGCGTGTGTTAATCTACTTTTCCTTATTGACCAATTCACCATACATTGCACATCCTTCCACTTCTTGGGACTGTTCCTGCACCCACCAATCATTATATTTGGCATTTTAGGGTGCACCTACATCTACGGTCATAAAGCCCTGCACTGGTGCACCCACCAACAAAACAGTGGGGGCAAGGTCAGATTGCATGTAATTTGGCTAATCAGATCCCACAATAGGCAAGTGAGATGTAAAATATCCAAGAAAAGTTCATTGAATCCTGAATTTTAAGGGGATGAAAAAATAATTTGGCATTTAGTGAGCCAACTAGCTCCCTTCTTTTTCCCAAGAAATTTATCATCCTAGCCCCAACCATTAGGCATTCATGGTGTGGTGGATGTGTCAGCCCTATTCATCAAAATTTTAAGCGACTGAAAAAAACACCACAACAATTTTCATTGAAACAATGTTTATTCTCCGCCAAAAAAAGTTTTGCGATTGAAAAGTTTACAACAGCTGTTGTTCCAGTTTTCAACATCTACCTTACAAAGTTTCAGAGTATACAACAAACAAATACTACCAAAGTCCTTTTTCAGGAAACAGAGTTGACATTGGTGAGAGCGTGCTGGTCTGGTGCCAGGGAGCTGACATGAAATTCCCACATAAGTTATAGAAAATAAATTAATACTGGAATTGAATACAAAATTAAGCCTAATATGTTGATTAGGCTGTGTGTCACATTTTCTGCAAACAATTTCCATTTCAATCAACAATTTCTTTTCAAACAATTTCATTAGCCTGCAACAATTTCAAAAGGCACTTGTGCCAGTTTCAAAGGGCACTCACACCAGTTTCACACGGCAAACACATAATTTCAAAGCACCTCACACCAAAGAGATATTGTTGAGAGTGTCAAGCGTTGCAGTTGGGTTGAAATACCTACACATGCATTCCCATTTAGAAAGGTGTTGCTATTAGCAAAAGGAAAGGAGTGTTTCCAACCATAAGTCATTAGGTACATAGCAAGTATTGACAACTCTGACCACAGCTCCTCCATTGTTGATACAGAAGCATAATCTATCGGATATTCGACTTTTAGGAACTAGGACACGGTTTGTATTTTGTCTGTTTCATCAATTCTGGTCAATAGGTACATTGACATGCATAGGTAACACAACCTACCATTCCAACGAATGGTTTGCGCAAGTACTGCACAGCAAACTGGATGGATCAGCGGTCCCGCCGTCCGGATCGCTTGGTTCAAATAAGAAATAATACGTTATATCCCAGCCCCACACCTACCTCCTACAACTGAACGACAAAGTAAGCTGCAACTTTCACTCCCAATGGCTCTCTCAAACTGCCCTGCCTTCTTATTCAACTGCCCTGCTCTCAAAGGCCTTGCCAATGGCCTTCCTCCACGGACACCCTGCTTTCACCTCACGCATCGTCCAGCTGGCACCTGTGAATGTTTACCAGCCCCCATCGAAGTTAGTTGGCAGCACGGGCTTGATAACTCCTCTGGCCCATTGACATTGCATGTTAAAATGTTCATTTTGGAAGGTCTCCAGATTGCAAATTTGAGTGATCCCAGAAACAAATTGCATATCATCTGAAAACGCTGTCAATTTCCTTTTGGGTTCCGGAGTCGGTTTTATAATGCCCACAAAAACCTTCTCACAGGAGAGCAAAAACTGACACGATGTCGCGCCGCCATCGACCCCTCCCTCCCCTAGCGGTCGGCCGCGCAAGCGTAACCGTAGCGCAACTGGTAGAGCGCTCGCTTGGCACGCGATAGGTCGCGAGTTCGAGACTGCATGAGAGCACTTTAACAAATTATTCTTAGAGATGTTCTCAGAGATGCAGGGGCAGAACCACAAACTCGCCAAGCGCGGATGGAGATGGCGGGAGGAGGTGGGGGCTAGAAGCCCCAAGACTTGGGGTTTCCCACACGGGCTCCTGGTTCAACCTAGATTCAAGTACATTACATGTAGCGATTGAAACTATTGTTGGACAATATATAACTTTTCTGTCAACTAGCCCATTCTGTCGCGTTAAAAAGATACCCGGGATGATTATCGGCACCTAACACGCGTGCTGCTAATGACTAATCGTCTTAGAATCGTATGGGCGAAGCTAGTCGGGTGTCCATTGAGCTCACTTGGTGCTCCCTGTGTCAAGGAAGCGTCCCAGTAATGGAGTTCCGATCTGAGCTCGTGACTATTTCAAATTAAGACTGTGAATCAGTGATTTAAGAATTCGAGGATCTTTGCACTCAGCGTTGAAACACTGTTCTCTATAAATGCCTTGACCAACCAATACAATATTATACATGGTGCCAGAAATAGTGGGATCGTCTTCCGTGGATTTTAATCCTCACAGTTGCGATGTACTAGGTCATCGCCATGGCTTTCGAAAGCCAAGTGAATTAGATATGAACATGATAGACGGGAAAGGTCAGGGTGGACGGAAACAATCAAATAAGGGAACGAGAGCGGCGATCATCATGCCGGTTTGGAAAATAAGTACCTTTATTTATCGGGGAAGATCGCCCGCCGTGACGACAGGAACAGTCACATCCAGGGGCGTAGCCAAGGGGGGGCGGCAGGGACAGCCGCCCCTCCCTGAAGGCCCGAAGGGCCCCCCTGAGGACACGAGCCGCGCGAAGCGCGGCTCGCCCGCACTGTGCTCTGTGGCCAAATTTGGCATTTTATACCAGACAGGGCCCTCTTAAGCCCTCTTCAGCGCTCTATTCTGTAACAAGCAGGGCCCTTTTTACCCATCAGGGCCCTTTTGGCGCTGTCGCAGGGGCCCTTTTCGGGGCGCCGCCCCTCCCTGAGCGAAATCCTGGCTACGCCCCTGGTCACATCACGATATGGGACAGTTTAGGTAACATTGGGACACAGTCAAGCGGGGTAGCAGTTTTGTCAAATACAGTTTTAACTTGAAAATCTCCTGAGGTACGATCAGGCCTCGGAGTGCAACACTACGCACTATCCCGAGCACACATATCGCAGAAAGGAGATAGCGATGAAAAAGATTAAGCTAACCAGGGCACATTAACCCTCACCCCACCGGGGCCATCGATGCCCCCAAGGTTTTTTTCGAGATAGCAGAAAAACGCGGAAACGCAGGACCGTGGTTGAGGGCTCTATCTCTCACCTCATCATTTTCCCACCATCCCTGAAATTTTTTACCCCGAGTCACCCAAGGTCAGGTCACCAGGCGGGGTCAACCAAGGTCACCTCACTTCAACTTTTGAGCAATATAAGAGCTACGTTTCTCGGTCGATCGATTTGAAACTTCCTACGCTGCATGACACCGCCAGGGTCTACAAGGTGTATATCCGGGATTTTTCGATTTCGGGACATGAGGTCAGGTCACGAGGTGACCTCTCCCATTGAAAAAGCATGGGAAAAAGCTCTTATAATCTAAAAGCCACAAAAACGATTGAAAATGTTCGGCCTGCTCAGAAAAGCTTTCTTGGACACCCTTGCATGGATTCCAGGGGCAATTTTCCCCTATGACCTCTTCGAGGTCATCCAAGGTCACCAGATGTTAAAAACAGTATTTTGGCAATACATTTTGACCTAATTAAACGAGAGCGCTGAATCAAAGACCATCGTGTATGTCTCATCACTGGCTTTCGTTTGCTATACGGCAAGGTCACTTTTTGACCTTTGGTGACCTCAGGTCATATGAGGTCAAACCACTGGCGAGAGGTCATTACGTTCCACATAGCGGGAAAAGGTATGGCATTTTCCTATCTAATGTAATTTACCAAATACCAATAGCTCTAAGGGCATAAGAGTTATGCCCAGTTTTCTTAAACATTGCATATTTGAGTGAAAATAGCCTATCGTGACCTAACTTGACCTATGGAGGTCAAATCATTGACTTGAGCGCCTAAACATGCAAAGTAATTTCTTACTGAATTCACACGAGGTTTCTAATGCACTTTGCGGATTTGCGCTCACTCTCATATCTTCCGAGTTAGAGGGGGCATCGCTGCCCCCCGGTGGGGCGAAGGTGGCGCCGGACCCCCGGTGGGCGCGGGTTAAGGCACGATTCGAAAACGAATACCCAGTTCAAATTAACAGTGGTTCTTCTCAACACCATTCAATAAGGCACACCGTCTTTGCTCAATTCAGTCACTTATTCATCCACATGAGTAGTAGATCATTAGCCGAGATTACCGGCAACTCGGTTTGTGTTCATATCCGGCTGAGGAAGAAGCTATTGGCTCCAGTTCTATACCCAAAAAGGCAGCAAGCGGGCGCATCAACGGAGCAAAATCACAGAAGAAATATTCAAAGCGGATTCATAATGGCCCAATGAGCTCAGAGCCCCATCCCCCGAGGTCAAACCAGACATCCGCCACACGACGACAGCAGATGCACCCCGCGACCCCAAAACAGCAGACCATTCTTAGCACCCGGCACCGGGGAGCCGATGAGCCAGTCAGTGGGGCGGCGACATAGGCAGATCCAGGATTGCCGATCGGGGGAGGGCACCTTCCCAGGGGGGCGCTATCCGGACTAAGGGGCGCCACTTTTGACCGCCAAAACCTATCAGATGTACTCTATTACCCTGATGTTTACAAATAACAACGGAATTAGGGGATTAGCGCTGCCACGGAATCTTTATTCAATGCTGCCACTGCATGTTTTCCGCCAGTACCAGATGAGTTACCCAAGAGAGTACCTACCAAATAAGCCAGAAATGGAAACGCCCGAGGGCGGACCCAGGGGCTGCGGTAGCCGCAGTCACTCCCTCCCTCTCCATTGGTGAAGCTCCCCTTGCCCCGTATCGCCTCCATCTGCTCGATTATTATTGCATGCTTTCATGGAAACATCAGCAGCCCGTGGTAAAATGCTACTGCCATACTGACCCCACTATTATCGCAGCACTGATCCCCGCTAGGTATACTGGTGACCACACCCCCACTTCTGACCCCGCCCTACGGGTCTCCTGTACTCCCAAGGGACATAAATCCGCGCCCCGGTGGGCCTCCGAGCAACTTTCACCCTGGTAGGGGGGGGCTGTTTCTACACCACCCCTCGAACTCGACCCCTATGCGGGATAGCGAAAAAACGCGAAAGCTGGTGAATAGCTCATACAAATTCATGAAGAAACAATATAAGTCACCTTTTGGCTTAGGTCAATATTGAGGTCATGACAGGTCAAAGAGGTTGGCATTTTGAGCAAAGTTTTTTGGGCTGTAGCATCTGACTGGGTTATAATCATTTTGTAGGGACCATTCGCTTTCTCTCGTCACAGCAAATCGAATGATGTATAATATGACCATACTAGGTCAAAACACAAAAATGACCTGAACTCAGTTCAGGTCAAGGTCACTTCGTGACCTAACATAGTCAATATGCGTATCAATCGACTCGCAATAGCAATCTGAACGCAATGGTATGAAAATAAATGCTGCATCATCATTTCATGCAAAGTTATTGACCTAAGCCTGAAAACTGATTAAGTGCTCCATATGACCTCTCAGAGGTCTCAGATAAAAATTAGAATGTAAACCTGAAAAGGGGCACAGGATGCTTCAATTTGGAGAATATTAAAGTGGTCAGCTTTATCTCACAAATATAGCCAATTTTCCGTTTTTCTCATACCTAGCTTGTACCTGACCTTGGGTCGTCGATATCAAAATTTAGAGAACTCGGTGGGCCCATAATGTGATATGAGTTTCAATCAGATAAGTTATCCATGTTCTGACTTATGCTATCTTATTTTTTAGGTCAGGTCACTTGACCTGTACTGGTGACCTGACCTGAGATGACCTAACCTTAACACGCGCATTGACGGGGGTCTGAGCCACCTTCGCATTGACGGGGGGGCGGGTACCCGCCCCCCTAAGATCTCGAGAACCACGGTAGGTAGCGAAAAACGGTAAACGGCGTTGGGCTGCCCATCCACTTCTCCATCGAAAACATTTGAACCATTTTTTGTCAGGTCACATTTAAGGTCACGAGAGGTCAAAACATGCCCGTCATAGGGATAACATGTAAATTCAGTTTTTCGGCCATTACATCTGAACAAATAAAGATAGAGCAAAACGACTTGAACTATATAAATCCTCTTAGCAAGCCGAATCGAGTGATAATAACTTGATCTTGCTAGGTCAAATCAAGGATTTGACCTGACCTGAGGTCAGGTCAGGGTCAAATTATATAAAATGCATATCATTAGAACTGCAAAGCCCAGGCGAGTCTAATGCAGCTAAAATAAATGCTCTATCACCATCCGTTACTGAGTTATTCGGTAAAAACCATTTTTCCTATGTATTTCCAATGGAGAGGTCATGCCTCGTACCTGGCCTTAGGTCATCGATATAAAAAATATCGGAACATATTTTAGAGAACTCGGTGGGGCCATTATGTGATATGAGTTTCAATCGGATAAGTTCACCCTGCTCCGACTTATGCCATCTTAAACTTTTTTGAGGTCGGGTCACTTGACCTGTACTGGTGACCTGACCTGAGATGACCTAACCTTAAAATTTTCACAGAAGCTGTAAAAATGATGAGGGAAAAGGTATACCAAGTACGGTGGCGCTACGCGCCGCCGTTTTTCTGCTATCTCCGAAAAACCCAAGGGGGCGGGTACCCGCCCCCCGTCAATGCGGGTGTTAAAATTTTGACAAAAGCTGTAAAAATGATCAGAGAAAAGGTAAACCAAGAACAGCGGCGCCGCGCACCGCCGTTCTTATGCTATCTCAAAAAAAAAAAAAACGATGGGCGGTTCCCCGCCCCCGTCAATGCGCGTGTTAACACCCGCACTGGAGGGGGTCTGGCACTAACGCGCACTGGAGGGGGCCTGGTAGGCCTCCCCTAAGATCTCGGAAACTAAGAAACATAGAGAAACGAAATTTGAGAGGTGGGTGGGGCTTATAGTGATCTACATCATGAATAATTTTTGTTGACCTAGGTCAATAACTTCAAGGTCAAATGAGGTCATAAAGGCCAAAACTTGGCCATGCTGGGGACCGACTGGTAAATGCCGTGATTATGCGGAAAATGACGGGAATCAAAAAGGTGGACCAGGGCTATATAGAGAAGGTCTCAAAGAGCCTTCCCTTCCATTTTGAGGTCAAGGTCATTCAAGGTCATTGACCTGTAAGGTCACAATATAGTATACTACTTATAATGTACACTTTGACTAACACTATAGCCACTGTTTGGCGGGAAATGAGGATTGACCTTTGAAAATGACCTTTGACCTTGACCTTTGACCTTGACCTTGGTATTGGGGTACCTTATCGATGATGCCATAGCATAATGTACGTTAGACCGGGTAACGTCATTTGACCGGAAGCACTGTGGTCAGTGACCTTGAAAGTGCAGATATGACCTTGACCTGTGACCTTTGACCTTGACCTTGACCTTCATGTGAGGTGACCTTGACATATAATCCCGGTTATATGGTGTTATGACTTCACCACTCGGTCTCCAATGCAGCTAACTGGTCCGACCGCGCGATTACGGCGATCTCAAAATGCAGGTCTGAATTTAAAAGCCTATAAGTCAAAAGATTTTGGACTGATTTTCACAAAATCTTCACCAATCGACGCGCTATTAAATTCTGTTTAATGTGGCAAAGTATCGTGTTTCGGCTATGAGCGGTTCTCCGGCCACCTCGGAAAAACAGGTGGGGGGCCTCGAGGTCCCCCTCCAGTGCGCGTGTTAAGCATCGCATATTTTAGTGGAAATACCCTATCGTGCATAACATACCTTTGGGGTCAAACCATTAACCTGAGCGTTTAAACATGCAAGGTACAATCTTACTGAATTCACACAAGCTTTCTAACGCACTTTGCAGATTTGCGCTAACCTCCATATTTTTGGAGTTAGGGTGGGGGGGGCATCAATGGCCCCCGGTGAGGCGAAGGTGGCGCCGTACCCCCGGTGGGGTGAGGGTCAAGGGAAGCACCATTGGGCGTTTCAGTCCATTTCGTTCCCGTCAACGCCATAGGCTTGTTCAAATTTCTTATTTAACCTTCGCCCCACCGGGCCATCGATGCCCCCCTAAGAATTTTTCGGGATAGCAGAAAAACGACGAGGCGCAGCACCGCGGTTGAGGGCTCTGTCTCTCACCCCATCATTTTCCCACCATCTCTGAAATTTTTTACCCCGGGTCGCCCAAGGTCAGGTCACCAGGTGAGGTCAACCAAGGTCACCTCACTTCAGCTTCTGAGCTCTATAAGAGCTACATTTCTTAGTCGATCAATTTGAAACTTCCTACACTTCATGAACCCTCCTCTTCTTTGACCTCTTCAAGGTCATCCAAGATCACCAGGGGTGAAAACAGTATTTTGACAATAACTTTTGACATAATTAAGCTAGAGTGCTGAATCAAACAGCATCGTGTATGTCTCTGTCACTGGTTTTCCTTTGATATACAACAAGGTCACTTTCTGACCTTTCGTGACCTCAGGTCATATTAGGTCACGAGGTGACCTCTGGAGGTCAAACCACTGGCCGGTGGTCATAACGTTCCAAATAGCGAAAAAAGGTCTGCCAATTTCCAATCAAATGTACTTTACCAGATCTCAATAGCTTACATTGCCTAAGAGTTGAGCCCAGTTTGCTTAATCATTGCATGTTTGAGTGAAAATAGCATTTCGTGACCTAACTTGACCTCTGGAGGTCAAACCATTGACCCTGAGCGCTTAAACATGCGAAGTAATTTCTTACTGAATTCACGCGAACTTTCTAATGCACTTTGCAGATTTTTGCTAACCCCCATATTATCGGAGTTAGAGAGGGCCATTGATGGCCCCCGG
The DNA here is from genome assembly GCA_034440635.1 of Lepas anatifera. Classification (NCBI taxonomy): domain Eukaryota; kingdom Metazoa; phylum Arthropoda; class Thecostraca; family Lepadidae; genus Lepas; species Lepas anatifera. The sequence continues at coordinate 186,116 of JAOTON010001537.1, forward strand.
TGGGGCGAAGGTGGCCCCGGACCCCCAGTGGGGCGCGGGTTTAGGGGCGACGTGCACCGTACCTCTCCCCCTCCCCCATCTCCACCGCCAGTGGAAGCACCAGCTGCTCAACTAACCTGGACTCGCACAGTTCTTACTCAATAAAAACCTGACATGAGGAAAAGCCAGACCCCCTTCGTTTGGTCGCTGAAGTCACATGCCAAAAGCCCCTATATAACACTATTTTTCTTTGAAGGGGATGTTTAAAGAGAGAGTGGATGTTTAACCATACCTACGCCAAAACAGCTGCGATCGAACCCGTATTTGAAGCATCTGTTGCATCGGTCTGTCTCCCTTGGCCCTGAACAGGTAGAGATCGGCCCCGCCGCGCCGTCTCGGTGACTCACCACCATCGCACGGCTGCGCGCCATCGTCGGCGGCAGTCGGGGCCGGGGGGACGGGGAGGGGGAGGGAGAGGCTCCTCAGCGGTGAAGCCCGGACGCCAGTCAGACCGTTAGCAGTGTCAGCGAGGGTGTGGGTCGGTGGACTGTCGCATGTGAAATGGGTGTTTCTGACTGACAAGGGGGAAACAGGGTTCGAATGAGCGGCGTTGTAGACATATACCATGGAACGGGGTACTGCCGCGGGGAGGAGAAATGACGCGTGGGATCTGGACATTGAAGCGGCACAGCAGGCAGGTAAGCTCACATACTCACCTCACACAATCTGTCTTTCATGTTGATTTGAGCGCCTCACACGCTCATGACACATATAATATTTTGTGTGATATAAGGCAATCGTGTATTCAATCGTGGCAATCGTTCAGTTCAATCGTGTATTTTCTTTCGCGGCTCAGTTTTGCTTAGACAAATTTGGACGTCAGCAGCTGTGATAGGTAGTAGATGATTCGTGTGCGGTCTCAAACAGTGAAATGACATCACACAGACTTGGTATTCTTACGTTGTTTTATCAAAACCATTACAAGGAACTTTCTGAATACCTTTTGAATTAAAAACGTGCATTATGTTTCAATTATATGCCAGTTCATGCGATCGCCCGGTAAAAAGTAAGTTGGCATGCTTTCTGTAACATTGACTATAAAGTTGCAGTAGCATTCTTTCGTTCACTAATTTATGTGTAAACTGATAAATTGATAAAGCTGAGCAGAAGAAACCTGAAAATTAAAAAATATTTGTGCAGGATGATGATCGTGCGCGGTGGGGATATCCTTTTCAACGGTGGGGTGGGGTATAGTTCGTTCTGTTCGTAGACAGTTCTGAAGTGGTTTTCCCACTTCTCCTGGATTGTGACTCTAAAACGAAGGTCATGACATTATTCTGTTGTCGCCAGTAACAGGTTGCGTTCTTTCATCCTCCCCCTCCACATCATGTAGGTACAGTCCGCTTCCATTGTTCTTTGAATGACTTTATGTCATTCACAGAAAATAATGAAAATAATAGGGAGATTGTGATAGTTGAGGCTGCTTTAAAGAGATTGTGAAATGACATTGTATCGAAAGTTTGAAATTTCTCTGCTTATTTGCAGTGTTGGGAGAAAGTCCCTTCTTGATTAATCCTATCAGCATCGCACTCAGATTGGTGACTCAGCTTCGTCCCAGTGGAATGTTATGCTTGGAAGATGGTTTTTGTTGAGAAGGAGGGAGAGTCATCGAGTAATGTGAGAGGGAGGGAGATAGAGAAGGGGGAAGAGAGAAACAGAGTCCATTCCAATCATGCCTTATAATCCATTATCTATAGATTACGAACTCTATAGATAGACTATGCAGTATATCTATAGACTGCAGTACAGAGTTTATATAAGCATGAAAAGGAATGTGCTACTTTTATAATCGGTTTTGAGATGAGATAGTAGTTTATAGAGCGGGACAAGAAACCACCAGGGCCATAGGCGTAGGAACGGGGTGGGCCAGGGGGCCATGGCCCCCCCAATATTCATGATACTTAACCATTAACCCTATGGCGTTGACTGGAAAGAAATGACTTCAAAATGCCCGCTGCCCCCCCAATATTCTGGACGTTCCTACGCCTATGACCAGGGCATATTTCAAGCTATAAAGTGGTGGGAATTTTGCTCACCAGTCCCCCATGCTATGTCCACCAGTGAACGGCCCTGAACAGCATAGTGCTCATCAGTCATGAGCCATATGATGCTGTAGGAGTGCCCTTTTGGTGGAAATTCGTGCCCTTTGCAGCTGAATGCCCACCAGTTTCAATTCGTTAAGATATGTCCTGGAAACCACTATTGGCTTAATTAGTTTCCCTTAATGCCCTTTTTACTAAATTTCGACAATATAGATATAGTCTAAAATAAAGCGCGTTAAGACCCCCATTTAAGCCGTGAAGGAATTTGTTTTCATCTAGTTGCAGCGATATTGTCGGTCTTTACACTTGCCTTCCGGGTTGAGTCGTGTACAGCGGCACAGTATACAATACGGTAGTGCTCAACGGCGCAGCATAAATACACGCAGCTGTCATGCGGCACAGTATGGTCATTCATACGTCAATAGCCTATAGCGAAAGATACGGCAATCGCCATCCTTCATGTGGTTTTAGCCATTCTCATAGTGAAGGATGGCTCAGAATTCAACGAGTAAATAATAGATACGCATTCGCTAAGTTCTGTCATTAAAGTTGACGCAGAAGGCTATGAGCGTGCTGTTGCACAGAGTCTATCACGTCAACGTCCCCATTAATTTGACTATGTTTGAGTATCGGCTAACAGAGAGGCATTTAAGGAGGTTTTTTCATCAGCCCTGTGCGCCTTAATGCATGTTTGCTAGCTAATTAAGAGTCAATTGACGCATAAAATATGATGGTATAAAATCCACAGGGATCTCAATTACCGCGGGGCAAAATAATATTTTCGGGCAAGGGGGTTACCATAGGATAAAACGAGGGGATATTGTACTGGTTCAGTTCATACCGCTGAGAAAGACAGCTTATTTGAAATTTTCGCCTCCTGCTGCTCCAGATACTGGCAAAAACATTCAGATTTGTTCCTGATGTGTCTCAAGTCCGTTTATTCAATAAAAGCAGAGCACTACCCCCTGCATCGCACCATTGGCAATCTGGTACAGCTGTTTCTGTTTTCTTTTTCGTCAATAGCATTTTAACCGGCAAAAAAGGGAGAGGGCATTGTCCGTGAATGTTTAACTCCTTAGAAAATAGGTCATATCTAATCTGAGTAAAAAATCACATTTGAGCTCCTGCCGTTACCATTGACGGTGCTTCCATGGAGGCACTTTGGGTACTGCACTAACACTTTACCACTTTTAAATGTCTAAATGTGGTTTGTATATGGAATGAAAACTACAAATTCATAGGGGTTTACCGAAAATATGCTGACCTTGGATACCTGGGCCAAAGAGTCATCGATTTGCATCCCTGGCATTCCACACCAGCTGCACCGACCGCCAACTGAGCCAGATGACGCACTCTGAAGCATGCCTAGTCCCGCTGCGGACCTTCCCTTCACTTTGTGGTAGAAGGGGCACTGCACAACATTTCAGCACAGGCCCCATACACCCTGACACCCCGGGTGCCATACACTCAACAGCCGACAGTCCTGTTTATTATTTACCGGACTTCCTAAACTTTCGTGAGTGGCTCATAGCGATGGGGAAGATCCACTATCTTTAGTAAAACAATAGTTATTTTTTGCAGCCTCGGCCCATTATAGGTCCTGTCCTTGTTGAAGGGTCCTAATAATTTTTTATCTTCAGTCTCCTTTATCCAAAAAAAAGAAAAGAAAATTCCGATCTAAAATGCGAAGAGCTGGTGAGCAACCGCTTACCCTCACTGGCGGCTGCAGAACTTTGGTTTGAAGGGGTACTGGGCTCAGATTTTACCGAGATGTATTGATGGAAAATGGAGCTTCATTCACGGTGAGTAGAAGTCTCACCAATGTGTGCTGTGCTCCCTTTTCTACTACTTAATTCACTATGATTATATCACTCTTTGCGGGGGCGCGGTAGTGGAGTGGTCAGCGTAGCTGGCTTCCATTCAGCCGACCCGGGTTCAGGGCCCGGTGGCTTCCCTGAACAAGGAGCAAGCTGGCTCCCGAGAAACCCTTCCAACAAGGAAAGAGTTGGCGACGCTATGTGACCCTGGCAGTTGGTGCGTCGATAAGCCCCAAAAATTATCATTATCACTCTTTGCCAGGTAGTTCAACCTTTTTCTGCTATATACATTCACTTTGAGCTTCTACTATTCAAGGGAAAAATTGGCTTATTCTGGGGTCACCAAAACACGTCTATCTCCCGCGTTGAGTCCTTCTCCAGCGTTCGGGTTTGGTAAAAGCAAAGAGAACCCGAAGAAAGTTGGTACAGTCCAGTGACGGATCTAGGATTTCGTTAAGGGGGGCCCAAGCTCGGAGGGCGCCGAACCTGGGGGCGCCGAACCTGAGGGGCGCCAATTTCAGTGGCGGATCTAGCCGGTCGGTTTGGGAGGGGCAGACCAAAGTCGAAAAGCAAAAAAAAAAAAAGTCACGCAGTAAACAACTGCGCTACCAATATCACTTGCCGGTAGAGTTTTGGGTATTTCAGGCGAAAAGCTAAACAAAACGACAATGGGCTATGGGCTCGAGATACTTCTTCCTATCCTAGGCTGGCTATACTATAACTGAGAATTATTGATATTTACTCCATGATTCTGATTAAGGGCTGTACCCGAATATATAATCTTCAGTGTTTTTTACATTTCCGGATTCGAGGGGACAGGCCAGGGAACATCTTATCAACTTATGTTTTGTTTGAAGTTGAGAGTTGAAACACCAAAAATCTTGCTTATAAACTAAAAAGGAGTAGGGGAAAAAGGAGGTCGATTGCTTTGGGGGTCAAAAACATAGTTTTGCCCCGAGCTTTTCCGTTTGGGGGAATGCCTTTTTGCCCCCCCTGGATCCGCCACTGGCCAATTTACCACCCAAAAGGCGGCCAGTGTCAATGAAAAACGCGTTTAAAAAAGGATTTGTAAATGCTTATTTTCATGAAAGCTTCCTCTTAATGAGGACATGTTCACGTTTACCATCAAGCATATTTCGGACCAGCTAACGACTGGCACCTTGGTAAAAAATGCTGAAAGCACCCACTGACACTAACTGAAGCACGATGAGCAAATAATACAGTTATCTTCGGTCATGGCGAAAACTGAGGTGTCGTATCCACCACCTCCACTTATCACAGTTGTCCTCGCTAACGGCTCCATACTGAAATAGCCGATTGACGCTAACCTGAGCCTCATAGGCCGCAGAACCTCTGCGGGCCTGGGCCCCTGAGTTTTTGGTGACTTCCTTGAGTTTATATCGAGTCCCCTCAGTTGATCTGGGACCGCTTTAGTTAACCAGGTCCTCACACTGAACTAGAAACCTATATGTCGCCGCTGAAGCCTATTAAGCTTTTCGGGGCCCTTTTATGGATATAGAGCCCCCTCAACAGGTCCTGGGCCCTCTGAGCTAAAAAGCTGGAGCTCTGAGCTCTGAGCCCCAAGCTGGATTAGTGTCCCTTAAGCTGGTCAGGGTCCCCTGGGTTGGTACCGTTTTCGTTTAACTGATATAGATCCCTTCAGCTTGTTTGGGGCCCGTTGTGCGTATCTGGGCACTAGTTCGTCGAGGCACCCAGCTAGTCTGGCCCTATTAGTTTTATGGGCCTTCTGAGCTGCTGCAGGGTCCCCTCAGGGTGTCTGGGCCCCATGAGTTGAGAATTGGACCCCTGGGTTAGTTTTGAGTCCCTGAGCTTATTTAGAACCCGTTTAAATAGGTAGGCACCCCACGCTGGTCTTGAGAATCCTGTGTTGGCACTGAGGTCAAATGAGCTCGTCGGGGGCCCTTATCTGGGCCCCCTTAACTGGCACGGGCCCCTCAGCTGATTTTGGAGACCCAAAATCCCTCCTACCGGATTCCACCCACGCCAGATTTCCTGAATCCCTGAGGGCCCCTGGGGGCCATTGGTGATTTTTCCCGCGATCAGCGCTGGGGTCCCTCCCCGAGACAAAGCTTACAACATGTCTCTGTCTCTATACTCTAGCGTCTGCCAGAGTTGAGCTAGAATCATTTTTAGGCACAATTCGCTTCCTCTCGTTACGGTGAATCATCAAATAATGTATAATATGACTATACTAGGTTGAAACATAAAAATGACCTGACCTAAGGCTAGGTCAAGGTCACCATCTAGCCTAGCATAGTCAGTATGCATATCAATCAACTCACAATAACAATAAAAAATGGTATCAAAATACGGGTTTTATCAATATTTCCTGCAAAGCAATTGACCCAAGTCTTAAAACCTGCTTAGGAAGCCCCAGATGAACTCTCAGAGGTAACATGTCTAAACTTGCAACATGAACCGATAAAGAGGCCTAGGATACTATGATTTGGGGAATCCGAAGGTATTTCAAGCGGCGTCTGCAGACATAGAGCAATTTTTCGGCAAATTTCCGTTTTACCCCATGCATTTTCAATGGAGAGGTCATGATTCGTACCTGTCCCTAGGTCATCGATGGGAAAAATCCCGGAATAAATTTATTAGTACTTTTTGGGCCCATTATATGGTACAAGTTTGAATTCGATAGATTAACCCTTTTCTTACTTACGCCAACTTAAACATTTTTTGGGGTGAGGTCACTTGACCTGCACTGGTGACCTGACCTGAGATGACGCAACCTTAAATTTTGAGGGAAAGTTGCGGAATTGATCAATGATAAGGTGTGACAAGTACTGTGTCGCTTCGCGCCGACGTTTTTTCGTGCCACTGGGAGACCTCGAGGGGGTGTTCAAGCACCCCCCAACGGGCCGGAACGGGGCGCGAATACTCTAGAACAGGACTGAGGCCAAAAGGAAAGGCTCTAAAAAATGTCTGAAAATTTTGGGGTCAAGGTCCTTCAAGGTCATTGACCTATTACGGCACAACCCAACATATTATGCCTAATTTACGCTATAACTAGCGCTATGCCCAAATACCAATGACCTTTGATCAAGCCTTGATCATCAAGGCCAGTCACCTTTAAAATTGACCTGTGACCTTGATCTAAGCACTGAATAACCTTTACTTTGATGTAATAGCATACGTTATAATAGGTGTCGTAACATTATGCAACGTCATTTAGGGGCTGTCCAGGAGTACCTGTGCTCATCAGGGACACCTATGCTCTCTGGAGGGGCCTTTGCTTTGATGAGGCACCTGTGCCACCCAGGGGCGCCTTCGCTCCCCAATAGACGCAACCTAGCTATCCAGGGGCATCTTTGCTGTTCCGGGGGTGCCTTTGATACCCAGTGCCCAAGGGGGGCTTTTTCTTATCCAGGTTCACCTTGGTATTGAGGGGCGTATTTTCATTCAAGGTAACCTATACTACCCAGTGGCGCCTACCTTATGCAAGGGGCGCTTAGGCTATCCAGGGGGCGGCAATTTGCTATACATAGGGCGCCCTTATGCTCTCCATGGGCACCTCATTCAGAGGGTGCCTCTGATATTCAGGGGCGCTTTTCCTATCAGCAGGGTACCTGTGCCATCTTGGGGCTATTCTTATCAAGGGACGCTGCTGTTATTCAGGAATACCTACACCACTGTCGAGGGTCACCTTTGCTACCCAGAGGCGCCTTTACTTCTTAGGAAGTTTGGCGCCCGTGCTTAAAGGAGTGCTTTGGCATCGATTGATTGCTCTATTATTGGGCTTAGGTGCGCGTGAACCTTGAGCTCATGTAGCGCCCATATTGTTGCTAAGGAACGCTTATGCTATCAAAGGGCGCCTTTACTATCCAGGGCCTCTGTTTTATTCAAGGCAGTCTGTTCTATCCACGGGCATCTGATATTTCGGGGGCGGTGCCTAGGTTATTCAGGAGGCGGCTTTTTTCTCCACAGGGGCGCACTATTGCTTTCCAGGGGCGCCGTTACTGCCCAGGGGTGTCTTTCTATCCAGGGGCGCATATGCTGTCTAGGTGTATTTTTCAATCACAGGCATGATTGAAATACATGCCCCTACGTTATCCTGGGATGCTTTTTGTCTCCGGTAAGGCGCTATTTTTCTCTTCCGGGCACCAGTTTATCCAAGGGCACCTATGCTGTCCAGAGAACCTTTGAGAGCCTCTAGGGCTGCCTTCGCTGTTAAGGGGCACCTTTGCTACCCAAAGGGAGCATTTTACTTTCCTGGAGTGCTTATTTCCATCTAAGAGGCACATATGTTATCTTGGAGCGCCTTTGCAAACATGGGGCGCACTTTTCTATCCAGGGGTGCCTTTGCACTTGAGGGGGCGCCTCTGCAATCCAGGAGGAGCCCAAAATAGATGGAGAATAAAAATTCTGAAATAAGGCGCTCGAACACTGAAATAAAGTGCCTAGTTATCAGAAAGAGGCGCTCATCTGCTGAGCGGGGAAGACTGCTGGTTGGTGAGGGCAGCGTTCTCGGAAGTGGGGCGCACATACTGAAAAAGGCACCCGGTTGCAGCGATGGAGCACTAAGCCTTCAGTTATAGGTTAATGAAATGTGGTTAAAGGCAGTCCATGCTCAAATTGAGCGCTCGAGCCCTGTAACAGAGCGCGCAACTGTCGGACAGGTGTGCCAAACCATAGACAGTAGGGCAGCTGAAGATGGAAAGGGGCCTATGATATCCTGGGGGCGCCTGTACTCTCAGGTGAGGCGCTTGTTTTCTTTCTCAGGCGCCTAGTTTATCCATGGCCGCCTATGCTGTCCAGATCATATATTTCAAGAAGGGTTAACTTTGCTGTCCAGGGGCGTCTTTGCTATTCAAGGGCGCATATGATATCTGTAGGGCGCTTTATGCAAAGGGCGCCGTCCTAACCAAAGGCCGCCTTTCATTTTCCCTGAAGTGCCTATTTCTATGTAAGGGGTGCATATATTATCTAGGAGTGCCCTTGATATACGGGGACGCCTTTTTGTCCAGCGGCGCCTTTGCTCTTGAGGGGCGCTGCTCCAATCCAGGGTAGCTGAAGATGGATAAGGGACATTTATGCTATACAGGGGGAGCCTGTACTTTCCAATGGGGCGCTCATTTTCCTTCTCAGGCACCTAGTTTATCTAGGGGGCGCCTAGGCTATCCAAAGGCGCCTTTACTACCGAAGGGGTGCTTTCCTAGGGGCGCCTTTGCTATCCAGGGGCACCTTTGCTGTCCAAAGCACTTGTGTTATCCAGGGTTGTCTTTGCTGTCCAGTGGCGCCTTTGATATCAAAAAGTGCAAATATGATATCCGTGGGCGCTTTATCCAGTGGTCGCCTGGACTATTAAAGGGCACTTTTTCTATCCAAGGGTTGCATTTATTTTCCTGAAGTGCCTATTTCTATCTAAGGGGCTCCTATTCTGTCCAGGGCACCTATGTTTCCCAGATTTGCCTTTGCTGTCCAGGGACGCCTTTGCTATCCAAGGGCACCTTTCTTAACCAAGGGGCGCATTTTGCTTTCTTGGAGAGCCTATTTCTATCCAAGGGGCGCATATGTTATCTAGGAGTGCCCTTGATATACGGAGACGCCTTTTTGTCCAGCGGCGCCTTTGCTCTTGAGGGGCGCTGCTCCAATCCAGGGTAGCTGAAGATGGATAAGGGACATCTATGTTATACAGGAGGGAGCCTGTACTTTCCAATGGGGCGCTCGTTTTCCTTCTCGGGCACCTAGTTTATCCAGGGGGCGCCTAGGCTATCCAAAGACGGCTTTTCTATCGAAGGTGTGCCTTCCTAGGGGCGCCTTTGCTACCCAGGGGCGCCTTTGCTGTCCACAGCACTTTTGTTATCCAGGGTTGTCTTTGCTGTCCAGGGGCGCCTTTGCTATCCAAGGGTGCATATGACATCCGTAGGGCGCTTTTTCCAGTGGACGCCTAGGCTATCAAAGGGCGCCTTTTTCTACCCAAGGTGAGCATTTCATTTTCCTAAGGCGCCTATTTCTATCTAAGGGGCGCTTATGCTGTCCAGGGCACCTATGTTACCAAGATTTGCCTTTGCTGCCCAGGGGCGCCTTTCCTAGCCAATGGCGCATTTGATATCCGTAGGGCGCTTCATCCAGGGGGCGCCTAGGCTATCCAAAGGCGGCTTTTCTATCGAAGGTTTGCCTTCCTAGGGGCGCCTTTGCTAGCCAGGGGCGCCTTTGCTGTCCACAGCACTTGTGTTATCCAGGGTTGTCTTTGCTGTCCAGGGGCGCCTTTGCTATCCAAGGGTGCATATGACATCCGTAGGGCGCTTTTTCCAGTGGGCGCCTAGGCTATCAAAGGGCGCCATTTTCTACCCAAGGTGAGCATTTTATTTTCCTAAAGCGCCTACTTCTATCTAAGGGGCGCCTATGTTGTCCAGGGCGCCCATGTTACCAAGGTTTGCCTTTGCTGCCCAGGGGCGCCTTTCCTAGCCAAGGGCGCATATGATATCCGTAGGGCGCTTCATCCAGGGGGCGCCTAGGCTATCCAAAGGCGGCTTTTCTATGGAAGGGGTGCCTTCCTAGGGGCGCCTTAGCTGTCCACAGCACTTGTGTTATCCAGGGTTGTCTTTGCTGTCCAGGGGCGCCTTTGCTATCCAAGGGTGCATATGGCATCCGTAGGGCGTTTTTTTCCAGTGGGCGCCTAGGCTATCAAAGGGCGCCTTCTTCTACTCAAGGTGAGAATTTTATTTTCCTAAAGCGCCTATTTCTATCTAAGGGGCGCTTATGCTGTCCAGGGCACCTATGTTACCAAGATTTGCCTTTGCTGCCCAGGGGCGCCTTTCCTAGTTAAGGGCGCATATGATATCCGTAGGGCGCTTCATCCAGGGGGCGCCTAGCCTATCCAAAGGCGGCTTTTCTATCCAAGGGGTGCCTTCCTAGGGGCGCCTTTGCTACCCAGGGGCGCCTTTGCTGTCCACAGCACTTGTGTTATCCAGGGTTGTCTTTGCTGTCCAGGGGCGCCTTTGCTATCCAAGGGTGCATATGACATCCGTAGGGCGCTTTTTCCAGTGGGCGCCTAGGCTATCAAAGGGCGCCTTTTTCTACCCAAGGTGAGCATTTTATTTTCCTAAAGCGCCTATTTCTATCTAAGGGGCGCTTATGCTGTCCAGGGCACCTATGTTACCAAGATTTGCCTTTGCTGCCCAGGGGCGCCTTTCCTAGCCAATGGCGCATTTGATATCCGTAGGGCGCTTCATCCAGGGGGCGCCTAGGCTATCCAAAGGCGGCTTTTCTATCGAAGGTTTGCCTTGCTAGGGGCGCCTTTGCTAGCCAGGGGCGCCTTTGCTGTCCACAGCACTTGTGTTATCCAGGGTTGTCTTTGCTGTCCAGGGGCGCCTTTGCTATCCAAGGGTGCATATGACATCCGTAGGGCACTTTTTCCAGTGGGCGCCTAGGCTATCAAAGGGCGCCTTTTTCTACCCAAGGTGAGCATTTTATTTTCCTAAAGCGCCTACTTCTATCCAAGGGGCGCTTATGCTGCCCAGGGCACCCATGTTACCAAGATTTGCCTTTGCTGCCCAGGGGCGCCTTTCCTAGCCAAGGGCGCATATGATATCCGTAGGGCGCTTCATCCAGGGGGCGCCTAGGCTATCCAAAGGCGGCTTTTCTATGGAAGGGGTGCCTTCCTAGGGGCGCCTTAGCTGTCCACAGCACTTGTGTTATCCAGGGTTGTCTTTGCTGTCCAGGGCGCCTTTGCTATCCAAGGGTGCATATGACATCCGTAGGGCGTTTTTTTCCAGTGGGCGCCTAGGCTATCAAAGGGCGCCTTCTTCTACCCAAGGTGAGCATTTTATTTTCCTAAAGCACCTATTTCTGTCTAAGGGACGCTTATGCTGTCCAGGGCACCTATGTTACCAAGATTTGCCTTTGCTGCCCAGGGGCGCCTTTCCTAGTTAAGGGCGCATATGATATCCGTAGGGCGCTTCATCCAGGGGGCGCCTAGGCTATCCAAAGGCGGCTTTTCTATCCAAGGGGTGCCTTCCTAGGGGCGCCTTTGCTAGCCAGGGGCGCCTTTGCTGTCCACAGCACTTGTGTTATCCAGGGTTGTCTTTGCTGTCCAGGGGCGCCTTTGCTATCCAAGGGTGCATATGACATCCGTAGGGCGCTTTTTCCAGTGGGCGCCTAGGCTATCAAAGGGCGCCTTTTTCTACCCATGGTGAGCATTTTATTTTCCTAAAGCGCCTATTTCTATCTAAGGGGCGTTTATGCTGTCCAGGGCACCTATGTTACCAAGATTTGCCTTTGCTGCCCAGGGGCGCCTTTCCTAGCCAAAGGCGCATATGATATCCGTAGGGCGCTTCATCCAGGGGGCGCCTAGGCTACCCAGGGGCGCTTCATCCAGGGGGCGTCTAGACTACTCAGGGGTGCATTAGTTCCCCAAGGCGCAATCCTGCTATCTAGTGGCGCCTTTTATTTGCCGGGGCGCTTTTGTTAGCTTTCTAAATTTCATCTTCAACATTTTACTGGGGTGCAAAAGACCAGTAAAGGCGTCTAGTGTTTGGGCAGGGGCGCTTTGCCATGGTTTTAAGGACTATGTGTTAATTCAAGTGAAATAAGTGGTATCTACCACCTTGGCGCAAGAAATGGGTACAGGCGGGCCGCTCATATCGGGCGCCTTCGGCGCCCGATATGAGCTAAGCTATGCTGAGGCGCTTCGGAGCTAAGGGGGGGCCGGGCCCCTGGGCCCCCCTTGGATCCGTCACTGGTACAGTCCAATCCTGTAGCTTACTTACTAGCAGAAACAGAAGACTCAATACCCTGGCCAGAGTAAAAGTTAGTTTCATTCGGCCCGCACACCTGCCTAAATAGTCGTGAAGAAGATCTGCTCTTGAATTACTTACCGTAGTCAATTGGCAATTGAATCAAGCAGTCCAGCTACTCTTGCTAGGTTTGGCGATGCAGTCATATTGAATGATCTCTTGCTCGTGTTGTCTCCTCAAGAAGAGCATCCATCCCAACCGATGTTCTTCAGCTGTGCGTTGTGGATGATGGAGTAATCTTAGTGACATTTTCTGGCTCCCAGATCGATTCAGGGTGGTCGGAGTACGGTCTGTGAGTTGGTCTACCCTCTGATTAATTGAAATGCAGTGTACCGCAGGCAGCTCACACCGATGACAACGCTTTCAGCGCTAGTGCGCAAATGGGTGGAGCTTACAACCATCGATGAGTGTCTGTATGCACCGTTGTTATCACAGGAGTGCATTGCCTGTCTCCCCCTCAATCCGATGGATCCCTGAGCACGCCATGGACCTATCACCGTAGCTGCTGAATTAGGGAACAACGAACCTCGTAGTACATTAGCATGGTTGATAATACTGACATCATCTAGGTACCAGATACGCTACGTGTGTCATTGGTTGGGACAGCTCACTTTGCATTGCAGCATCTCTCCTCCCAGATCTCAAAAACAAGAAATGAAACGAATGCTGATTGGGGCATACTCAAGTCGTATAGATTTTACCTTTTTTGTCGTTTATTTATATTACGCAATCTGAGCTTTCCTGCTGGTAAGTACGGGTCATTTTTAGCCAAGAGAACCACTTTTGAAACCATGCAATGTAAGCAAAAACCCAAACTAAAACAGGTGTTGAGAACTGAAATACAGATGCCGTTCATATTTTCCGTTTCTTCCAGAGAGCGTGACCGTTTGTTATGAAGCCTGGCTGTGGCTGGTGGCGGGGTGTTGTGTTTTAACCCGGCTGTGGCTGGTGGCGGGTGTTGTGTTTTTACCCAGATGTGGCTGGTGGCGGGGTGTTGTGTTTTACCCATCTGTGGCTGGTGACGGGGTGTTGTGTTTTTATCCAGTAGTGGCTGGTGACAGGGTGTTGTGTTTTTACCCAGCTGTGGCTGGTGACGGGGTGTTGTGTTTTTACCCAGTAGTGGCTGGTGACGGGGTGTTGTGTTTTTACCCAGATGTGGCTGGTGGTGGGGTGTTGTGTTTTTACCCAGCTGTGGCTGGTGCCGGAGTGTAGTGTTTTAAGCCGGCGGTGGCTGGTGACGGGGTGTTGTGTTTTTGGCAGTGCACCCGCCGCCCGCCAATTACGAGCTGCGACCACCCCCGGACCACCTTCTGGACACGCACGGCTTCCAGCGCTCTGTTACCATGACGATAGCTCTGGACAACCGAGAGGTAAGGTTTGATATAGCTTGGGAAAGTGCCGATAAATGCTGCTGTGATGCGGATGGAGGGGCGGACGCAGGAGCGCCGTTTTGGGGGGTGACTCGGGAGAAATTGTTAAAACATAAGGTTTTTTAAGGAATCAGTCAAAAATTCGCAATTGGGGGCATGGTCCCTTGGCCCTCCATTGGCGTCCGCCAGTGACGGATGCTAGATTCATCAGGGGTTTGGAATGAAAATGGATGTTTTTTGCACGCTGCATTGTTCTTTTAAAAAGACAAAATCAGCGAGGGCTTCTTGTGTGAATCTTAGCTTATATGCTCAGGAGAACATTATTAAGAAGTAATTACTTCTCGCCCAAAAAAGAATATGAAGATAGAGGGACATACTGTTGTCTAAAATGTAAGAAAAGAAAGTTGAAACCCACGCATTAAATTCTATATTTAATCGCTAGTAACTAAGGTAACCAAGAAAACTGTATGAGCCTAAACGAGACGGAATAAGCCCTTCACCACCTGGGGGTCCGATCAGACGCTTCTCGGTTTTTCACGAATGATTCTAAACCAATTTTAATAATACGCGCGTCGCTTTGCAGGCCTGTAGGATGATCGATTCGACAACTTATGACCCGAAATTGACACCAGGTCGGGTCAGGTCAACGAGTTATGACGTTATTGCCAGACCCATGAAAGGCGGTCCTGTTCTTCTAAAACGAGGCTGACAAAGTCAGGTTGTAACTCAGTTTCTAGAAGACCTAGACAAAGTTTCTAAACATCATTCGAAAGCTCTTGAAATCACCAATCTGCGTGCTGTCGTCTATTTTGAGGCAAACTCAATACCAGGGTCACCAGAGGTCACAAAAGGTCGCAGTTTTCGACATTGTGTGTCTATATCCTTTGCACGAAACAATATACAGTCATAAATCTGGTATTATAGCAATGAGCATGCCTCAGTAGTTCAAATGATATGCACCCTGACCTTTACATGGCATGACCTAAAAGAGCCCAGGCAATGCTGGGTTAAAATACGACACTAAAAACCATTTCTTGCGGAGACGTTATGAAATAAAACTGGCTTCAGCCTTGAACGAGAGAGCAAAACCCCCCAGAAACTGTTCTAAAAATCGAACCGGGAAAAGAAAGAGATATAATTTCTAGAATTTAGTAAAAAGCCGCACCTAATAGAAATCCTACAGTAAGGCGGCTAAAAAAGGAGATTAAAGAGACAGGGCAAGGTAGGCCACAACGTTTCGGTCATAGACCATCATGAGGTAATAGGACGAAAGCGCAGAGGCAGGAACTCATGTGGTATAATTTTTGAACAAGCATAGATCCTGTCGAGTCTTAGCATGTATGCGTGTGCGTAAGTGCGTGCTTGTGTGCGAAAACTTTCCCCATGCTTATTTTTTACACGGAGGAATCGTAGTCTTGACTCACGGGGCCGCACTACCTTTTCCTTATCATCACTCAACATTTGAAGCTACCATCCTCATTCAGCGTCACACTGTCGTCGCGTCGTAGCTATCGCTCTACATTTACCATCGGCTATCCAGAGCACGGCGACCCGCGGCAGTGGCGGCGAGGCGGTCCGGTCCAGCCAAGTGGAAACTATCGACCCACGCTGGACTCTCTCCGGCCGCTCCAGCCGCGGCGCCTTCGCCGGTTACTCCACTGTTGGGCCCACTGCCAGCGCCGATACACCACCGGACCCGCTGATGACCCAAGGCTGGGCTCGTGGGATGACACGTGGGCTCACATGAGGTTGAAACCGTGCTAGTGCAGCGTGCGGTATGTCCTCAGGGTGTTACTCCAGGCCAGAGGCGACGCCAGCTCATACACCCTGTCCTGACTCATGCAAAGAATGACGATGATCTTTCCTCCGTATATAAAATGTATCAGTACCCCAGTGCATACGGTCTCGAGTTGACCCCGTTTGACCCTCCTGGGTACGGTTGTGGTGCCAAGGTGGGGGTGGTAGTGGGGGAGGGGCAGCTGCCGGCGCGCGCCGTTTGGCCGCCGCGTCGCCTCCGACGATCAGCTGACGTGCGCCGCTCTCCGGCGGCTCTGGCGCATCGGTGGCGATCTCAGACAGACCCCTGTGTTTTTGTGTGTCTGGGTGCTGGATTTTGGTTTGTAGTTTCCATGGAAACTGTGCTACGGTATCGTCGAACCGTTGTTTTCTAGAGATTTGGTACTGAACGGCTGAGATCCTGCATAGCGACGCAACGCCTCTGGCTGCGGGGTAAGGCTGCGCATAACTCCCTCCCACTCCCGCCGACGATGTGCAGCTCTGAGCTCCACCGCATGGCTCCAGCCGAGTCCGGTGGCGAAATTTCCAGCCAGCATTGGATCTTTGGAGATCACGTGTATGTGATGAAATTACCCTCTTAAAATGGGGTTTGAGTTTGTTTAGATGGTATGCGTTTCTATGGATTATGGGGGAAACATAAATGAAATCGTGTATTTCTGATCGGATGACTGATCCAGCGTATTTGATGTTTTCTTGGATGATATCTATTTGCCTTTCTTCAATCAGATAAATATAATTGCTCCAACTCTTCATTGTGCACTAAGGCATGCCAGGTCTGAATCATCGAATCTACATGATGGAAGAGTTAAAAATGACAAGCGGATCTGATGGGTGTAATGATGCATCTCGGCTTGTGCTTTTCTTTGCGTCTCTTGTAATACAATCTAAAGGAGTTGTGCCTAAATATACAAACAACATCATTTGTGATTTTCTATTGTTTTGAGGTGCTGGTCAATAATGTTTAAGTTTGTTTGTTCGGTCTTGACCACCGCACGGCTGATTTAGGAAATAAAAATAGGAAAACCTCATACTTGGCCATTGTTTGAAGAATACATCCACGGGGATAGTGGACGTCGACTACCTTAGTTGACCAAAGTTGGATTTGTTTATTTCATAAAGCCCGGTTCAAAGGCTGAATAATAAAGTGGAGGTAACTTTTTGGGCAGCATTAGGATGTCTACCCACACCACGGGAAAGGATGCTAGGGTTTGGCTGAAAACTTGGTACCTTACATACATCCTGCAGTAAACCACCCTTTACTTGTACCGGATGACAGCCAAGTCATCAGCTTGCATCGAGCCATATAATTTCTTGCCGATGATAGCTGGTGTCCGGGCGGAGGTGAAATAACTGGAAGCTTTCAGATGGGAGAGGCTTCTCCTATTCAGCATGAATTTCCAATAATCGTTACATGAATACATGTCCTGTCATTTTATGGGCGCACCTTTGCCAAATAGGTGCTCATTTTTTTAGACACATAATCTGACGGAAAAGTGCCTTGTGGTTTGCCTAGGAATCTTTGCAGTGGCTGTGATTTGGTCTGAGTTTTCTTGGCTGTGACATATAAAAAAGTCGCAAAGGCGCATAGCGAGCCATTTTTCTGCACCAAGTGTCTGCTTAAAAAGAAGAAACAATAATATGTGCTCATCCAGGAACAAAGGTGTTTGAATTATTTCATTGCGGGCTGACTACAAACAGCCACCCAGAATGTGAAGTTTAAATATATATTCAAGATTAAGTTCGAATCCTCACACTTTTTGACAGTGTCTGTACATACCTGTGCTCGGAAGGCAGCGTCACGTGACTTGTTGACCTGGGTGTCACTGGTCTGACGGTTGCCGTGGGGAGTGTGCGGCTGGTCTGACGGTTGCTGTCGTGGGCGGCAGTGTGCGCTCGTCTGACGGTTGATGTCGTGGGCGGCAGTGTGCGCTCGTCTGACGGTTGCCGTCGTGGGCAGCAGTGTGCGCTGGTCTGACGGTTGCTGTCGTGGGCGGCAGGGTGCGCTGGTCTGACGGTTGCTGTCGTGGGCGACAGTGTGCGCTGGTCTGACGGTTGCTGTCGTGGGCGGCAGTGTGCGCTGGTCTGACGGTTGATGTCGTGGGCGGCAGTGTGCGCTGGTCTGACGGTTGCCGTCGTGGGCGGCAGTGTGCGCTGGTCTGACGGTTGCCGTCGTGGGCGGCAGTGTGCGCTGGTCTGACGGTTGCTGTCGTGGGCGGCAGTGTGCGCTGGTCTGACGGTTGCCGTCGTGGGCGGCAGTGTGCGCTGGTCTGACGGTTGCCGTCGTGGGCGGCAGTGTGCGCTGGTCTGACGGTTGCCGTCGTGGGCGGCAGTGTGCGCTGGTCTGACGGTTGCTGTCGTGGGCGGCAGTGTGCGCTGGTCTGACGGTCGCTGTCGTGGGCGGCAGGGTGCGCTGGTCTGACGGTTGCCGTCGTGGGCGGCAGTGTGCGCTGGTCTGACGGTTGATGTCGTGGGCGACAGTGTGCGCTGGTCTGACGGTTGCTGTCGTGGGCGGCAGGGTGCGCTGGTCTGACGGTTGCTGTCGTGGGCGGCAGTGTGCGCTGGTCTGACGGTTGCCGTCGTGGGCGGCAGTGTGCGCTGGTCTGACGGTTGCCGTCGTGGGCGGCAGTGTGCGCTGGTCTGACGGTTGCCGTCGTGGGCGGCAGTGTGCGCTGGTCTGACGGTTGCTGTCGTGGGCGGCAGTGTGCGCTGGTCTGACGGTTGCCGTCGTGGGCGGCAGTGTGCGCTGGTCTGACGGTTGCCGTCGTGGGCGGCAGTGTGCGCTGGTCTGACGGTTGCTGTCGTGGGCGGCAGTGTGCGCTGGTCTGACGGTTGCTGTCGTGGGCGGCAGTGTGCGCTGGTCTGACGGTTGCTGTCGTGGGCGGCAGTGTGCGCTGGTTTGACGGTTGCTGTCGTGGGCGGCAGTGTGCGCTGGTCTGACGGTTGCTGTCGTGGGCGGCAGTGTGCGCTGGTCTGACGGTTGCCGTCGTGGGCGGCAGTGTGCGCTGGTCTGACGGTCGCCGTCGTGGGCGGCAGTGTGCACTGGTCTGACGGTTGCCGTCGTGGGCGGCAGTGTGCACTGGTCTGACGGTTGCCGTCGTGGGCGGCAGTGTGCGCTGGTCTGACGGTTGCCGTCGTGGGCGGCAGGGTGCTGGCGGGAGCGGGGCAGGCAGCCGGGTGGCTCTGATGGTGAGCGGCGCGGCGGCCGGCCTGGTTCTGCTTCTGGCCGTGCTGCTGCTCCTCGTCTGCAGAAAACGCGCCATGAAGAGACGATCCGAGAAACTCTACAGTGAGTGACGTTGGGAGTGGTGTTCTGTTTGTAATCTACTAGTTGGTCTAATTATTGGCCAAAAATAAAGAGACAGAACCATCAGCTGCTGATAGTTTTGTCTCTTTATTTTCATATGTAAGACTGGGCAAAGCCTCTGCAAAACTCACAGTTACGCAACTTCCCTAACAGATATGTGAATACGTGAATATAATGAATATATGATACGTGAAATCTTCATTTGATGATTAAGGTAGTGCAGATAATATACCGGGCCACTCTCCTCATTGGCGGATCCAGGAGTAGCTTTTGGAGGGGGCCATACCAACGTTTGGGGGAGCTAAATTTGATAAAAAAGTCGCAAAAACATAGCATTTAAAAAGGCTAAAATTTCGTCTTTTTGGGGACAAAAATCTATTTTAGGCTTAGGAGGGGGCCACGGCCCCTTTCCCCCCCTCCTTGGATCCGACAGTGACTCTCTGAGAGCGTGCGATCAAAAGCTCTTTGACCACACGGAACTTAGAAAAGTGCCGAGGACACACGGCTTATTTTAGAAGCAAAGCAAACTAAAGTTTTGACTTAAACCAGAAATTGTAACTTTTATTTTTGAACAATAATGAATAAGATGATCAAAAAATGTACCTAGAAAGAAAAATTCAAAATTATTTCGGTGTTTGGATTCTGAACGCAGATAAAAACCCAAAAAAAACAGGCTGAAGTTCAAAATTTCCAGTCCAGCCAGGTGACTGTGTTGCTGGGGCTTATTTTAATTTGTCATCATGCATTAAGACCGAGTACGCAATGTGAAAGCGATACGCATTTCTCATCCATTCATTTCTACCAACATTTTAAAGAATTAATCATGCAAAGCAATCCCAATATAATGAGCTAGCTGCCCATTTCGTTTCCTGGCGTTAACTGAATGGGTTCAGACGTTAGCGGCAGGCCTAATCCCTGCCGCTGGCTAACGGCCCGAGTCGGTGGCTGCAACATTAATCTGGAGCCGCCGGCGACGTGCGAGCACTGCCAATGACAGAACGCCGCAGGTCACGTGACTGCCTCCGGCGGCTCGGTGTGTCAGGGGATTAGCCGCCGTCGCCGGCAGCGGAGGGGGAGACACGTGACTGAGAGCGGGTTTGTGCCTCCTTGCATCCCGGGAGGTGTGCAGGATCGAAATGGCATTAGATCGCGAGCTATAGCAGGGGTTTCACTCATCACTCTGAAACGTTCACGAGGACTCCCAACTGGTAGCAGGAATAAATGCATGTATGGAACCTTGGATGGGGCGATTGAACTTTACGCTTTATTGAATGTTATCTTGACCATGTGCTCATTATTTATTCATAGGATGTTTGAGCACCATGTTCTCGAAGCATGCACATGTTTGCATAGACGCGTTACCACACTGGTCGAAAGGGTGAGTGCCTCAAGCGAAATGAGCGTGCCATGTGAAGATTCAGACAACATGGTTGAACCACAAAGAACCAAACAGAATATGAAGGTTTAAATTTATATCAAATATTGATTATCATAGATGAAATAGTCCAACGTTTCAAGGACAAAGTCTTTTCTTCAGTGGCTAAAAGAATGGCGCAAGTTATAGATATTATTGCGATTGTTAAAAACATGGTTGTTAAAAATATGATTTGATGTTTGATCGTTTATAGTATTTTCAGGTGTTTCATATCAATACAACTTGTGCCATTCTTTTAGCCACTGAAGAAGAGGCTTTGTCCTTGAAACATTTGGCTATTTTATCGATAATAATTAATCTTTGATACATATTTAAACTTCATATTCTGTTTGGCTGTTTTTGGTTCAACCATGAACGTGCCATTGGTTATCGTACTGTAAAACTGAAGAAATGAAAGCGGGAAACGTAAAGGCAATCAGAAAATGCTAGTAGGTACTCTCTGTAAAAATTTCACGTCTCCTTTCAGAGCTCAAACAAGAAGAGAAAGATCCTTGGACGGAAGTACCTTCTGGCAAAAGGTAAGTTAACCCTGCGTTAGAAAAAGTGAGTTGTGTAGCTTATAAGCATTGCCACCGGCAAGAGACTGAGGGGCCAGTCCATTTTAACCTCCTGCTGACAATATACTTTCCCTCTAGAAACAAAAACTCATCGAATTGGGGCTTATCGCTGCCTTCTGCATCGACTGGTTATAACAATTTCCGATTTCTTATGGCTAAAGCGGGGAATTGTTGCATGAAAACTTGGGAGTTTACACCCGGCCTCTCCCCCAATTCCTACCCCAGTGTTGTAGGCTGCCCTGTGAACACTAGCAACGGAGATTCATAAATAAGCTGCGAGAGGAAGGTTTGCTTGTGCCTGAACCTGATTCCACACTCAGTTCGTGTGGCCCACACCGCCAGTGCCGCGACATCGTTCTATAAAAGTAACCAAAACAATGGGCCTCGCTCACGGTACGGCTGGTTTTCCCGGTGGTCCGACTGCTGCTGTTGTCAAATGTCACGGTTCATCCTTGTGAACTCTTCAACAGACTTGAAATCCGAAACTGAACTCTGAACCTTAATTTTTAGTGCCCTGTTGTAACATGGCGTCCCCTATCATCCGCCCCATTACTCAGCAGCCCCAGCGTAAATCCCAGTTCAACGACCGCGAAAGGGTAACCAGGCATTGCAACCCTTTCCCTACCCGGCGTCTCCCCCTACAACACCTGTGAAGTTCCCCGAAGCTGTAAGACTAAAGGACTCGAGCTGGCAAGGTGGGGTAGCGTGCCGTGCGGAAATGGTGCGGCATATGCCATGAAGGGGGAGTGACGTGGTTCAAAGCGACACGGTGGCGCCGCGGCAGCCGCGCCGCAGCGGTGAGGGTGGCGGCGGACCAGGGCCGGCCATCGACCACTCATACCTCCCCGCCGATGCCGACTCCTCCGCCCTGTTACCCACGCTCCGTGACAGTCACCTGCACTGTATCAACGCCTATGCAGCCACATCCGCCACCCCCGACGGGAAAAGTGTCTTTGATGCTTTATTTCCTAACGGACGATCCAGATAACAAACAGGCATGAATATAATACCAAGGCTTAAAGGGAGATACGCAAAAAAAGTATTATTGTGGTTTCTTGCTATTTGAAAAATCCTGATTACGAAACTGTCAATTATTTTTGTATCTTCGGCAAAATTTTGGGAGGCCACTCACTTTTCGAAATAGGTTAACAGTTCCGATAAAATGCTGAATCCTTCACCCATCACTTACTTTTCGAAAACTATTTAAAGTTGAAAAGTATTGTTTTTTGTGATAAAAATGTCTGTTCTCCTGTATTTGTATTTGAATTAATTTCACAAAGCCTTTAAAAATACAACATGAATTAGTTTGCCTTAGAAAGGGAAAAACACATAACTACTCATGTCTTCAGCCGTTTCGTACCTCGGGTCTTGAGTCGTTTTCTGCTTCAGCCCCAGGATGACAAAACTTTTGCGTCAGGAAGGTCACATGACCCCCTATGAGGTGGCTGTACGTTCTGATTGGTCAATTGTGATTTCTCAAAAGTCATATATTTTTGTTTTAATATTATTTTTTGCTGTATCTTTTTTAAATAACTTTTTAATTAATAGTTTCAAACTTTCAAGTCACTGCTTAGGAAAAATGGGACCAGTTTTTTAGAGAATTTGATAGCCTTAGCCGGGGATACGTCATTTACATCGATAAGAGGTGTACCGGTAAAGTCGCCTAGAAATGTTGACTTTGAGAGCAATTTTAAGGCATTTGCAGGCCGAATTCGCAAACATGAGAATAGGACTTCTGAAACAACTTTTTGTGACCTTTTGATCTAGCCAATACAATTTTTTCGCGTATCTCCCTTTAATTCGACACAGCTTGCTTTTTACTGTATTGTGTCTTACTTGATAATAAATATATAATAGCTAAAGTGTGCCGTGGATTGAAACTGTACCCAGTAACCTATTAACTTACTACTTACCGAACTTTGATTAGCCATTCGGATTGACGAAGATATAACAAATCGGTCCGCAAGCTCGCAGTGATCACGAACTTTGATCATGCTGGAGTCTCTTAGGGCTGGGCTACTGCCAGGGTTACGTCATAAACGACGCGACTGCTGCACACTGAAGGGTATCGATCCCGACGCGGAATATCTGAGTTATGACACTGTACCACGACACAGTGGGGGACGGGGATCAGGGCGGGGCAGATTAGATCAAAATATCACACACGAGCGGTCAAAGGGTCCAGACTGACGCCCAGCTTTGGAGCAGAATGAAAAAAAAACATGGAGGGAAAACACAGGTGTTTAATTGTAAATATTTCCCAACTGTATGGTCGATTATTCTTGTACCATTGCCATTCCGTGAGATGTTACACTGGAAGCTCATTATAATCGCCGATGGATGCCGCCATATGGAAAATATGTCTACAAAATGACAGTCTGTGGTCAATCTCGAAACATTATATTTTTACCACTGCATCTATGATGCTGTTACTGAATATAGGTTGCATTATTTTGGAACATTAACGAAAATGTGCCTACATTAAGATTAAAGAGGTACAAAATATAATTACTTGTATGTGAAAAACTACGAGACCCAATTACATTCAAACCGGTTTTCTGAAGCTCCAGTAGGAGCCCATGAGGGCTACCATATGCTCCCGAAACCAGAGCCGGAGGTTCTCATTGTGGCTTTAGCACGGGACTCAGGCCAAGGCTATCGTTTCAGAGCACATTGCGTTTAGTCTGCAGGCAACTAGTTGCCTGCAGGCACTAGTTGATCACATAGCTCACTCAAATTACGAATTCCATCTTCAACCCTCCCTCCCTAGTCCGACCCTCTCCCACACCTCTTTACCTGGCTAAGAAGTCTGAGCAGAAGTCTTGGTTACCTGCGGATCTTCTGACGAAGATGTGGGACATTGCACAGCAGACTAACGAAAATGAAAGTGATACCTCAGCTCCAAAACCACTAGGTACAAACTGGCTTCTCGACCTGTTCTGGAAATTTAGCCCCGCAAACCCATCTCTAGCTTGTGAAAATTGGAGTCAAATATATATTGATACAATACAATACATGAATATAATAACATAAAAATTTACATCACAAATATTTTTTCGCTATTAAGCACGTTGAAACTCTTCAGGCGCCTGGAATAATGGTCAAAGCTGGAGCCTGGATCCTCTTCGTACACCGGTTTCGAAAGTGCCATAGATTTCCCGGCTCCAAACCTGTTCGGAAAACTCATTGCAACATTCAAGTTGTGTAGGCTAACTCAGATATCGTTTGGCATGTATGTATGCATGCACACACCTGTGCCTCAGTGCATTGAAAACCAATCAAGCCCGAGTGGTATTTCCATTCCGGCAATGGAGCGTGCTGACGTCTTATGTGCGAGGACCTGATGACCGTATTGAGCGGCTGCATGATTTAGGCCAGCATTGCGCGTCCGCCACACCCCCGCCGGCTTCATCAGCGCGGCGCTGTGGGGTCCGCCTGAATATTTCATACTCAATAATGGGCTGCGCTAAAACTGAGGAGCCCTGCGTCCGCGTCCGCTGCTATTTCAGTACGAAGTTTGCACTGCGGTCGATGCGACGGATATCCGCTACTTTGGCCTTCTACTGTCATGTTAAGATGACAAATGGACATTTTATCGCACAAGTGTTGCAGGTACAATTTGTAGCCGTTTGGACTCTGACCAGCTCAGGAAACATCGGCCCATACATCAATTGAATGAAGATTATCCTACGAACAAGGTTTGGCGGACAGGCGTCGGTGTATGAACACGCAGAATATTGGAGGGGGGGAGTTTCATTAGGTAATACCTTTCCATGCTACACCAAGCGTACATGGTTAAGAATCTAAACATGGTGGGTGGGAGCCTGAGCCTCTGGTCCTAAGCCTATGCTGACAGGGGATTACGCTATGCTGATATATGAACCCATATCGGGAAATTTGCTGATTACATCTACCATTGAATCTGTAGGGTGTAAAGCTACCGCCTGCGAGCGGCTGTCTGAGGGCGCTATTGCGTCCTGCCCCGCGGGCCGCCCGACCGGGTCGGAGGTCGGCGGCGCGGGGGCAGCCACTCGAGAAGGAGTGACCTGGGGACTTAACAAATCTATGGGTGCTGGCCTTTTAGGTACTTATCAGGGAAGATATCGCTTCAGAACCACTCCTAAGAATGACACATGTAGCAGGTAAAACTTCTACAAGATAATACAAGAAGAGATTGAGCAGGTTATTTTCAATGAATTCCGATGCCAAATTGTCCTTGGTGGACTGGAAAGACAAGTTTGTTTAACCCTCGCCCCACGGGGGTATCGATGGCCCCTAAGGTTTTTCCGGGATAGCAGAGAAACGACGGGGCGCAGCACCGCGGTTGAGGGCTCTACCTCTCACTGCATCATTTTCTCATCATCCCTGAAATTTTTTACCCTGGGTCACCCAAGGTCAGGTCACCAGACGAGGTCAACCAAGGTCACCTCACTTCACCTTTAGAGCTCTGTAAGAGCTACATTTCAAAGTCGATCGATTTGAAACTTCCTACACTTCATGACCCTTCCAGGTTCTACAAGGTGTATATCCGGGATTTTTCGATTTCGTGCCTTGAGGTCAGGTCACGAGGCGACCTCTCCCATTGGAAAAGCATGGGGAAAAGTTGTTTCATTATATAAAAGCCACAAAAATGATTGCAAATACTCAGACTGCTCAGAACAGCGTTTTTGGACACCCTTCACGGATCCCAGGGGTCATATTTGCCCTTTGACTTTTCCAAGGTCATCCAAGGTCACCAGAGGTCAAAAACAGTATTTTGACAATAACTTTTGACCTAATTAAGCTTAGAGCGGTGAAACAAACACCATCGTGTTGGTCTTGTCACTGGCTTTCATTTGATATACAGCAAGGTCACTTTTTGACCTTTCGTGACCTCAGGTCATATTAGGTCACGAGGTGACCTCTGGAGGTCAAACCACTGGCGGGAGGTCTTTACATTCCACATAGTGGAAAAGGTACTGGCAATTTGCTATCAAATTTACTTTACCAGGCCTGAATAGCTCTAATGACATAAGAGTTATGCCCAGTTTGCTTAATCATTGCATATTTGAGTGAAAATAGCCGATCGTGACCTAATTTGACCTCTGGAGGTCAAACCATTGACCTGAGCACTAAAACATGTGAAGTAATTTCTTACTGAATTCACGCGAGCTTTCTATTGCACTTTGCAGATTTGCGCTAACGCCCATATTTTCGGAGTTAGAGGGGGCGGGGCCATCGATGGCCCCGGTGGGGCGACGGTGGCGCCGGACCCCGGTGGGGCGCGGGTTAAATCAATTGAATGACCCATAAACGCCTGACGGTTGTTGTACATTGCGGTGTTTCAGCAAGTTATGCGTATGGTAGGATGAGGGACTTTGCCAGTTACTTGTTAAAGTTGTGCAAGCTTCCTATAGGTACTTGAGTAAGTTTTCAGATTGGGCGAAGGCTGTACTTCAATTAGCTCTGGTTCCCCGTCCATCTTTCTCTCTCTGTCTCTCTGACGGAGGGGAGGTGGGGAGAGAAACAGCTTTGGAGCTTGAAGACGCGCCAACCAGTTCGCTCTTATGGCTCACCAGCTCTCACCGCATTGGAAGGGTATTTTGGAGATCGGATAGACTTATGCAGAACACAGGCCGGGATTCGAACCCGGGTCAGCAGCGCGGAAGTTGAATGGGCTTCTCCGATGCTATTGCATCCCCGCACACGCGAGAGAGGAGATGAGAGAGAGAGAGAGAGAGGGGGGGTTGAAGCTAATTGAAGCTACGAAGCTAATTGAGGTACGGCCACGCCAGGACTTTGACAAGGCTCGTCCATCCCGGGCTAAGCCTCGGGGGAGCAGCTGTTCCCGCACCATCTGCGCTGGGGTAGTGGGTGATTGGTACACAACGCCTTCCATAACATTGCCCTGCTTCCGCAGTCTCTCAGACGTATTAAAAAGAGATCGATAGCTTATTTCAAACAATCACGTGAGAATGAGACAAGAAATGTCCTTTACACTGCTTAACAGAGTTGTGCGCTTCAGAATTTTTTTGATTCGACTCAACTCAATTCAAGTGCTGAAAACGGTTGACTCAACTCCGACTCAACTCATGAGCAAGAGTTCAGTGAGTTGACTAAACTCCGACTCAAGGTTGAATCCATCCGGCTCAACTCTGACTCAACTCATGACTCAACTCAACTCAAACTTCGAATCGTTTTCAAAATAAAAAAAATTGATAAATACATAAATAATAACAAAAAATTAAGAAATAAATCAATAAACCAGCAAAACACAAGCTGTTCAGAAAGTCCTACAGGAAATTGAAGATTAATAGAAGCAAAATTAATTCATTGACGTTCAAACATTGGTTAAAAATTAGTCAGCAACCATGAATAACTTTTTTTAAATTCTTCCAGACTGTCACTGCCTAAAAAAACTACCAGAACACGCTGCTTTCTAAAATGATCATTGCATATTAAACTAGGTACATGGAATCAAAAGGAACCCAAAAGGGCCAAGAACACACCAACTTAGGCAAAAAAGTGAATGTCCATACTGTCAGAAAAGGTTCCAGCTAAAAAAACAATATATTAACTGTGTTTGCAGGGATGGTATAGGTATTGCTTTTCTTTTCAAAAACGATGCTAGGTAATTTTTCTAAATGAAACATTCTTATGCCACGAGTTTAATCAAAATTTAAGTAATAATTACTAGTGTACTTACTTGCAATTGCCTATTCCAAGAACTACGGGAAACCCAAGAAATAGTATACTATATATGACAAAGAACAATAGAAAAGGGCCTTAACTACAATGTGTGTCTGGCGGATCACCGCGTCGTCGCGTCGCCCCCGCCCGCCCCCGCCGCCGTCCGTCGCGAGCGCGCGAACCCGAGCCCGACGATGCGATGGCGCCTTGCTTCTCTGAACACCATACTCGCCCGCGTCGGCGGCTCCGGTAAATTCGCGACACCAGCGGATAGGGAAATTATTGAATTAATGCGGGACACATCACGCCATTTATCTCCTTTTCCATTATTCAGCGACCTCCGTTCCCAAACAATCCCCCAATTCGATTCCGAACTCACATGTTATGACCATGCATAGTCGTATTGGGGAATACAATTGCAGAGATAGAGGGGTGTTTGTAGGGTGTACTACTTAACTACTCTTTTTCCTCGTATTCTAGATGTGTGTTTTTTTCGTGCGTTGTCAGATGCAAATATACGTGAACGGTTTCAAATGGAAATTCATCAACGCGTTGGATTTTAACATATTCATATTTCAAACCCAATCCAATATTCAGCTTGAGAACCTCAAATACAGCACAAAACGATGGGAGCACGGTTTTATAGAAAATTGCTAATGTACACGGTTAGTGCTAATGTATAGGTTTCCAAATCAAATACGGACGCCAGGCAAGGGCCTCTGATCAGAAAAAACCAGTAACATGAAATAATTCCTCTGATTTTTGCAATAAAGGCGTCTCAATATTGGTATCAAATCAGGGGTCCAACTTTGCTATGCTAATAACGGTATCTGCTTTAGGCAAAATGAAGAACAGCTGCAAACGGCGCATCTAAGACAAAATAAATGTCATGTGTAGTTTTACAAATATTTGTATTACTTTACAAATCATCATGTGATGTTTACATTTTTGCCTTGAAGCTACCTAAACTTGAGCCTATACTTGGTTGAATTTGTTCTTCAAAGGTATCAATGGCGAACACTATTCTCAGTCGACGACTATTGACGACGACAACAACCAGCCGCGTGTTGCAGGGCTAGAAGTAAAGAAGTAATGTTAAATATTGAAGATGATACAGTTTTTGAGAGATTTGAAATGTATTTTGTAGTGTGTTCCACCACTTCAAATGTTTAAGACAAGGCCAGTGATAGGAACCTGTTTAATTTTTCGAGTGCATGTATTATTTGTGCCTAGGGATTTCTTCAGACCGGATGGATCTTTAAAATAAGCAACTTAACTGTAGAGTTATTGATATATTGAGACAAATTGAAACTTTGATTTAAACAATTGAAACGCTGGAGGGAAAAATTATTTAAAGGAGGTGAAAGGAGGCTTGCAACAGGTATGCAAATTCAAACACTTTTACTTTACAGCATGTTTACTGTTGAGCCAACTTTTTCGTCAACTCATTTGACTCGCTGTCTTCACAACGCAACTCAACTCATTGACGTGTTGTAAACCGACTCAACTCAACTCAACTCACTTGTCTAATTTTTTTGACTCAACTCAACTCAACTCAGAGTTGAATGAGTCGGAATTTGAGTTAAACTTCGACTCTGACTCGCGAGTCGCACAACTCTGCTGCTTAACAAAGGCGCATAAAGCTAAATGCTATCATTTTGGTCCCATTCTAGAATGGACGTGTTCATCTGACTTTTGGTGTGCTGAAAAAAACTTGAATACCAGTACCTTAGACACAATACACGTTTAAAAGAAAAAAAGACGGCCGATTAGCCGTCGGAACAGATTTGGCGAATATTACCGGCATTTGTGGTCCCGTCCGCTATCTCTGTAGATTGGCGTTGACAGTGTTTACACATGGGGCGGCGGGGCTGACTGAGAAAACATCGCATCAGAGTACACGGGCGCTAATGAGTGCATCCAGGACTGTCGCCCCCGACACATGCGGGATAGCGGCCGAGTCGAGGATGTGGTAAAAAAGTTGTAGACACATATTCTTCTTTTGCAAAATAGTGTTCCTAAGGGTTCTGGTTGCCAAGCTCTAGTTGTGGAATTCTGGTTTTCTGAAGAAGTTCTCATATTGCAAGATACATTTTCTGGCTGCAGCACGTATTATACCTCACTTTATTTCTAAAATAGTATTTTTAAGCCTTTGGCGGGGAACTGAAAATGATTCGGATCATCATTCTGTCTGATAGTAGCATCATGCGCTACCTTCGCTTGCGTACAACGGAGCCTGAGCCGGGCGCTTATATACCAACGCCGTGGACGCGCCCGAAAACACCAATGTTGACGAGCCGCGCGCTTACTGCTATTCTTCGCATCCTCAGGTATTTTCACTTTATCATCGCTGAGCACGCCTTTCCTTTCCAGTAAACACCTTTATGCAGTGTCAGATCCAGACCGACGGCTTGAGAGGGGGGGGGCAACGGGGCCCAACATAGTGAGAAACAATATTTTTTTAAAGAAAAACGGAAAAAATCGGGAGGGGGTTGGCGAGCAACTGCCCGGTTTGACCCCACTATCCTGGATCCGTCAGTGCCTCTACGAATTTGACAGTCATAAGGGGAGGACTTTGCTCGGCGCTCGTTGACAGTCGATGTGCGGTCGATGATTTGGATTCTGCTGCCGCAGTACGGCTTCCCAGACGAGACAGTGATTGGTGGGACGAGACGCTCGTGGACAGAACTGACAGAGGGGAACCATTGTCCTCTGAAAGCCTGAGACACGTGGCAGGCCGCACTGCGCTATCTCCGGCTGGGAAGGGTGCCCTCTCGAGTGGTTCGATCCTATTCACCAAGCGGCGGGGTGAATTAATGCAGACAGAGGCGTCTGCAGTCTGTATTGTAGGATCAGAGACACAGGTGCCATACAGCAGGGTCAATTAACACGCCACTCGCTTTCGGAAAATGAGGATTAGGTTTATTCTCTTTTGCTGTCACGTAGTGAAAAACAAACACTGCTCTGGCCTACACGGACCGACGTAGGATCACGTAAGTTGAATAACAACAGCCATTCTGTTTCTGTTTGAAATCTCTGTTTTAGTCATATCACTGGTGTTTGTGATTTTTTCGGCTCATCCTCAAAACCAGTTATTTCCAGATAGAGAACAGGCACAAATGCCTCTAAACCTTACCCATCTGCAAACTACATCTACGATGTCTACATTACGAATTCTGCTTACTGGAATTCGATTGTTCTCTGCCATGGAACTCCTGTCATCTGCCGTGCTAGAGTCGGCGTTGACTGCAGGTGATTCCGCATAAGCTCTTTTTCTCGTCTGTCATACGTAATAATCTTGTACGTCAAACAAAATAAAGAAATACGCTGATAATGATCTGTTGATAGTACCCAAATTCTACGGGAATGGAGGCCAGCCTTCCTTTATTCTTTTGAATATGTAAACCGCCATAGAAATAACCGTTTACATGTATTTAGACACTTCGTTACTTACGGGTCCGGACATTCGTGAGAAGCTCTGAGCGTGAGCTACCGAACCACGGTTGATTTGAAAGCTTCTCTGACCGGGAGTATCGAATCCACTTAAGGGGAATACTGAAACGATCAATCCTTACACAACATACACCGCTGATTCATTTGGTCGTTTCCACGCCCACCACCTACGGCTGTTTCAATGTCACGTGCAGTCTCACGACTGTGCAGGTTGCCATAATGAAGGGGTTCAGCTGCCAGGCACACTGTCTATCTCAAGGCCGGAGCAGCCACAGAAAACCACATGGGATAACAAATCGCCAGGAACCCTTTTCTGGTGAACTAGCCAGCGCCAGTTGTACTCCGGAAATTTGTCTACGATAACAACGGGATACGGCATTTTCTGAGATTTGCTACAAAGTGCGTTTGAGTAGTTTTTCTTCGCCTCGGCGCCGGACTGACGGTGAAAACGTGTTGTTCCGACGCATTCACTATTTTCCTTGAGATCCGTGTTTATCTAAGCAGCCCCTGCCAAGCGCCAGGGTTAGCGCGAAGACCATATCATCGCTTAATGTCATTCCAAGAAAATAGTTAAGTAGTTTGGCACAAACACTGCCCGTACTGTTTTGGCACGTATTATTGTATGTGTGATATAACTGCATGTATGAACTTGTCATATCGGGTTCAGGTTGATGGTATTCATCTATGGCTAAATTTGCATTGGCCACCTTTATCAAATTTCTTCAATATTAAAAAGTTGTTATCATCACAAACACTTCCGATACTTCATGATAAATATGTTCATTGAGAATCATTTAACGCGCTTTCATCCGAGAGGGGTCGGTACCCACTCTCCTCGAAGCTAAGGTTTGTTCGCAGAAAAAGGGCGGTGCTCGCTAGCACATACCTGTTTTTAAATCATTTCTGAAATGTTCTTCCAAATCTTAGATCCGGGTCATATCTGGTCCGACGATCAGGCCAGATCAAGTGACGTCACCTCGAACAATTATAGGTGACAGCAGTAAGATTGACTTAAACTATTGATCTAAGATTCATATCACATATCAAGATCACCAAACGCAAGTTGTGGTAAAGGTTTTCTTATATCAGTGACCTGAGGTCAGGTAAGGGCAGGGGCGGATCCAGGGAAGGGGAAGGCAAGAAGGCTTCTGCCTGCCCAAACCTGAGTTTTCTGACTTTCTTTATAATTTTTCTAAAAATTTTGGACCCCATTGATCAATGCTGACTGTGGCGTTATTGTGCATCAGGTCAATGATAGGATTTGACACGTCATAATTAAGTCATAATTAATAAGCTCTGGCATTTGATTTTACTTAACGAGAAGATTGCAATGGTGTTAACGTATCATTTACATCTCGGCTCTCTTGGCCGTTATGGCAGAAAACGTAAGTTACCATGTATCAGTTTGGGAACACCCTTTGACTTCTTGTAAAGTACCATCAAAGGTGACACGAACAACAAAATTCAGGTCACATTTTAAATCACTGTAAAAATGGGCCGCCTGGCTGTCCATCGCCGCCTTCCGTTTTTCGCGACCTACGATGGTTTTCAAAAAAATGGGGGTGCCTGCTCCAGAACCGTCGAAGGTAGCTCCGTTCCTCTCACCTGCGTTAATAAGTCCTCGTGCGCAGCATTTTTCCTGGGATCATCATAAGGGGCCATCCTTAAATTACGTAACGGACAGGGGTGGGGAGTTGGCCCAAGCGTTATCAAACGTTACACATGGGCGTCAAAAAGCGTTACACGGATGTAAGAAAATAGTTTAATGTGTGATACGTGGCTTTAAAGACAGTCCCTAAAGAGGTCAAATAAAGAGACCACATACCATCCACACAATTATGAACTCCGGCGTGTTTGTTTCCAGCTCTGGCTGTTTAAAACTGTGCACGGAGGGCATGCGAGGGCCAGGCCTGCCCACATACTACCAGCGCGCCGAGATCCATCACCAGCATCAGCATCAGCCGGAACAACATCAGCATCAGCATCAGCATCAGCACGAGGGAGCAATGGCCCCGGAGTGTAGCGGTCGGCCCCGGCATCACCAGGGTGATATGCCACGACATTATCCAAAGGTAACACACGGAAAACACTAAGTATGAATCGGGAGCCTTCTGTCTTCATCGCAAAATGATTTGTGTTCAATCTGTCTACAGCCAGTGCCTTAATGTCACAGTCCTCTGACATGCGGTCGTTAAATTGAGACAAAGTGGTCTGTGTTGAGACCACCGTCCGTGAGACGCTGTAATAACGGAGTCTGCTGGGGAGCTTGTTAGGTTCGGATGGTATCCGGCCAGCAGTCCTAATGGTACAAACAGCGCAGTGTCCCAGTGTCTTTAAAACGGGGTGCTGTAATTTGAACCGAATTGCGCTTTTGCTTTAATTTATGGAAGTGTGATAGCGCGCTTACTCAATGAATCTTATAATAGGTATATTGCGCACTAGTCCCCAAAGTTTATGATAGTTGCGTCATTTTCTTACTTCTACCTATCGATTCAAAGATTGGAAGCTTTACATTTTTTATCACGAATATCTCTCGCGTTACGGAGGTAAATATTCCAGATCCGCGACAAATTTATTGGGCGACCAAAAGCATAGTATATTGAACCGAAACCTGGCCATAAAACCATTAAACTGCAATATTTACACAGCAAAAATGAGACCTTGGGGAATAATCCGAAGTCCCATAAACACTTTCGAAGGGTTCCTGGCCTGCTTTGATGTTGAGGTGTTTACAGTGATTTATAGTTCTGCAACTTTTTCCTTTTTTTGTCACGCGCCTGTTTTTATTTATTCATGGTTAGTGCAGCCAAGTTTAAAACCACCCAATAGGGTGGACTTTAATGTTAAGTTAAATCTTACCTTCTTTTATCATTTTTATTGCATGTTAAGGGCATCTTTTTTAAGCTGGGGCCTTCCGTCATTTATTCTGCAATTTTCAAACGGCGCCCTATTTTTAGCAGACCTTTTAAAAACTGTTGAAAAAATGGATAAGCGACTTTGTTGGAAGCACGGCTCTTCAACCACTTTGCTTTCTTTAAATGTAATTTGTAATATGTATTCCTGGCCTGCTATTTAATTAAAGCACAAACCATCAGGCTCTCTCTCCCCTCCCGGGCGCCCTCTCTCTCTCTCTCTCTCTCTCGGAAGCTAATTTTGAAGCTCAGCCTAATTGGCAGCTTACGGCCAAATGAAGCTCCTTAGTTTTCACTCTTATTTCACAAACTTTCTTCATCATCTGCGGACAACGAGCCACCGCTGGTCCCCAAAGAGGGCCTGCTCTGGACAGAATGAGAAAACAGGTCCATGTCTCGGAGTAAGTGTAATTGAGTTCCTAGTCGATGTCCAGTGCAAACGGGGGCACACTATTTTTTACGAAATGCACGAGACAGACTGCGACGGCAGCCAAGACATAGTTGCATATCTTTATTGGAATAAGACCTTTATTGGAAAAAGACTTGTGCAGCAGAAAATAGAGAACAAAATTACTGTCCTGATCAACCATGCCATGGATTGTATTTTGCGGATTTTTTTGCTTTAAATTTGCGGCCCATTAAACGCAGCATAAGTGTGAAATGAAATAAAATATGCTGTACCGGAGCAGAAGCTCCGCTGGTACCAAACCCGATTCCCGTCCGGATAATGGGGCAGCAAGCAGAAGGATTAGCATCGATTTGGCCGTCAGCCTGGTCCTACAGACGCTACGTATGGGTTAGCTGAAAACCGGACCCGTTCAAATGGCTTGCCGGCGGGTGGGGCGTTCGTCCATACACTTTGTCGAATTGAGCCCAAAAGTTAATCCATGTCTGACGAATTTCCTGGTGGAATGGAGGGGTTATCGTCGCCGGAACAGTCACTCCGATGCTTCAATAAGGCGGTGGTCCGAAAAGACCTCGCCGATGGTGTTGTAAAACTGATGAGCGTCGTAAGTGCTTCCTCGAGTGATGTCTTTGAGAAGTCGTTTACGCAGCTGCCGGGACAGGTGGTGATCAGTGGTTCACAGACATGGTTTCCGTTGTAAGTTTCGAAGGTTAGATGATAATAAATGTGTAGTTCGCTTAAATATATCAAAGTTTTTTATCCTCAGCTGCCACATGCAGTTCTGTAGCCATGGGGGCTATTGATGCTCCTTTTCTTTTTTGTGTGGTATTCGACTGCGAGCGAATCAATGCTCGCGTAGACTTAAGGATTAATGATGCAATTATTTCCATTTTTCCTACCTTAAAGGAATGAAAAAGTAGCTGGAGGTCACAGGAGGCGGTGCTGGTCACTGTATGATTTCTATACATCAATAACCTTGGATCAGTCAAATATATGACATCAGACTTCTTGTTATCGTTTCGTTCGGGCAAATAAGGCGCCATTTTTAAACAGTTATGCCAGACCATTCAGCCTCAGGAGACTTCTCTGCAAAAGAGAAAGTGCTAGTGTCAGAACACCCAGACTGGAATACAACAATCGTCTAGGATGAATCATGACTTGAATCATAAATGTCCATTTTTAGCTTGAGCTTCACACCATCTGCATCCGGCTCTTTCCTGGGCCGCAAACGTGATGATCCGGCTCGTTCGATTTCCTGCTTTAACACCATACATATTTATTGTCAGTTTTTATGAGGCTCTCTGTTGTTCCCTAGCGGGCTAAAATATGCATCTGTACACGCCACGTTTTTCCCAGCGTTGCGGGCCGCCGGACTGGCAATCATCCCGGGTTTCTGGGCCAAGTCAATATTCAGCACTATGCCCCACCTCAGTCGGCTGTTTTCCGTCGTTGGCAGGCCTCAGTGGCGCCACCTGTGACTGTGCGCGGTCACATCCCGCCGCCACTGGAGCCAGCTGGCGGCGGAGGCGGACAACGCTGGACTGACAACGTCGTCTACATCTCCGGCTACAGCCCCACCCTGGAGCGGCGCAAACCCTCAGGCAAGCGCCAGTTAAGAGGTTAGCGGTTACCTTCGACGTTAACCACAGGCTAGAGAGGACAAACAGAAGACAGCTGTATTTGTTCTGTCTTCGGGCGTACTGAGAACTTGAGCCATAGTGTTCCACCACGGGCGACAGCTTAATAATTGCGTGTGTTTAATTGTTTACTGTACACAACATCCTGAAAAACCCAAGCCAATGAAGTAATTTGTATTTACTCGCAGAGCAGTTGATGCGTTGGCATGTACGAGAGTGTCTATAGGTATGTTGCATGTACCTATTTTCTTAAAAAGTGCAATGATTAAGAAGCACGTGTTTTAGCCCCTCCACATAATTTCCCTTGTGATTTTTACCAACTCTTCGGGTGTTGAGTTTCATCAACCTTGCAGGAAGTGGATGTATCCCCCCTTTGAACATTAAGACGGGCCATACGCTTTGAAATAGGAATCTCCAAGACACACGGTGTAGAAATATGTTGTTTGATGCTAGGAACGGAAATATGTCATTCATTTTTAACATCCATTAGTTTTTTGATCAAGATGTTTGTGTTTGAAGTTTCATGATTTGTATGACTTTTAACCCTTTTTGTTTGGTCAGATGAAAGTTATGACGGTCGTATAGCAACAAGAAATTAGGTACACACATTGACGATTACTATTTTAATGACATGATAACTGCTCTATTGCAATATAAATATGTCGTTCGATGGATAATCATTGGCATGGGATTCAGGTGCAGAAAAGCCCATTGCGCGAGCAATTTTACTATTATGATATAAGAGATGGCCACAATCATTAATCTTGCAAGAACATTCATGCTCATCCGTGCCTGAAAACTTGCATCTTTCGATCCCGCCCACACGACGCTCCACCTGCTCTATTTCCATCTTCGCCTTCATTTCCAACACGTTCACCCCCTGTTAGCACCTAACTCTTCGGCATCCCCGCACCGTAGGGTCTGAGTGGGGCGCGCCCGCTGGTAACGTTCCGCCCGCTCCCGTGCACGGCGCCGACAGTGCCGCCTATCGGACGCTGCCCAGCAAGGGGAAACGACTGCAGCAGTTCTACGCCGCCGCCTCCAGCACCGAGGCGGCATGCAGCGCCGCGTGCGACCCAGGTGAGGGCGCGGCAGCGGTCAGCCGGAGGCCGTGGCGAGAGGAGGACGCTGGGGTGGTCCGGTGTGGGCACTGATATTTGCTGTTGGAGTTGCGAAAACGATGCGGTGCGGCGAGATGTCCTCAGTCGGCTGAGGTGATGTGGTGGGGACACTGCGGCGGTGTGGAGGGGACGCGGATGTGCTTTGGGGACGCTCAGGTGATCCAGCGGGGGTGCTGAGGTACTTTTGGCTCAGGCTGCGACGTTTGCCTTCGTCTTCAGTTCGTTGATGACCGAGCTGGCAATGTTGCGGTGCAGGTGAGGTGAGCCCGGACCGCGTGGATATGATGCTGCTGGACGAGGAGATGCGCACCAGGAGCCTGCCCTCCTGGATGCGCAACAAGGGAAAGGCGCGACTGCAGGACGCCAGCCAACACCCGGTGAGCCTCGCCGGGGCGCCGCACTACTGAAAATACAAATGTATGGCAAATGTTCAGATTATCTACGAACATTCATAAAGTCTTAAGTGACCAAAAATTTTCAGCGACCATAAAATATACCAAACATAAAAAGCAAAAATATAAAGTAATAATTTTAGAAATAGTGTAATATCATCCGCCAATGCCTCTCTGCTGTTTTTCCAGCTGAGCTTCAGCCACAAGCAGCGGAACAGGATGGGTAACGACGCGGCGTCGGTGATCGCGCGGGCCCGCACACAGTACCCCAGCCGCTCCGGCGGTCAGGAGCCGCACATCGTTTACGACGTCCGAACCGCATTATAACGCGCGCTGGCGCAGTGACGCGAGGACGCGCCGAGAGCAAACGCGACCAGTGTCATAAGTATGAAGAGGATTTGATGCGGTTGAAAACGGCATCGGTGCGTTGTGAGTGCGGTGAACTTCTGGGTGTCATACGGCGTTTATTGGCATGTCGTGCGCGCCGGATGGCTCTTCTGCCTTATGGCACAAACCGGGCAGAACACTCCATGGTAATGGGCAATATACTAATCAGCGGGTCCTTCGCGAAGGAGTTGCCTGTAATGCCTGTGCCAGCCGATGCTTAAATGGAACGTTCAACTTCATGGGTAAGCCAAGGCATATTCACGACGTATAGAATATACCACAAAATGTCACCTACCCGTATTTACTAGCGTGAACAGTATGCTCTTCTGGTGGTTGCGATTGGGAAGTGGTTGTCAATTCAAATGACTGGTCAAATGACGTTTATCATCACTTTGTATACTAGTCTCCTCTGGAAAGATAAAGGAAACCCGGTATCCTGACAATAACAGGATTAATTAGGAAGTTAATTTTGGGAAACATTGGGTAACAGTTAAATTAGGCCGTGATTTTCGGACCACCAGCAATGACTGAATGTAGTCGCAAGTGAGGTGTAGTCTTAGTCGCATCGATGTGTCGGTGACATTGTGGTATTTACGCTCCACGGCTTTCGGTGGTAGCGTGAAATCTTATGCCGGGATCAGTGCACAAGCTTCGTGTCAAACCGACCCAAAGAAAGACGTCCTTAGTATGCATGTTGAATCATGTTAAAAGTGTTTGAACGTTTCATATCAGTGTCACTTTAGCCTAGCATTTCAGAATATTGCAAATGCACAAAACGATTTTCGGGGGGTAATGCAAGCAAACATCTACAAAACAGGAAAATCGTGAAAACTGCATTGGACTGCTTTCAATTTTTATGCAATTCAACTGTGATGACTTGTTTCTAAACGACTCGTTCCTGCAGACTTGTATGCAGTGGGTGGGTGGCATGCGGTTGCGAGTAAAACAGGGTGCCGCGCCGGCGAAGGACCCTACACTCAGCACGGTGCCCGCATCACGCCAATGGCTGACATTTCGGGATCATGATTAGCGGGCCCCAACTGCTGAGGAGAGCGTGTGATACTCATTTTTGATTTGCATGAAAAACGTGATATTCCGTTGGTTGTCTTTCTGCCAAGCTCTCCGTGCACTGCGCTTGACAAGGTGACGTTTCCGACCATGTTTGCCGCATTCTGTATGTTGTGAAGGAGAGCGTGTCAGTGCGTTATGAGGATGTTTTATACACGGCATCGAGGCCCGAATTCACATTCTGTTGGGCTTAAAAAGCTGCGCTCAAACAGGTGGCACCTATCCATGGGCGGAGAACTGGGCTTCAGATCATGCAAATGGCCTTCAGAAATGAACAGAAGCGAAACCTCCGACCTTAAAGTGTGATTATCAGCCTGCAAGGCCTACCATTTTACAACGGGTTAGTCCAAATCAAACTGACGAGCTCAAGCACTACATCCGGTGCCGGATCCAGAAATTCATGGGAGGGGGGCCTAAGGGTACTCGGCCTCACCCTCCAGTACCTCGGGCAGCCCCTCGCCTATGCATGAACTGTAGGTGTCGTACATTTCGGGGGGCGGGGTTTGAGCCCCCTTGGATCCACCACTGACACAAAAAGAGCACAAACCCGATAAAGTTTTGGATCCTGCGAAGGAAGATATGCCTGTCACCAGAAGGTTGACAATTGGCGCACCTCACATTTTCACTAGTGGCGACGCCTATGAGCTTTCCCGTGAACTTATAAAAATACCTACATTAGATACCTACCACGCGGCCAACACAATTCGCATTATACAATTTTGACAGAGCGGCGAAAACTCGGAATGCGGGTGAAAGTAGGCCATTACGAACTTCCCAACAGGACTTTGCCTTTGAACTTTGTTTCCAACTCCCCACTTGGGCACTTCTACAGAGGAAAAAAGGCATGGAATGGCATTGTTGTTGCGGAGTTTATCGACGTAGCTACGTTTTTCATGATACCACTGCATTAGCAAAACCTACACTTAAAGGGAGCGTTCTACTTTTAAAATGGGTTTTAAACTGATATAAGAGTTTTGTAGAGCGTGTCGAGAAAACACTATTGGCATGCTTCAAACTTCTCTGTATTCAATTTCCCCACAATTTGAAGTTCAAACTAAAGGCTGCAAGGTCTTTCAAATCATTAAGGAATCTCTTTCTATCTGGCTGCAACAATTTCATTGGCCTAAATACTAAACCCCTCCCACTGCCACGCAGGTCACGTGATAAATGCTCACAAGGGCAACGCTATGGCAACGTTGACCTGCTGCGAAAGGCAACCCCAGCGGCCAGCCTCGTAATTATATGCCGTGCCTCTAGGTCAACCCGAAGTTATCCACATTCCGCTTTGATGACATCATACATTGTACGAAAAAGGTTATATGTTTATGTGAGCGATTGAAGGTGGAAACAAAACGTGGTTTTCCAAACCTTATGTCCATAAATAATCATTTCTGGAATTCCCACAAAGTGGTCCGTTCCCTTTAAGCAAGACATTTGTGATCTAAAAACGGATGTTTATCACACATTCAACAAACTCCGGGAAAACAATCCAAAATCTACGTTGGAAACGCTTTGGCAGTTTAATTTACACCATATCTCACATCATAGAACATTCCGATTAAGTAACCATCATATAACAAGACAAGGGAGCAATGCAGATCTTGGATAAAAACAAGATAACGCACCCTAAGCCAGACGACAGCAGCAAAATATCACGTCAAGGATTCGTCACATTTCGGCTCAGTATCCGTCATTCGAGGTGGTAACCTCGTAGTCGGGATACCGTTTCCGTATGAGGTCGGCCGTCACAGAGTGGTCCGCCCGGCCGTACCCTTGCGAGTAGCCAAACACCTCGATCTTGTGTTGGTCAGCGTGGTGCATGATCCTTCCCCCGCCCACACACTCTGCACTCAGACCCAGCGCCGCCACCTGCTCCTCGAACTTCTCAAATATGTCAGCGTGGAAGGCACCCCAGGCGTGGCCGCGCACGTAGTACTGGAACTCGCTGTCGCCGGCGTTGGGCGAGGTGTACACCTTCGCCAGCACGTACTTGAACTTGCCGCTGGCGTCGATCTCGACCGGTGCGATGTCAGCTAGGGACGCCATCGTTTTCGGCTGAGGAGGGAGCCAGATGCAGGTTACGTAACACAAGTGGTACGCCTTCACTGGTTCGACAACAGTTCCAAAAGTTCGTTTCCACCCTAAATTAACATAATGTACATATTTTCCGAAAATTTAGGAACATCGATGTTTTTGGCACAATCCACCAGGTACAATAAGTTCACCATGCGTCTGTGACAAGTCTGGCAAGCACCGCGGGATCAAGGGTACAATTTAGTTAACAATATAGTTGATCGTAAACATGACGAGAGCTCTACTCTGCGCGAAGACAGCGGGAAAACAGTGCCAAAGCGTGATCAGGGCCAACATTAGCCAATAGATTGACGGAGAAAGGCTACAAACACTCAATCATATGTCCAAAGAATTACGAGCGGGCCTCCTCGGGTTTCAAGGCATTCAAACAACCATTTCAGGTTAAAAATGAAAAAGGGCGCAAAATCAGGCATTACTGCGGCAAAAAGGTGAAAACTGGCTGGAGGAAGGCTTTGAAGAGGTCATATAAGTGACAAGTCCCCATCCAGGTTCCAGTAAGCCTCAAATCCGCACAGTCATCGTATATGGATATACTAGATGTTATAGCGCAAGCGATGGTTTAAAGGGAATGTGGCACCTCCACAACGTGATTTTAACTGAGATAGCCAAGTTGTAAGCAGGTCGGAAAACCCGGTACTCCATATTTCATTTGTCTTGAACTCGATATTTCCGTGAAAAGCTAAACCTACCTGACACCAGCCCCTCACCCCCGTCGCCGGCGGCCATTGTTGTGGCTAATGGTGTGACGACATATGCTAACGTACGATGAGCATGCCAATCGAAGCCCTTGAGCGTTTCAGTATGGTAGTGGTTGCCGATCGTGACATCATCCACGTGTGATATTTATTTCTTTTCTAGAGGAGTATTTTTAAAAACCAAATATTGGCTTATTGTACATTTTTCGAGAAATCATGAGTGGTTTCTTATTTTTACTAAAAGTACTCCTAATTACACTAAATTCCAGGATTAGACCAAGTGCCTTCCCTTTAAGACCTTGAGGAACTGACATTTTGTAATATGCAAACCCATTGAACGTTTTGTGCTGAAAGATGAGAATTCCTTATAGTAAAGAGAAAACTTCTTGCTTCAATTTTCTGATTGCGACGCCTACGCCATCTTTAACCTTCCATCCAGCGCCATCTCTGACAGCATACGAGACAGCAATTTCAAGAAAAGGGTCCCTGAATGATTACAAAAAGACGAAAAACAAAACAATAGAAACTTGCTAAATAATATTCTCTTAATTGAAAAAAAACTGTTCAAGCCATTGCCGTTTCTATCTAGACGTCCCCTGTTCCATTATGTGGATATTTCCGGGATAAGAATGGCTCGTAATTATAGCTGGGGCCAAACATGGCCAGAAGGTACCTATCAGCATAAAATATGTTTAGAATATATCGAATGTTTCTAAAAAATTCTCTTTTGTCTGAAAGCTGAATTAAGACTTCTCGTCCTTCCCTTGACCCTATGGCTATGCTTAGTGACACAAGGGAGACGAAATCATCAGCTCGATTTCCATTGCATAAGTTTAATTCAGATACATCACAGAATCCTGAATTGAGCAGAGCTGTTCGTCACAGAATTATAGTCAGGGATTCTGTGATACCGCAATCGTGGACAACTCGCAATCGATGGCAGAATTTATATTTAATTTAATGAAATTCCGCGATCGCAATCGCGGACTATTTTTCACCTTGAATTCGGCGATTTTCAGTCCGCGATCGAACATTTGGAATTAACAAGTGACATAAAAATTTGA
This sequence comes from Lepas anatifera, assembly GCA_034440635.1. Taxonomy (NCBI): domain Eukaryota; kingdom Metazoa; phylum Arthropoda; class Thecostraca; family Lepadidae; genus Lepas; species Lepas anatifera. Next base: position 229,140 of record JAOTON010001537.1, read on the forward strand.
TGCATGCCACAACCACTCAATTGTTAAGAGGTTATTCACATAAGACATTAGTAACCAAATGTCCCCCCAAATTTTGAGTCACAAACCAATACTTCACATTTTCTCCCTATTACCTGTGCACACCTATCTAATTCAAAATTCATCATTCAGGTGGGGGGTTTGCAGTTCTCATGACCAGTCCCTTAATGACTTAAGTGTAGCTCTGACCCAAAAACCTGAATAGGGAACAGCCCAATGTGCAAAATAGGGCACTTTCGAGGAAATCTTGTTTGTGTGAGTGCCCTTGGAAACAGGAGTAAGTGGTGCAAATTTTAATTAACCTCATGCAAATTTGCGAGACTGGTGCATGGGAGGCGACACTAAAAAACAAACAATAAATACATTGAATGGTTATAAAGGCAAAGTAAGGGGCCCAAGCAGGGTAATAGAGGACGGGTACACCAAAGTTTAGTAGTGCAAGCCGTTAGATAAGCGGATCAAAAATACAAAAATATAGCTGTATTGCCACAATTTTCTCTTCAAAATTAAAAAATGTCTCGAACGTGATGAAAACAACAGCTAAAAAGCTCAAAAAAGAAAATTAAATGTATTTTTGTCTCCATCATTTAGGAGAAACTGGTAGATTCCTCCAAATTTCTTCCGAACTAAGACTAAATATGGGCGCTCCAAAATAGCGGCAAACTCTGTGCTTTTTGTTCACTCAGTTTTCAATAGAAATTGACAACAATTAGGTATCGGGGGCATTTTGTTTGTTGCAAAGCTATTTATTAGACAGTTTGGTTTGCAGCGGATGTGAATTAAATTACGAAAACTTACTGAGATTGATTGCAGTCAGTTTGAACCCTCTCTCCTTTATCTTTTTTTAAGGAAAAGGCATTTTTGTTCTCAAGAGTCAAGATACTGACTGCGTGTTGGGCCATATTTGTGTGCCAAAAAAGGAACTCACTAAATAGAGTGAGTTCTTGCAGCTTGTTAAAACAAGTGATTGGAGTCCAATTTGTGGCGAAGCCTTTCTTCCTTCCTGAGTTCTTGGTCAAAAGTTCAATCTAGGTAGGTAAGTTTGTATTCTGACTCCACACTGAATGATTTTGGTTACCTAACAACTCTGATTGCCTGGTTTGCTTTAGTTTGAAGACTAGCAACAGCTATATTGCACTCTGTAAACCAAAATAGAGATGAAGTGAGGTGAAATCAGTTAAACCTGTGCAAGGTTTCAGTAGTGTTTATGTTTTTGTTGAGCGGCTGCAGCATCAATTGTAGTCTACGCTGGAACACATTCCTTGTTTTTGGTGTGTTCTCCTAGATGTGTGACATGTGGACTCTGATATCAAGGCAGCATTGAGTAATCCAAAAAATTCTTTCTGATGTGGAAAAGAAAATGGTATTTTTTCTGGTCCTGTTGCAGCTGTGATCCAAAAAACTTATTAAGTGTGATTTCTTGAGACGCTAACTTGTGAAAACTTTCATATGTGATGCGTCTTGGGTACCAGCAGTGAGCTATTTCCAGCTGTCAAGATTGCTTAACTTCTAAGAGTGACTTTGTAGGTTATTGAATTGCAGTACTTGTTTTTATAGGTGTAAGAAATAGTCCCCAGTTTCCATTCATAGTCGAGCGTGGCCACACATAGTTTTCGGATGCAATCAATATGCTTAGAGCTTTTGGCAATGGTAACCATTTTCAATCCAGTTCTTGTAAATCCACATCCAACAAGATCTGGCAGGATTTGGCATTGTGATGGTAAAGATTTCCCTTACAGTGCAGAGATAAAGGAGAGTTGACTGGAGAGGGTATAACTTTCTTTTTTATTAGACAAAACTAAACAAAACAAAAATTGTATCAACACTTCAGAAAAAAATCAGTAACAAAATTCATCAACAGAACACTCAACCCTTAAACAAAACTTTAAACATTTGTGAAGGGAGAGTGAAAGAAAACTTGAATGGTGTACCAGAAATGTTGACATATTCAAGATTGAAGTGTTCTATTGGTTACAGATCCTTTTGTATCCAGCCAAAGTGCCATCGAAACCGTGATTGCTGTATCCTGAATCTCAGGTCTATCTGAATTGCCTCTAGCCCATGGAAACTGAGCCTTTAAGTTACAAATTAGTTAAGAAATAGATTAGAAAAAACAGTTTGGTAGGACTAGGTACAAAATTTGATATGTTTATAAGGAGCTGCAAAATTTGGCAGAATAGCATGACTCCTGACAGAAAATTTGAATATTTTGTCTGTGGGTACTGAACCAGAACTGGTATCCCACTTGGACATAGTGAAATTCAATCTAAGTGCAATTCCCCAAGCTGATTAGTCTTGCCAAGTTGGGATTGTGTGTGTGCACATTTTTAGCTGCATTGCAAGAGAGATGCATGTAGTTTTGTCTAGATGCATATAGTTGCATGCAGGTGTAGTTCACCTGAAGATTGTCTTGGACCGAAACATTGAGTTTTACCCTTTCCTGATTTTTTTTAGCTAATTGTTATCCTTATCCGCACTGTGCGTAGCATTTTGTTTCCTTCATTGTAGCTTTGGTCTAGACATGGAGTTTTAGTTCACACACACACACTCACACACACACAGTTTTAGTCTATGGACAGACCATGCCACGTCTCATCTGTGCTTTTGCACCGATTTTCTGTGGCAAAAGTACAGCACTGTCTGCACAGCACTGTCTGCACAGCACTGTCGTGGCAAAAGCACTGTCCCTTCGCGTTTATTTTTTTGCTCATTCTAGCAGTGTCTCTGGCAGTGTACTGCGTGGGTTTTAGCTTTTGATCCTGGTCTGGGGTTTTTCTTTTTTCTTTTAGAATTTGAAGTACTGACTACACTGCACACTTTTTAATGAATTGTTTTCATTTTTTAGTCACTGCAAACAAGTTTGCGCCATTGAAATGTATTGGGCAAGCTACACTACGCAAAAGGAGAAAACGAAAAACGTCCTTAAAAACGAAAAAAATCTCCTCATGAAACGATAAAATGTAGTTGAAAAGCAAGAAGTGACAAACTATTTAGTTTGGTATTTGAGCCGTATTTCGTTTGTTCACTTTATGATTGTTGTTTACGAGTGTGAGGAAGTTATTATAGTCCTTACTGGAGCAATTGGCGGCGTTGTGGGTGGTTAATCAAATATTGAAGATATTTGGATGATTATTGTGTATGCTAGGAAGACCGCATTGTGACATTTGGCAATACACTTGCGTGGAATCAGTGGTGGATCCAGGACTTCATTTTGAGGTGGGGAGGGGGTTTAGTGGACTCGAGCACCACCCACCAACGCCTCAGATCAGTCTTCGCCTATGCACTCTCTGTATATGCCAGTCTAGCTAATAAAACCAATCTTGGAATGACGGAATGATGTAATGCGTTACAGACGAACACATATAGCCTCCCCAGCTGAAGTGCCCTAAAACTCAAATTATCATCAGTCTCCGCCTATGCATTAGCTATAGGCACTTAAACATGGAGGGGGCTTGAGGCCTTAGCCCTCTGCCTCGTATCCACCACTGCACGGAAGCTACCTATGAGTGATCAGTAGATATTGCATTCAGATGGTATCTTTTGAATGCTGATGTTTGCAGTGTGAAAAATCGCTGGTGCCTGAACATTTGCATTCTGGTTGACGTAGGCAGATCCAGGGAGGGTTGGTCCAGGGCCCCAGGTGGATGCAGGGAGTTTGTCCAATGTCCTTCAGATTTTTGTCGAGTATATTTCTAATTTGATGATTGGATGTTGGTTTAAGACTAAGTTTGCTTCCTTTTCTTGTCGAGTTTCTTGCCGCTTCGTGAAAAAGCGAAGTTACCGCCAAACTACATAGAACAATTCCCGTGTCATCTTTATGAAAAACATATTGAAAGCTTTATTTGAGGCATCTAAAAAATCATGTTTTCCCGCAGACGTGGAAATCCAAAAAAGTAACGTCGTGTAAAAATTGCAGATTATCACTATCTACGCAGTTTTACGCAGACACGGTAAATTGAGGACAGGTATTGGTCCTAAAATTTCCAGAGCTCATCCGTGCGTTTATTATTTTTAAGAAAGTAGTTCGGTCAGAGATGCCTTTTTCATCCATTGGTATTTGACCAGACAACTTCAGAAATTCCCTTTCCCTGGTGACGTTTTACATAGGCAGATCTAGGATTGACGATCGGGGGGCACCTTCCCGAGGGGGAGGGGCGCCATCCGGTCCGGGGTCGCCACTTTTGACGGGCAAAACCTATCAGATGGGCGCAAAATCCTATCGGTGGGTGCCGATTTTCGCATCCTGGGGGAGGGGGAAGGGGTGGGAAGCGACATTTCAGGAGGCGCCGTGGATAATTTCAGGGGGTGCCGAGGGTCGATCATGGGGGAGAAAACGTGCCCTCCTTGCCCGCCCCTGGATCCGCCTATGACGTTTTATTATCATTGTTATATTAGTCGGTGTTGTTCGAAACGGTTCGCTAACAACCAAAATATTGTCCAGGCGCCCCAAATGATGCAAAAAATCAGCAGGGGCTGATCAGAAAGGGAATTATAACTCAAAACGAAACAGGGAACCATGCTGCCTCCTCTATTGGCTGTTGGTGTGTCATTAAGCCGGACAATTATTATTATTATCATTAGATGACTGCTGGCATTCCTTGCTTTGCCCCGTTGGTATTCCATATTGTCCGCTTCTCCCAATTTGGCAAGTGGATAACAAAGTAGCAGCTCTATCTTTGGTCATGTAGTGAAACATCTGAATGCTCACGAAAAGTTCTAAGCACTCCCTTGATTGAGTAAAAAAACAACCATATCACTCGCAGTGCTCCACCCAGTGGTTAAAAGCGGAAGCCGAGACTGGGATTCGAACTCACCATCGTCTGATTTATAGACCATTGCTCTAACCGCTGCGCTACGCGACCGCCGGCGTACTGGGTGTACGCCGGGAAAATTGCGGCTTACATTTGCATGGTTCTCGGAAATCGATTTTTAGGCATTTATGTACATCTGACATAAAAATACCAAATGGAAAGTGGAAAGGGCAGGGAACAGGCCTTCCAATGACGACGTTATATTTCTTCCAACAGCCATAGGCTGTGGCTAGCACGTTGTTGAAAATGAGCAATTTAACACGTAAGCCCTATGGAGCAGTCGCATTTGTACGCCGTAACAGTATATTGCTGCCAACTAACTTTGGAGGGGCTGGGCCCAAGCATTGCATTGTGTGGGTAGGGATGGGCCTGTCTGCAGAACGTGGCAGGCGACTTAACGAGGCGCTTGGGGCAGCCCAAATCCTGCCCCAAATGGGGCAGGTAATTTGGTTGCTGGGGCAGACTTTCTCAAACTGGGGGGGGGTAATCTTTACCGTTACAAGTTTTATTTCGTCCGATTTAAACGAGACACCCAGAAATAAAACAAAACGTGCATGTGACCTGAAGATGACAACATACTCTCGACTCTCCACATACGAAAGCAACAATAGAAACTCGCATATGGAAGCTATCTTGCTGCTTGTATCAAGATGCAAGATTTCAAGGATAAGTTTATCTACAGGTATATTCAAGAGCATTTTTTGCCTTGGTGACATCATTTACCCTTGTCCTCCAGCAGTATTCATCAAGACTACTAAAACTATTTCAAAAGACAATGATAATCACAGATAATTTTTTCACAGTTGAAGCGTTTTGTTAACTTTTATAATATTTCCAAAAGAAAAAATAATTTAGAACACGTTCAAAAGACCCAACCAAAGAAAGATCCTTTTACACCCATGTGATGTCACACCAGGGCCAGCCCTCACTCTGGGGGCACGGTGGCTGGCATTTGGCGGCCTTGATTTTGTGATCAAAACATTGAGGAGGAAATGCAAAAAACTACTTACAGGGAAATTGTATTTCAAGTTCCAAGATTGTTTTATGTAATTGGAATTAGGTTAAGAATACAAGTTTAGAAAATCATAATAAAATTAGTTTTTAAAGGGTGCCAACCTGATTTCTATTCACTTCCAAAGATCTCGTCAAAATCTGCCTCATTCTGCAGACTGTGGAATGGGTGGATTTTTCTCCCCAGTTTATTGCAGCTTGGTGTGAATTTTAGGTGGGTGGTTGAAACTAATGCAATAATTCTAGATGGCTGGTGCAACTTGTCTTGCCTGCTGCCATACTTGGCAGACTGGGGAACAGCTTGGACAACATTTATACAAAAGAGCGTCTACCCAGTGCAGTTTAGCAAGTCTGGTTAGAATTCACCAAAATATATGATAAACAGCAGTAGACAGACACAAGGGTGGCAGGGCTGACGCACCATAAAACAACGAAGAGTAACTGGCCTTGGAAAGTTATGGCTGAGCACGGAAAATGCGGTCCGGCTTAGCATGCACGTACGCTTAAATACTTCCACTTCTCAGGGAAGTACTTCTAATAAATACGCTAAGTCCCGTGGACAACAAGGTCGCCGAAAACAGATAGATACCAAACAATACAGAAATAAACTTCTTTTATATTTCAGATCCGTGGAAATATATAAAATAATAATGACGAGCTGAGGAGTGAGTTAAGAATGACTTTTATTTACTATTTTCAGCCTTTAGTTGCAGAAGCTCAAAACTTTTGAAATACCTCTAGATAGCTTCAGACAGCTAAGAGCCTTTCCACTATTTCCAATAGGGGGCAGATTCAGCCCACCCCTCAGGTTTTTCCATATCTCCGAAACGGTTTGAGATAGGCTCTTGAAATGGTGTGACTTTTCCTTAAACTAAATAGCGCGTGTTCCCTGAAAATTTTCAAAATATATGCGCCAGATGCGGAGCTATGGCTCGCTAATTGGGGAAGGGGTTTATCCAGAAGCCGAGCATTATTGCCTGTGTTGTTTTTGTCCTACAATAACCCGCGCCCCAAAGGCGGTCATGCGCCACCTTCACCCCACGAGGCATCGATGGCCCCCTCTAACTCCGAAAATATGGGGTTAGCGCAAGTCTGCAAAGTGCATTAGAAAGCTCACGTAAATTCAATAAGAAATCATTACACATGTTTAAGCGCTCAGGTCAATCCTTTTACCTCGAGAGGTCAAGTTAGGTCAAGATAGGCTATTTTCAATCAAATATGCAATGTTTAGGCAAACTGGGCATATCGTATGCCATTAGAGCTAATGAGATTTGGTAAAGTACATTTGATAAGAAAATGTCAGACCTTTTTCCGCTCTGAAGAACGTAATGACCTCCCGCCAGTGGTTTGACCTCCAGAGGTCACCTCGTGACCGAATATGCCCTGAGGTCACAGCAAGTCAGAAAGTGACCTTGTTGTATATCAAATGAAAGCCAGTGACGAGACATACACGATGACGTTTGATTCAACGCTCTAGATTGACCTTCGCCCTACCGGGGGTCATCGATGGCCCCCTAAGGTTTTTTCGGGATAGCAGAAAAACGACGAAAGGCAGTGCCACGGTTAAGGACTCTTTCTCCCCCATCAATTTCCCAACATCCCTGAAATTTTTCCCCCGGTCACCCAAGGTCAGGCAACCAGGCGAGGTCAACCAAGGTCACCTCACTTCAACTTTTGAGCTCTATAAGAGCTACATTTCTTAGTCGATCGATTTGAAACTTTCTACACTTCATGACCCTTCCAGGGTCTACAAGGTGTATATCCGGGATTTTTTCGATTTCGTGACCTGAGGTCAGGTCAAGAGGCGAACTCTCCCATTGAAAAAGCATGGGGAAAACCTGTCTTATGATCTAAAAGTCACAAAAACGATTGCAAACGCTCACATTGCTAAGAAAAGCGTTCTTGGACACCCCTTCGCGAATCCCAGGAGTCATATTTTCCCTTTGACTCTTCCAAGGTCATCCAAGGTCACCAGGGGTCAAAAACAGTATTTTGCCAATAACTTTTGACCTAATTGAACTAGAGCGACGAATTAAACACCATCGTGTCTGTCTTATCATTGGCTTTCATTTGCTATACGGCAAGGTGGTCACTTTCTGAACTTTTGTGACCTCAGGTCATATTAGGTCATGAGGTGACCTCTGGAGGTCAAAACACTGGCGGGAGGTCTTTACATTCCACATAGCGAGAAAGTTCTGTAAATTTCCTACCAAATGTACTTTACCAGACCTCAATAGCACTATAGTGCTTATATATAGTCATTATAATGACATAACCTCCTGAGACCCCACGTATAGGTATCTATACGCAGGTTTGAATGGCTCTACCATCTCTTACCAATGTAGCAGCCTTTTAAAGCTATTATGTATAGACAGCTTGACATTTTAGCTTTCTTCTGGTGTCAAAATCATAAATTAGACCCAAGGGCAAGTGAGTCCAAATTTTCTTTGTTTGATGATGTAGGTACGCAGGCGCCGGACGGTTTCGCGGCTGCTCCGAGGAAGGTAGGTAGTTCCAAAAATGTTACTGACAGAACTTTGTTTTGATAAGCGTATGAACAGAAAGCTTAAATTATTGGAAATTTGTTAGTTTTCGTCCGGTATTTTTAGCATTTTTGGTTGCCGAACAATCTCCTTCGAAGATGGTATATATAGGATTTTATAAGCCCAATAAATTATATTTATAAATTTTGGAATTTAAATTTTTGTTAATTATTGAGTTCCTTGTGTCCAAAACACCAAAAATCAAAACGGGTTTGTACTTGCATCAAATACTTTGGGCTCGGGTCTCAAGAGGATAAGAGTTATGCCCAGGTTTCCTAGGCATTGCATATTTGAGTGAAAATAGCCTATCGTAACCTAACTTGACCTCTGGAGGTCAAACCATTGACCTGAGAGCTTAACCTTCGCCCGGTTGGGGGTCTTTTTAGACCCCCTCGGGTTTTTCCGAAGTGACCAAAAACGGCGGCGCGCAGCGCCGTCAAACTTGGTCTGGCTGTTCCTTCATCATTTTTACATCTTCCCTGAAAATTTTGGCTCAAGGTCATATCAGGTCAGGTCACCAGGCCAGGTGAAGTGACCTCACCTCAAAAAATGCTTAGGACTGCATAACTAAAAGAAGGGTTAATCGATCAAATTGAAACTCATACCACACATTGGGCCCACCAGGAGCTACAACATTTGTTCCAGGATTTTTGATATTGGTGACCTAAGGTCATGTGCAGAGCATGACCTCCCCGTTGTCAATACATGGGGAAAATCACGAAATGAGCTTTTCTCAGTAAGTATGGATGGAATCAACTTCAAACATCGGTTACGGCTTGTCCTTAGCCCATTTCTGAAGAAGATGCCAAAATTTTTGACTTGTGACCTTTAAAAGGTCACCTTAGGTCAAATAAACATTTTTTTGTGTTTTACTCTATGAATTTTGAGTAACTAAGATAAAACTTTTATTTTGTCACCAAAGTGTTTGTATAATCACTGCAAGTCAAATGATATACATCATGACTATACCAGGTCAAGTTGGGTCAGACCGTTGACCTGGGTGAGGTCAAATTCTTAAATTTAACCTGGCATAGCAATATTATATATCATTCGATTTGTATTGACGAGGGGATTGCAATGGTGCATCAACTATGGCTGTATCTTGTTTTGTTTGGAAGTTATTAGCGAAAAAGGAAACACCCTTATGCATGGGTGGCATGGACATTCCCTAGAATATGCCCAATATTCAGTGACCTATAGCTCCCTAGGCTTTGACCTGAAACGAAAATGAATACCGCCATAGTGAAAGAGCAACTCAAGAGCTTTCGAATGGTGTTGGAAAAATGTTTCTAGCTATCATAGTTTCTGAGATATATGAGGTTTTTTTACTACACCTCATATTAGCGATTTTGACCTATTTTGACGTCTGGTGACCTTGCTATTGACCTGACAAGGAAAATGACCGAAGTATATTCGATATCATTTTTGAAGAGCTTTCGATTGCCGTTTTGTACTTTATTCTAGCTCTCTTAGTTTTTGAGATCGTGGGGGGTCTTTTTAGCCCCCCACCAGAGCGAAGGTGGCTCGTACCCGCCACCGGGGCAAGGGTTAAACATGCGAATGCATTTGTTACTGAATTCACGCGAGCTTTCTATTGCACTTTGCAGATTTGCGCTAACCCCCATATTTTCGGAGTTATAGGGGGCCATCGATGGCCCCCGGTGGGGCGAGGGTGGCGCCGGACCCCCGGTGGGGCGTGGGTTAATTAGGTCAAAGGTTATTGCAAAAATACTGTTTTTGACCCCTGGTGACCTTGGATGACCTCGGAGAGGTCAAAGGGCAAATATGGCCCTTGGAATCCGTGAAAGGGTGTCCAAGAACGCTTTTCTGTGCAAGCTGAGCATTTGCAATAGTTGTTGTGACATTTAGATCATAAGACAGCTTTTCGCCATGCTTTTTCAACAGGAGAGGTCACCTCGTGACCTGACCTCAGCTCACGAAATCGGAAAAATCCTGGAAATACATCTTGTAGACCCTGGAGGGGTCATGAAGTGTAGGAAGTTTCAAATCCATCGACTAAGAAATGTAGCTCTTATAGAGATCAAAATTTGAAGTGAGGTGACCTTGGTTGACCTCGCCTGGTGACCTGACTTTGGGTGACCCCGAGTAAAAGTTTTCAGGGATGGTGGGAAAATAATGGGGTGAAGGAAGAGCCCTCAACCGCGGTGCTGCGCTTCGTTGTTTTTCTGCTATCCCGAAAAAAACTTTAGGGGGCCATTGATGCCCCCGGTGGGGCGAGCGATAAAGCTGTTACGAATTGGCGGCAGTCGTAATGTTTGAATGCTATTACTGAGATTTAGGATAGCAGTTGATGTGTATTTTGATATAATTTTGGCCAAAGGCAGTTCCGGAAGCTCAAACTGGTGGGCTTACAATGTTATCCATCCGAACTCTGCCAAAGTAAATAGATTGCGTACCGAATCTTCGGGAGGGGTAAACATAACAATGCAACTTGCATAATGCAAGGATCCCAAATGTGTATTATATGACGATAGGAAGCCATAGGAATGCAAAGGGACCGTAATTAGGTGGGTTCACTCGAACTCAAGCTCATTTGTTGTGTGTACATTGAATGAGACATAGTATTATAAGGCATTTAGTTCTAACCCCAAATGAGATTTGGGATAACATTTGATGTGTATTTCGATATATTTTTGGCCATAGACGGTTCCAGGAGCTCAAAATGGGGGTCTACAATGTTATCCATTCGAACTCTTCCAAAGTGAATAAACTGCCCACAGAATGGACGGGAGGGGTAAAAAAGGATATGTTATCCCATCTGCGTATTGTATGATAATAGGATATCATAGGCGTACTCAGATACCGTAATTAGGTGCGTTCACTAACTTTCAAGCATATTTTAGTGTTGTGTCCGCATTGAATGGGGCAAAGCATCGTAGATATGCAGTTAGTCCTAACACCAAATAGACACATTTCATCCAAAGGCGGATCCAGCAGTGTTCCCGGGTCGGGCAGGGGTGGGTAAAGTAGGGGTAATTTGAAAAGTAGTCATACCTGAATGGCGGGGTAATTTGTGTCTTACACCACTACTGTGCCTCCCTGAATTCGCCTCTGACATATTTTTGGTATATGAGCACTCTGCTTGGCATTACTGATATCAAACTGTATCTGGCGTGTGCATTTCTGCTGCAAAAGACATGAAAAAATTTATACAATGCACCCCAAATTTCTGGCCCTAGAACTGCTCTTGAATATTGAATTTTACCTTAACCTTCGCCCGGGTGGGGATCTTTTTAGACCCCCCACGGGTTTTTCCAAAGTGACCAAAAAATGGCGGCGCGCAGCGCCGAAAAACGTAGTCTAGCTGTTCCTTCATCATTTTTACATCTTTCCTTAAAATATAAGCTCAGGTCATATCAGGCCAGGTCACCAGGCCAGGTGAAGTGACCTTACCTAAAAAAATGCTTAGGACTGCATAACTAAAAAGAGGGTTAATCGATCAAGTTGAAACTCATACCACATATTGGACCCACCAAGAGCTACAACGTATGTTCCGGGATTTTTGATATTGGTGACCTAAGGCCATGTGCAGAGCATGACTTCCCTATTGTAAATACATGGGGAAAATCACGAAATGAGCTTTTCTAAGTAAATATGGATTGAATCGATTTCAAACATCGGTTACGACTTGCTCTTAGCCCATTTCTGAAGTTGATGCCAAAAATTTGACTTGTGACCTTTGAAAGGTCACCTTAGGTCAAATAAGCATTTTGTGGTGTTTTTACCCTATACATTTTTAATAAACAAAGATAGAACTTTTATTTTGTCACCAAAGTGTTTGTATAGCCACTGCAAGTCAAATGATATACATCATGACTATACCAGTTCAAGTTGGGACAGACCGTTGACCTGGGTCAGGTCAAAATTTAAAATTTGATCTGGCGTAGCAATATTTTATATCATTCGATTTGTATTGACGAGATGATTGCAATGGTGCATCAACTATGACTATATCTTGTTTGGTTTGGAAGTTATTAGCGAAAAGCGAAACGCCCTTATGCATGGTGGCTATGGACATTCCCAAGAACATTCCCAATATTCAGTGACCTGTAGCTCCCTAGGCTTTGACCTGAGGCGAAAATAATTTTCACTGCAATGAAGGAGCAGCTCAAGAGCTTTCGAATGGTGAAAAAATGTGTCTAGCTATCGTAGTTTCTGAGATATATGAGGTTTTCTTAGTACACTTCATAATAGCGATTTTGACTTATTTTGACCTTTGGTGACCTTGATATTGACCTGACGAGAAAAATGACCTAAGTATTTTCGATATATTTTTTGAAGAGCTTTCGAGTGCTCTTTTTGCGCTTTTTTCTAGCTCTCTTAGTTTTTGAGATCGTGGGGGTCTTTTTTAGCCCCCACCAGGGCGAAGGTGGCTCGTACCCGCCACCGGGGCAAGGGTTAATGGGAGATATGACCATTTCTAAGCAATTCTCTGTCAATCCATACTAGTTTTGTGAAAATTAAGACTAAGAGACAAGAGTTATGGATAATCTAAAGAAAGGCAGAAATTTTGTACATTTGACCACCTACCCTCAATTTTCAGAATTTTGAAATTTTCGTTATATGAAAAATGGATCTTACCACCAGAGAAATCGATTGCAGTTTGAATTTTTAAAATCGGGCGGGTAGACTTTGAGATCTTAGGGGGCAGAATCTGCCATCCTGTTGGAAATAGGGGTATCCGGGAGCCCGTTGGAAACAGTTAACACGCGCAGTGCATCAGGGGGTGCTTAGGTGCCTCTGCCACCTATTTTTCCGAGGTGGCCGGAAAACCGTTTGAATCCTCCGAACGATACTGGGCCATATTTGAGCGAATTCGAGCGCGTCGATTACTGGAAGAAGTAACGAAATCGATCTATAATATTTTGACTTGTAGGCTTCAAAGTCAGACCTATGTTTTGAGAGCGTCGCAATCGCGCGGTCGCACCAGTTCGCCTGCACTGTAGACCGACTGGTGATGTTATGACGTCATTTAATCAGGTCATATTTCAATGTCAACTCACATGAAGGCCAAGGTCAAGGTCAACCCACATGAAGGCCAAGGTCAAGGTAAAAAAGCAGCATGTCAAGGTCATTGACCCCATTATTCCGGTCAGATATCACTATTCAGTATGACGTATGTCATGCGATGAATTCATAGTTAAGGCTACTGAAGGTCAAGGTCAAGTTTTCAGGTCAAGGTCAAAGGTCTTTTTCAAGGTATAGCCTCATTTCATGCCAAAAAGTTGCTATAGCGCGTGTTATATTGCACATTATACTAAATTTTGGCCGTTCTCCTATGTTGGAAATATCGTAATAAAAACTCGTATTTCAAAGAGATTTTCAAAATACCAGCCTCCTTTTACAAAGCTAGCACGTGAATTCAGTCTTTTTAAGCAAGAAATCGGATTAATAAAATTAATCCCTTCTAGCTTTAAATATGTTCTATGAAGCTTTAAATATGTTCTAGCTGTACCTTCTGTAGCTTTGAATATTTGCATAGCTTTGAACATGCAAAATATTTATCAGGCTATGTCGTTCCACGAGGTGTATCTTTCATTTAAAAGAAGGGGTTTTTTATGCAAAAAGAACAGCTTGCACAAAAAGATATCATTATAGAAAATAATCTTTTCTAAAAAAATATTCTGGTAAAAAATTTGCTGATGGTCGTATCATCCAGCAAAATGAAAACGAGCAAAACTTTCTTGGGTAAAATTTTCCAATATTTCTGCTGGTTATTTGCTGCCCTTTTTAACACGCGCGTTGACGGGGGGCGGGTACCCGCTCCCCCTCGGATTTTTCGGAGACAGCAGAAAAACGGCGGCGCGCACCGCCGCCGTACTTGGTATACCTTTTCCCTCATCGTTTTTGCAACTTCTGTGAAAATTTTAAGGATAGGTCATCTCAGGTCAGGTCACCAGTACAGGTCAAGTGACCCGACCTCAAAAAAAGTTTAAGATAGCATAAGTCGGAGCAGGGTGAACTTATCCAATTGAAACTCATATCACATAATGGGCTCACCGAGTACTTTAAGATATGTTCCGGTATTTTTGATATCGATGATTTAAGGTCAGGTACGAAGCATGACCTCTCCATTGGTAATACATGGAAAATATAGTTTTTACTGAATAAAACAGTAACAGATGGTGATAGAGCGTTTATTTTAGCTTCATTAGACTCGCCTTGGCTTTGCGGTTCTAATGATAAGCAGTTTATATAATTTGACCTTGACCTGACCTCAGGTCAGGTCAAATCTTTGATTTGACCTAGCAAGGTCAAATTATATATCATCCGATTCGGCTTGCTGCGAGGATTCATAGAGTTCAAGTCGTTTTGCTCTATCTTTACTTGTTCAGATGTAATGGCCGAAAAACTTAATTTACATGTTATCCCTATGACGGCATGTGACGGCATGTTTTTGACCTCTGGTGACCTTAAATGTGACCTGACAAAAAATGGTTTAAATATTTTCGATGTAGAAGCGGATGGGCTACCCAACGCCGTTTACCGTTTTTTGCTACCTACCGTGGTTCTCGAGATCTTAGGGGGCGGGTACCCGCCCCTCGTCAATCCGAAGGTGGCTCAGACCCCGTCAATGCGCGTGTTCAGACCATGCTATCGTTTTTCCCTAAAAACTATTTTTTTATTTACCCTTTTACTGTGTCCCTTAATTGGAAGCTGTTAAAAGTTAGCGTCCCTGACATTTTACACCGAGAGTTACTTATTGATTATTACTTATTGAGAGATACTACCACATGCCTCGTCAACGAGGATCAAATTTTAACGCCCATCATTTTTAGCGATCTTGTCCGGTCCACCTTAGGTAATGGGAGAGGCTACACATGATATTGAGGTTTCTATGTGCAAGACATCTTATATCTGAGGAAAACTAAACGAGTGGAATTTGTGAGTCTGTGAAAAATCTAGCAAACTTGGAGTTTCTTCCCGAAAAGGCGGACCAAGCGGGGGCAGGATGCCCCCCTCCCGTTTCGCCGCCTATGATTGCAAATGCATGGGGGAAATCACGAGATGAGCTTTTCTCAGTACGTATGGATAGAATCAACTTCAAATATTGGTTAGGACTTGCTCTTAGCCCATTTCTGAAGTTGATACAAAATTTTTACCTGTGACCTTTGAAAGGTCACCTAAGGTCAAGTAAGCATTTTTGGTGTTTTACTCTATATATTTTGAATAATCAAAGATATAACTTTTATTTTGTCATTGAAGTGTTTGTATGGTCACTGCAAGTCGAATGATATGCATCATGACTATACCAGGTGAAGTTAGGTCAAACCGTTGACATGGGTCAGGTCAAATTTTGAATTGGACCAGGCATAGCAATATCATATATCATTCGATTTGTATTAACAATACAATTGCAGTGGTACATCAACTATGGCTGCATCTTGCTTTGTTTGGAAGTTATTAGCGAAAAGGAAAACGCCCTCATGCATGGGCGGCTACGGACATTCCCAAGAACATTTCCAATGTTTAGTGACCTGCAGTTCCCTAGGCTTTGACCTGACCCGAAAACGATTGCCACTGCAATGACAGAGTGACTAAAGAGCTTTGGAATGGTGTTAAAAATGATTCTAGCTATCTTAGATTCTGAGATAAATTAGGTTTCCTTAGTACACTTCATATTGGGAATTTTGACCTATTTTGACCTCTTTTTTTAAAATATTTTTGCGTTCCCAACCCGGGAGTATTTTACAAATTTGCATCACACACACGCAGACACACACTATGTACACGGCAGCCGGGCTTACACTTATCAGCACCCTTGCGGGACAGTCATGTTCGCACGCTTCCTGTAACATGCCCCACTGTACCAGGCAGTGCAGCTATCCCGATTCCTCGGGCCCGGCGGAACAGAGGACTGCTCCGGTGACACGCGGCGAGGCCGTGCTCTCGGGCGGTACCACTGGACCGGTGGATCTATTTAACCCTATTTCCGTCAGGCTCCCGGCTACCCCTATTTCCGGCAAGGGGGGCAATATCGGCCCCCCTAAGATCTCGTAATCTAACCGGCCGATTTTGAAAATTCAAAGTGCTATAGATTCCCCTGACGCTAAACTTTATTTTGAAAAAGAAAATTTCAAAATTTTGATTTTTAAGGAGAAGGTCGTGCAAAATATACAATTCTTGTGTATTTTTAGATTTTCCATAACCCTTGTCTCTGTTGTACGATTTTCACAAAACTAGTTCAGATTTACAAATAATTGACCGAAAATTTTCATATACTCGAGTTACGCAAAAATTCCAAATTCAATGGCAGTTCCAGGACCAGGACTATGAGGGGAAATATATACAACCTAAAAAGTTTTTTTTACGCGGATTAGAAGCCGTGATATACTGCTTGGCATCTTTGACACATAAATAAATGAGAAAAAAAGTGAAAAAATCATCAGGGGCGGTTGCAGTAAGGTAAAACAGTGGGGTAAAATACATACCAACAATATGCGAGTGGTATGCATGAGTATATTAGTCCCTCGACTAGTTGAAATTTATTTCTGATAATTTTTACCCTCCCATGGCAGCTCTGGGAAAGGGGGTGACATAGGCGGATCAAGGACTCTCGTCGTGGGGGGGGCGGGTGGGGGTGATTGGAAACACATTTTTAATATACAAAGATATTGAGTCGCGGCGGTGATACTGGCTGGGAATATGCATTTTGAAAATGTGTAGTGACTGGACACGCCTCTGGTAATCTAGAATTGGGTTATAACTATTTTGAATTTTCATATACCCAATTGTATTCGCCCTGGCACGGCTGTAAGCAGTCTTCTCACTTACTAACGTTTAGTCCTTCTTGATAACATTCCCCCCATTTTGAACAGCTGTAACCGCCCCTGATGAATATAAATAGTGACAACTGTGAATGCACTATTATCTCACATAAAAATGATATAATAAAACCATATAACTTGTATCAGGATCAGCAGAGACGGCTTCCCTTTTACAAAGAACCCATCGCATACGATAATACTTGGTTTGTGGATAGAACCTCCCCAAAAACCCAGCCATAGCTCCGCCCCTGGTAAATATATAATCTTGAAAATTTCAGAAAATCTGCCTGTACTAGTTTTAGGAAAAGTCAGGAAGTTTCAAAGTTCTATCGCAAGCCGTTTTGGAGATATTCTCGAAAAACCTGAAGAGGGGCAATATTAGCCCCCCTGCCGGAAATAGGGTTAAAGGCAGATCAAGCCCGTGCTCCCAATAACAAGGGCGCTGGTTGGTCAACGGAAGTCCCCAGTCAAGGCGGGCACTACCCAGTTTACTGCCATCTCCTGAGCAGGAGGCGGTCGAGGAAAAGGCTGCCAGAGGTCAACTTTGATTCAAGGACCTCCCACACTGGACCGAGGCGCCTTAACCAACTGCGCCACGGCGGTGGTACCTATTTTGACCTCTGTTGACCTTAATATTGACCTGACGAGAAGAATGACTGGAGTATTTTCGGTATCAGTTTCAAAGAGCTTTCGATTGATGTTTTGTGCTTTTTTCTAGCCCTCTTAGTTTTTGAGATAGTGGGGTCTGTTTTAACCCCCCACCAGGGTAAAAGTGGCTTGTACTCGCTACCGGGCAAGGGTTAAACAAAGTAGGATGAATTCATGTACATGCCTGCAAACATCACTTTTCACCTAATTGTATGAATTAAAGTGACTCGATTTTAGTAACAGTTAAGCTTTCGACTAGCACTTTAGCTATGGGACTTAACTATGGTGCAGTCTTATTCAGATTGTGTCAGCTTGGGCCAATAACAAATATGTTGCGTAGAATGATCTCAGAGCAATGTCGGGGAACACACCCGCACTGAAATGCACATTTGCAGCACATATCTATCCAAACTGTGTTCATTTGCTCAGCAGAGCATGAAGAGATCAAACTTTTTATGAAGGTGGAAGGCATGGTTGTCATAAGTAAGCATATATTTTTGATCATATATTTCAAAGTGAACTATTTTGGTAGGGCATATGGCTTGCAAATCACAGCCCCTGAAACCTAAGTTATACCGTTGTTTTTTATCAGTGAAGCGGACGACCCCCGGTTGAGGTTTTAGACTGATTACAATTTATGGGATCTTGTGGGAGTTGTTAGGGGCGTGTGAAATCCGCACGGGGGGTCACAGCCAGAGAGCTGACAGCCATATTGTGGGGTGGGGTGTTTGGTACCCGTGAATGGGGCTAGGGCTTGCGTTCACACACTCGTGCCCCCCAGGTCCCACCATGAAAGGACGTTCGTGGTAGGGGAGTCATGCGAGGTGAAACCCAATAGAGGTGTGAAATCTGGCCTGGTTTCAAGAAGAGAAAAACTCCCCTGAGAGGTGTAATTTGTTTCCGTACGAGGTTCAAACACTCCAACCACACTGGAATAAGGGTTTATGGCTGCCAAGGAGAAGGCTATTGAGGACTGTCTATTGTCGTGACATGACTCAGAGGAAGGTCAAAGCGATCACGGTTTATCATGATGTTTTAGAGGTAACGTCATAGGTAGGTGACCTGGAATAGCTTTGACCTTAAACCTTCAGAGAACATGGTGCGGGGCCTTCCTCTATGAACTTAGTCCTTTTTAACTTAGTTCCGGCCTTTCATGCATAATCACCGCATTTCTCAATACATTTTTAAATGGCCTAGAATTGACATTTACGACCCCGTTTGACCTAGGGTGATACAAATTGGCCATAATCTATATGTAGATTCACCATGGCTTACACACATCTCAGAGCGGACCTTTTTCTAACCTGCTTTGTTTTGGAGATCTCAGCGGAGGGCACTTTAGGACTCACCTCCACACACGTTGACGCCAGACCTCTCTCCACTGCGCGTGTTAACACCCGCACTGGAGGGGGGTCTGGCACTAACCGCACTGGAGGGGGGCCTGGTAGGCCCTCCCCTAAGATCTCGGAAACTAAGAGGGTTAGAAAAACGCCACTTGGTAGGTGGGTGGGGGCTATGGTGATCTACATGATGACCAACTTTCATTGACCTAGGTCAATATCTTCAAGGTCAAATGAGGTCGTAAAGGTCAAATATTGGCCATGCTGGTATCGATTGATAAATGCTGTGATTATGCAGGAAAATGGCGGGAATAAGCTAAAGGCGGACACGGTTCATAGAGAAGAGGTCTCAAAGAGGCTTCCCCACAACTTTTGGGTCAAGGTCATTCAAGGTCATTGACCTTTAAGGTCACCATATGGTATATTACTTATTATTTACACTTTGACTAACACTGTAGCCACTGTTTGGCGGGAAATGAGGATTGACCTTTCCCAATGACCTTTGACCTTGACCTTTGACCTTGACCTTTGTATTGGGGTACCCTACCGATGACGTCATAGCATAATATATGTCAGACGGGGTAACCTCATTTGGCCGAACGCGCAGTGGTCAGTGACCTTGAAAGTGCAGATATGACCTT
The DNA here is from genome assembly GCA_034440635.1 of Lepas anatifera. NCBI lineage: Eukaryota > Metazoa > Arthropoda > Thecostraca > Lepadidae > Lepas > Lepas anatifera. The sequence goes on from JAOTON010001537.1 coordinate 248,941, forward strand.
GACCTGTGACCTTTGACCTTGACCTTGACTTTCATGTGAAGTGACCTTGACATATAGTCCCGCTTATATGACGTTATGACGTCACCACTCGGTCTTCAATGCAAGCTAACTGGTCCGACCGCGCGTTTACGGCGATCTCAAAATGCAGGTCTGACTTTGAAAGCCTATAAGTCAAAAAATTTTCGGCCGATTTTCAAAAAGTCTTCACCAATCGACGCGCTATTAAATTCTGTTAAATGTGGCCAAGTTTCGTTTTTCCGCTGCAAGCGGTTCTCCGGCCACCTCGGAAAAACAGGTGGGGGGCCTCCGAGGCCCCCCTCCAGTGCGCGTGTTAAGGTCCGACCTACCAGGTGGGTGCAAAACTCACCATGGGGGCACCAATGCTTGCAGTCTGGGAAAGACCAGATATGAAGCGGCGCTTCAAGGGGAGCCGGGAGACTTCAGGGGCGCCTGGACGCATAATTTGGTAACAGAATATTCCGATCGATGGGGAGGGGAGGGGGCACCTGCTTCCCTTTTCCTGCCCTGAAATACACGTCATGCAGGGTGACATCATTTGACCGCAAGCACTGGGTTCAATTAACTTTAAAATGCTGGTGTGACCTGGACTTGGGACATTTGACCTTGACCTTGATCTTCATGTCAGGTGACCTTCACGCATAATCCCATAATCTCGTCTTGTGAAGCACTGGGGACTGAGCACTGAACCTAACGCTCTGCCAGCTGAAGGAGCTCAAGACAGCTGTTTGCACATGGAGACTGAACATTTTGATGAGAACAGCTTCATATGCAGGATGGCTATGGAGAAATAAGTAAAATTCAAAAAGAAACAATGATACCTGGCTTTCTAGCCAGGTGCCCTAACCCGCAGCACGCCTGCACCTCGTATCATGCAGCATCCGCTCTCTACATTTTTCAGGACCAGCTTCATCGCCTCAAAAGACGGCTTCTAAAAGCTCACCGGGATCCGGTAGAGTTTGGTAGACTCATCTGCCGTGCATGCCCGATGTCAGCGCGACCTCGCTGCCGGTGCGGTGGAGTTCGGTAGCGCCGGCCGCCGTCGATACCGACGTTGGCGAGGACGCGGATTGGTCGGCAGTTTGGCGTCGGCATCGATTCAGTGCCAGCGGTGCGTCGGCAGCGCGGCCGGCGCAGTGCCGTCGGCGGCGTGGTGAACAGGGGGCATGTGCAGGGGCGCGCGCGGTGGAGAGGCCAGCTCCGAGAGCGGCTGTCAGCCGCAGGCGAGACGATGATGATGGCCACGCCGCCGGGCGCGGCCGCCCTCCTCCTGCTGCTGCTCTGGCTCGCCGGCCGAGGTGAGCGACCAGTCAGAAACCGGTGGTGGCGGTGGTTATGGTGATGGTGATAGTGGTGGTGATGGTGATTGATCATGTGCTGGGTGCTGTATGTGTTAGGATACCGGTTACTTTATGGATAATTGAGTTCAGAATTTTTGCGTTTCTTTTCGCCCCAATGAGCAATCAAGTAATCAGCACGCAGGAAAGGGTCAAATATAGATAGACAGACACAAGGCTATATTTCCTCAAAAACAGTTAGATAATAAAGTATATATTTAATAGCTGATTGATAATTCTATCCATGCTGAATCCTCCGTATGATAATTCTGACTTTGGGGCAGATGGAAAGTCTTAATCTTGTACCAACAGGGGCATTTGATGGCCAATACTGCTACCCTAGGAAGAATCATGTGGACCATCATCAATATCATCATATATGTTGGTCCTGTTCATCCGGGCAGTGGGGGACTGGTTTGTGGCTACAAATTAAGTGCTGACTTGAGTGACATGCTAGCGGGAATTTAATGATCTAGAACGAGAATGAGGATAGGCTAGAGCCAGGAACAAATATGAATTTGGAGGCAAACTGCCAAGTATAAGTTATAGTATACGCTGGCTTATGACATACCAAGGTCGTAATGCGTCAGGGATGAGTTCTCAGGGTCTCGGAGGTGACACGATTTCATGTGAATATACAGTTTTTTAAGTACCAGGAAATGTGTCAGCTCACAATAATTTATAGTTACTCCAACTCTCTTCTAATTAATGCACGGAAGTTTGCTAGAAAAGAATGTTGGGGATTTTTAACACGTTGTCCAAAGTAGTCGCACATTGTAGTAACGAAAGCATTCAACGAAAATATTGTAAGGTCGATGTTTTTTATTTGTCTGTCTATTCCGGGCAGTAATATTTGACCTTCGTGAGCCTGGCCCAGGTCCGACTATTTCGCAGTGCTAGCGCTGACCTGAATTTGAGCTTACCAATGGCTCTGTAGAGTGACCTTTGGAAAGGCTTATGCAGGCCCTACAATCGGTCGCGGAGTGCCTCTTTTGTGCCACAGTCACCATTTGTCTGAACAATCTGAAATCTATTTTGAATTTGGAAATGACTTTGCACGCCTTTCAACAAATGAACCAACTCCTCTATTTTTTCTATGAAAGATCGGTCTAATTTAGATTTAAAGGCTGCCAAACACAGATACAGAAGTCTGTTCTCGGGGAGGCCTATGACACATCTTTTTCATCAGCATATCCGAAAATCGTCACCTCGTCTTAGTGCTCCATGCTACGGACATGTATTCAACGTCAAGCTTTAATATTGCTTTCAAGTTCAAAGGTAATACTATCTTTTACGTTTTAGGTCTTACTTGAAGACTTGATCTGGCTTTTTGGACCCATAAGGCGCCCTACCACTTCAGACGTTAGAACACAACTCGTCACTTGCTCGGCTTGTAATGGTCCAGGTCGTGTTCGGTGCACACGGTCCGATTTTGGAGTGAATCAACGCCTGATATATGATTTTCTCAGCAACGCTCTTTTAGTCGCCTTGCGTGGTAACCAATTATCACATTATACCTGAATTTCATGCGAGTATGACACAAATAAAACCAGTCATGAAAATGAATGTAATGTTATGCTTGGTTTCGTCCATGGCTTTGGTGAAAAAAATGATTGAAAGATTTAATGCTACGCAACGCCAAAGGCTGCTCTTAACATACAACCGGTTTCGGAACCATCTCGGCCCATCATCAAGTGAGAAAACAACTCACTACATAGCTGGGTCATTCCACCATAAATGGACCAAAAATTTCGTAAAACAAAACCCTTCTAATATTTTATTCTCTCCGAAATTGGTGCCAAGGGGGTTTCAAAGGTGTAGAATCTAACCGTGGCGTCGAAAAATTATTTGAAGATTTTTTATGGCAGATATAGCCTCCGGAATTTTTCGGGGGTCACCATGTAGGCATTTTTTTGAAAGCCTATAGTTCTGACATTTTTGAATGATCGTAACGATATTTTACTTTTTCACTATTTATCATATTTAAATTTGGCATCTTCGATTTTTATATTTCTGCAAAATTGACCTCATGATCTCGTGACCTAGTTTTTGAACGCTAACCTTGACCTGCAGTACAGTGAAATGTATGAATTCGTTGTGAAAGCATTTTTACATTTCGAAATTCTCTTTTAGGTAAAATAATAAAAACATGGCTTTTGCACTACGACGGAACGTCCGAACTTAAGAGGGGCACCATGGAATTTTCAACAAATTTATTTCTAGTCAAAGCCATAGGGTGTGTTAACCCTTGCACGTACAGGGGGTTGTTGCAGCCCTCCTCAGGTTTTTCAAACATTGAAAACGAGCTTCTTAAGTTAGATTTTTGAAATGTTGTATAGCCTCTGGGGCATTCATTGCGCATATCTTGCAAAAAAAAATTCCACCGTTCAAGGTCACGGAGTTATGACCACAAGAGTGGAGGCATGTTTGGGTAATTTGGGCGCCTGTACCCGTTTTCACGTGAATGCTCCAGACTCATCGTTCTTTTGCATCATTTGCTCATGAACTGGCCCAGAATATTTTCTTCCAATCTTTCGAGGCTCACTTTTATCAGGTTAGACCTATTATTACTTTTTTGACATTAAAGGATCTAGATTTGACCTTGCGTGACCTCAGTGATAACTCCGAATAACGCTTATTATTCGACTTGTGTCCGATACGGACTTGACCTTTTTCGACCTGTGACCTTTTTTACATTGAAAGGGGGTAAGCGATAACAGATGAAGAAGCAAACTTTCTTGGAGTAAATGATGCAGAATGGTTTATGAATAGGCAATTTGAATGATATAGACACTAAACCAGTTGGTTTTGAATGATCGTAACGATATTTTACTTTTTTCACTATTTATCATATTTAAATTTGGCATCTTCGATTTTTATATTTCTGCAAAATTGACCTCATGATCTCGTGACCTAGTTTTTGAACGCTAACCTTGACCTGCAGTACAGTGAAATGTATGAATTCGTTGTGAAAGCATTTTTACATTTCGAAATTCTCTTTTAGGTAAAATAATAAAAACATGGCTTTTGCACTACGACGGAACGTCCGAACTTAAGAGGGGCACCATGGAATTTTCAACAAATTTATTTCTAGTCAAAGCCATAGGGTGTGTTAACCCTTGCACGTACAGGGGGTTGTTGCAGCCCTCCTCAGGTTTTTCAAACATTGAAAACGAGCTTCTTAAGTTAGATTTTTGAAATGTTGTATAGCCTCTGGGGCATTCATTGCGCATATCTTGCAAAAAAAATTCCACCGTTCAAGGTCACGGAGTTATGACCACAAGAGTGGAGGCATGTTTGGGTAATTTGGGCGCCTGTACCCGTTTTCACGTGAATGCTCCAGACTCATCGTTCTTTTGCATCATTTGCTCATGAACTGGCCCAGAATATTTTCTTCCAATCTTTCGAGGCTCACTTTTATCAGGTTAGACCTATTATTACTTTTTTGACATTAAAGGATCTAGATTTGACCTTGCGTGACCTCAGTGATAACTCCGAATAACGCTTATTATTCGACTTGTGTCCGATACGGACTTGACCTTTTTCGACCTGTGACCTTTTTTACATTGAAAGGGGGTAAGCGATAACAGATGAAGAAGCAAACTTTCTTGGAGTAAATGATGCAGAATGGTTTATGAATAGGCAATTTGAATGATATAGACACTAAACCAGTTGGTTTGCATATTATATGGACTTGACCTTTTTCAAAATTTGACCTTATTTGACCTTCAAGGGGGTGTAAGCAATAACAGACAATGAAGTAGGCACTTGGCGTAACTGATGCAAGATTACTTATGAATAGTCAATTTGCATGGCAAGAACACTGAACAATACGTTTTTCTTCCGATGCGGACTTGACCTTTTTCAACCTTTCGACTAATTTGACCTTGAAGGGGGTGAGAGCAGTGGCAGCTGATTAGAAACTCAATAAATTGGCGGAAATGATTCAGAATGGCTTATGATTAGTCCATTTAAATGATGTGGACTCTGAACTAGTTACCTTGACACCTAAGGAGTACTTTTGAGCTCTGAACCAGTCCCGTGCAATGCAATGCACAACTAAAAATCACAAATGACTTTTTTTAGTGCCTAAAACTTCTTCATTATAAAAGAGTTAAAATAATGAGTTAGCTGAGCAAAATTCAGTAAGAGATTACCATAGGTCAAGTTTAAACACGTTTGAAAATGCCACAAGAGATTATCAAGAGCTATAGAAGCCGAACCGAGGTCATACCATGCTTTGAATTCAAGCTACATCCGGGAGAACGCGACACAAGGACTCAAAAGCCGAAAATCTTCCTTAACCCTCGCCCCTCCTAGAATAATGAAATCGATGGCCACCCTGATTTTTTTCGGAATAGCAGAAAAATAACGAGAGGCAGCACTACAGTTGAGGGTTCTGCCTCTTACCCCATTATTTTCCCATCATCCCTGAAATTTATAACCCTGGGCCACTCTAGGTCAGGTGACCAGGCGAGGTCAACCAAGGTCACCTCACTTCAACTTTTGAGCTCTACCATAGCTATATTTCTAAGCCGATCGATAACTTCGTACACTTCATGACCCCTCCGGAGTCTACAAAATTTATATCCTGGATTTTTCGATTTGGCGACCTGCGGTCAGGTCACGAGGTAACCTCTTCCATAGAAAAAGCATGGGAAGAGCTGTCTTATGAGCTTAAAGTCACAAAATAATCGTAAATACTCAGAGTGCTCAGAAAACGTTCTTGGACATTCTTTCATGGATTCCAGGGGCGATGTTTGCTCTTTGACCTATCGGAGGTCGTCAGAGGTCACAAGAGGTCAAATACTGTATTTTGACGATGACTATTTAAGTAATTAAGCTAGAACACTGAATTAAACGTCATCGTGTATGTCTCGTCACTGGCTTTCATTTGATGTACAACAAAACCACTTTTTTACCTTCGTGACCTCAAGTCATATTAGGTCACGAGGTGTCCTCTGGAGGGCAAACCACTGGCGAGAGGTCGATATGTTCCACATAGCGGAGAAAGTCCTGGAATTGTCATATCAAATGATTTTTGCCAGATCTCAATAGCTCTAATGGCGTGAGAGCTATGCCCAGGTTTCTTAAGGATTGCATATTTTATTAGAAATAGCCTATCGTGACCTAACTTGACCTCTGGAGGTCAAACCATAGATCTGAGTGCTTCAAAATGCCGTAAAATCTTACTGAATGCACATGAGCTTTCTAAGGCACTTCGCAGATTTGCGCTAACTTCCATAATTGCGGAGTTAGGGAGGGGGCATTGATGGCCCCCGGTGGGGCGAAGGTGGCGCCGGACTCTCGGTGGGCCGCGGGCTAAATGCTTCTGGAAATGACATCATATTTCTGTGATTCAATGCGACGAGGACATATTTATTTTCAAAAGATTTACAATGATTCAAACAAGCATACATGGCATTTACAACAGCTAAGTTCATTCCCAAAAGGACAATAATGTAAGTTCAAAATAGGGGAGGGTAACCCCTTATTCCTGTGCATGTGGCAAAATGCTCCAATTCTAGGTTGAGTGCTTGATTGTGATTCTTCCAATGTTTTTATTTCAAAGTTTCAAGTCAATTAGAACGCGAGTTACGATAGAAGAGCTCCACAGTAACACCTAGAGCTATATACATGAAGCTAAAAGTAGTATATGCATTTCCAAAGCCATTTTTCATTATTTGATATGAAAGAATACTAAAATAGGTCAAAACTCTTTCAAGATAATTTTTGAATTTCACTGTACTACGGTTCAAGATCACCGTTAAAAAACTAGGTCATGAGGTCACTAACAATTTTTGTGGAAATTTCAAAACTGAAGATAACCAAAAAATGTCTCGTAAAATTTACATCTTAAGACTACAAAAAAATTAGAAATCACTTGAAAACTTTTGGAGTTATAGACATTCTAATTGATGCCTATATAATGACCATCACAAATTGCCGGAGGCCATTTCTCTCAAACAAATCTTGAAATAATTTGTTGGGTGCCATGGGTGGATTCTACGACCTTGTGAGTCCTCATATACCAATTTTGGAGGAAATTAAAAAAAGTGGGGTTTATGTCTTTGTCGATTTATGGTGTAATGACCCAGCTATATTAAACACAATTCCGTAACCTTGGTGCCCTCGGCGGAACAGTGAATGTGATACTGAGCAGTGGTTTAAATATTAAACATCATAACGCGTGGGTGTTTTTTTCCCCAGATCTTTTGCTTGAGATGGTCAAGTCAGCCTTGGTACAACACATATTTGCCTATATTTCTATCTAATTTTTCTTCTGCTGTTGTTCGGATTTGAATGAATTCTTCAACACGCGCATTGACGGGGATCTGAGCCACTTTTTCTTTGACCGGGGGGGGGTGCGGGTACCCGCCCCTCCAAAGATCTCGAAAACCACGCTAGATAGGGAAAAAGGGTAAAAGCGTTGGGTAGCCCATCCACTTCTCTATCGAAAATACTTGAACAATTTTTTGTTAGGTCACATTTAAGGTCACCAGAGGTTAAAACATGCCATCATAGGGATAACATGAAAATGAAGGTATTCGGCCATTAGGGGAAGTCCGTGCAAGAATACGCACTTAACTTGGTAAAGGCTTTCGCTTTTCTCCTATATGTCTAATAGCTAAAATTTGTATATGGCTGTTTAGCCTGAAGAATTGTCAATGCATGGCCTATGTTTCAACTTGATGGCTTTGAAAGTAACTCGCTACGAGCCCAGCAAAATAAAAGTCACGTGCGTACTCTTGCCGGAGTGGGTCGGTAAGAGTACGCAAAAGAGGAGGCTGGAGTACGCATTGATGCCCCGCTGTGCTTTAGGTACATAGGCCATGTTGCGTTTTTTTTGTCGCCAAACTAGGCGATTGTATGATTTTATATCGTTCTAAATATAGAAGAACTATGTTGCAACGTTTGGTTTTCCAAATATGAATGACGGACTCTGTCTCGAGCGAAAATTAAATTTTCCTATCTCTTAACACGCGCATTGACGGGGGCGGGTACCCGCCCCCTCGGGTTTTTCGGAGACAGCAGAAAAACGGCGGCGCGTAGCGCCGCCGTACTTGGTATACCTTTTTCCTCATCATTTTTACAACTTCTGTGAAAATTTTAAGGTTAGGTCATCTCAGGTCAGGTCACCATTACAGGTCAAGTGACCCGACCTCAAAAAAAGTTTAAGATAGCATAAGTCGGAGCAGGGTGAACTTATCCGATTGAAACTCATATCACATAATGGCCCCACCGAGTTCTCTAAAATATGTTCCGGTATTTTTGATATCGATGACCTAAGGTCAGGTACGAGGCATGACCTCTCCATTGGAAATACATGGGAAAAATGTTTTTTACGGAATAACTCAGTAACGGATGGTGATAGAGCATTTATTTTAGCTGCATTAGACTCGCCCGGGCTTTGCGGTTCTAATGATATGCATTTTATATAATTTGACCCTGACCTGACCTCAGGTCAGGTCAAATCCTTGATTTGACCTAGCAAGGTCAAATTATATATCATTCGATTCGGCTTGCTAAGAGGATTCATATAGTTCAAATTGTTTTGCTCTATCTTTACTTGTTCAGATTTAATGGCCGAAAACTGAATTTACATGTTATCCCTATGACGGGCATGTTTTGACCTCTCGTGACCTTAAATGTGACCTGACAAAAAAATGGTTCAAATGTTTTCGATGGAGAAGTGGATGGGCAGCCCAACGCCGTTTACCGTTTTTCGCTACCTACCGTGGTTCTCGAGATCTTAGGGGGCGGGTACCCGCCCCCGTCAATGCGAAGGTGGCTCAGACCCCCGTCAATGCGCGTGTTAAGCATGCGCACTCTTCACAATGGTCTATTGCGTACTCTTGCCGGACATGCTCCATTGGGAAGAAACTCTTCATTCACATGTTGGCAGGCGTTTTAGCGTGAGCTCCGGTCCTGCAGCTCAGTCCTAGCTCACTTTTCTTACTGATGACCAACCGTGATACAATAATTTTGATAATGAAGCGTGGTCTACAAGTTTACCTAGTTAAGAAATATTACATCAAGGGTGCCCAGAAACGTATTTTGCTCTGCATTCCTGCGGAAAGAACAGGGGCACGTTGAATTTTTGTGCAGCCTAGGCACTGATCCTGCTTTTTTATGCCAGGTTATCCACCATCTCAGTGGTTGCTAAGTAACTAAAACAGCTGCTGCGTACTCTTATTTCCTGCGTAATCTTACCCGCCCTTACCCTACATCTGAACAAGTAAAGATAGATCAAAACAATTTGAACTATATGAATCCTGGCAGCAGGCCGAATCGAATGAGCTATGATATGAACATGCTAGCTAGGTCAAATCAAGGATTTTACCTGGCCTGAGGTCAGGTCAAGGCCAATATAGGCAAAATGAATATCATTAGAACCGCAAGGACGAGGGGAATCTAATGCAGTTAAAATAAACGGTCTATCGCTATCCATTACTAAGATATTCAGCAAAAACTATTTTCCCATACATTTACAAAGGAGAGGTGTTCGTACCTGACCTTAGGTCATCGATATAAGAAATACCGGAACAAATTTTAAAGGACTCGGTGGACCCATTATATGATAGAAATTTCAATCAGATAAGCTCACCCTGTTCTGACTTATGCTATCTTAAACTTTTTTTAGATCGGGTCACTTGACCTGTACTGGTGACCTCACCTGACATAACCTAACCTTAAAATTTTTACAAAAGCTGTAAAAAGGATCAGGGAAAGGTATGCCGAGTACGGCGGCGCTACGCCCCCGCCGTTTTTAAGCTATCTTCGAAAAACCCGAGGGGGCGGCTACCCGCCCTTCCGTCAATGCGCGTGTTAATTTGGCGTTGTTTTGTCTTAGATTCGAAAGTGATAACTTTTGAGTCCCAATCAATGGTATGACCTATTTCATACGAGTGTTTGGCTGTGGCTTCTGGTTGTCTGTTGGTTAGGTTCATCTCCCTCAGGGCTTTTAGTGACTTTGTGTGATCTGCATACCTTTTTGACCCCTAGTGACCTGTGATTACTTCAGACAGATCAAAGGGCAAATATCACCCCTGAAATCCGTCAAAGAGAGGCCACAAATGCTTTTCTGAGAAATTTGCATTTGCATTTGCAATTATTTTTTGTGACTGTTAGATTATAAGACAAGATACGATAAGAAGATATATATATATATATATATATATATTTGATTAGTTGGGCAATATATCCTCTTCGATGCAGCGACTATTGAATAGTATTGCTGATTCGCACTTTGATAACTTTTTTGTTGTTTAATTATATTATTGATGGTTTGTTTGGTTGCAATTGAAATGTCTTTGGTCAAATCAGTAAAGTTCATTACAAATATTACAAATATAAGTTCGAGCTTTCGAATGTATTGGACATTCATTATCAAGATAAGAGAAAGAGCGGCTCACGTTTTCCTAAATATAGTTGTTTGAAAAATATAGCACCGAGTAATGAGCTCTAATCAGTTGAAAGACCTTCTATGTAAAGAAATATCATTACATTTTTGCCGACTACTTGCTATGGAATTATCGCATGAGTACAAAACTACAATTCTTATATCATCTTATCACAGTTTCATAGTCACACTACATTAATACATAGTTAGTCACAAGGCATTACAATACAATAGAGAAACATTCACATTGCCAAGACATGGTATGTTATACAGTACATATATATCACACTAGGGTGTCCCAAAATTAACAAAGTTTTAAAAGGTGGTGTTTACCTTTCTGTTTCCCGTTGAGTGTGACCTGAAACGAAATTGTGCAAAAAATCTGGCATTTAAATCAATATTTGAACCCAGCGCAAATCGCTTGAAGTTTTACCCATAGCTCCCGATGGAGGCTGCAACGCTTGAACACGAACTATTTCGGTATTTCCATCGTAATGCGGGACAGCGTAGGGTGGCTTATGTTTTCTTTTCTTTTTGGCTATGTTTTGTAAGAATTATCTTTTAGCTATTGCTTACATGGCTTTCCGACTTTTTTCCACTACAATTACTTCACGTTCTTCGTTTTACATAGAACCATATTGTGTTATAAGGTACACAACCCTTATCAGAGTAACTGGTCGTTTTTCCTTGTATGGATAGACAAACTACTGTTTTATAAACATTATCATTGATCCTCATACTAGAAAGACAGAGTGTCAAGACACATACACGTTATTCAATATGGAACAAAAGTCCATTGCTACATATAAACATCCTTCTGGAGGGTCCCTGGCCAGAGGTGTACGCCAGAACTGATTTCCTAGTGTCGGGAAACGGCTTGTGGTAATGCTCTACAACTTGCAGTAGGTGCTGTTGGCCAGTGGTTGATGGGGGGAATACATTGCCCCCAAACAGAGAATCTAGGGGCAATACTATGGTTGCACCTCCTCCCCAAAGCTGTCGACCTCGTTTTTACCCGGACTCATTTTTAGTAGAGCAGTGGATAGCAAAACAAACAACTTGTGGCTACAGCTTTGACCCGGCAACATTTTTTTCGCTTATCGACTCTTCAGCCTACCCCCACAGCTTACCGTCTAGTTAAATTGTGGTATGCTATCACCGCGTGACGTTTTTTCTCATCGACTTTGGCTTGCCCCAAACCTACCGGCTAAATCCGTCAATGCTGTCAGCTCTCTTCACTCTTAGTTAGACAGCCGATATAGTCATTTATCAGCCTAGCCCCTCTCTCCGCTGCGTTGTTCGCCAACTGTAGGTTTCGGATGAAGGCCTCCAGCCTATCGTAACCTGGGATACCGTCCCATGGCGGGCACTCAGCCAGAAATGACGTGTCAACCGACCGGCTTTCGAACATGAGATGGGACTGCGTGCCCTCAAACTAATCCAGCGTCAGATCCTCCATGCCTTAAAGGGAATGTGGCACCTTCATAACGTGATTTTAACTGAGATAGCCAAGTTGTAAAGCAAGTCGGAAAACCCGGTACTGCCACCCGGTGTTGGACGCTGTTTTATCAAAGGAAATCACCTGGACATTGTCCATGAGGGGTACATTTCTGGTAGTTTTTAGCTTTTCTCTACGGAAATTTTGACTTTCAAGACAAATGAAAAATTGAGTACCGAGTTTTCCGACTTGTTTTACAACTTGGCTATCTCAGTTAAAATCACGTTATGAAGGTGCCACATTCCCTTTAAGGCATGGAGGATCTGACGCTGGATACGTTTGTGGGCACGCATTACCATCCCATGTTTGAAAGCCTGTCGGCTGACACGTCATTTCTGGCTGAGTGCCCGCCATGGGACGGTATCCCACGTTACGATAGGCTGGAGGCCCTCATCCGAAACCTGCAGTTGGCGAACAACGCAGCGGAGAGAGGGGTTAGGCTGATAAATGACTATATCGGCTGCCTAACTAAGAGTGAAGAGAGCCGACAGCATTGGCGGATTTACCGGTAGGTTTGGGAGCAAACCAAAGTCGATGAGAAAAAACGTCACGCGGTGATAGCATACCACAATTTAACTGGACGGCAAGCTGTGGGGGGTAAGCTGAAGAGTCGATAAGCAAAATAAAAAAAACGTCACCGGGTCAAAGCAGTAGTAAGATGCTTGTTTTGCTATCCAGGGCTCAATTTTTGCACTGAAGTTGAGTGGTTGTGTTTGAAGTTGAGAGTTGGAACACCAAAACCTTGCTTGTAGACTAAAAATGAGTCCGGGCAAAAACGAGGTCGACAGCCTTGGGGAGGGGGTGCAACCATAGTATTGCCCCTAGATTTTCTGTTTGGGGGCAATGTATTTCCCCATCCACCACTGGCCAACTGCATCTACTGCAAGTTGTAGAGCATTACCACAAGCCGTTTCCCGAAACTAGGAAATCAGTTCTGGCGTACACCTCTGGCCAGGGACCCTCCAGAAGGATGCTTATATGTAGCAATGGACTTTTGTTCCATATTAAATAACGTGTGTGTCTTGACACTGTGTATTTATAGTTTGAGGATCAATGATAATGTTTATAAAATAGTATTTTGTCTGACCATACAAGGAAAAACCACCAGTTATTCGGATAAGAGGTTGTGTACCTTATAACACAATATGGTTCTATGCAAAACGAAGAACGTGAAGTAATTGTAGTGGAAATAAGTCGGAAAGCCATGTAAACAATACATAAAAGATAATTCTTACAAAACATAGCCAAAAAGAGAAGAAAACATAAGAAACCCTACGCTGTAGTCCCGCATTACGATGGAAATACCGAAATCGTTCGTGTTCAATCGTTGCAGTCTCCATCGGGAGCTATGGGCAAAACTTCAAGCGATTTGCGCTGGGGTCAAATATTAATTTAAATGCTTGATTTTTTGCACAATTTCGTTTCAGGTCACACTCAACGGGAAAAAGAAAGGTAAACACCAACTTTTAAAATTTTGTTAATTTTTGGACACCCTAATATCACACATATTCGTTTTTTCTATTATTTAACCCATCCCCCATAGTGACAACTTGGCGAGTCTAACGTTTTTTTGTGTGTTGATCTGCGGTGCGAGTTGGTTGATGTATATTGCTTCAATGATTTCTATCTTGTTGTGGTCATTGCTGGAGTGTATTATATGTGTGTTATCAGTAAGCATTTGTCTTGTGAGTGTTGTGTTGTGTTCTTGTTGTAGATGATCCTTAGGGGCTCCCTCGTGGAGGTGCATGGTAAGACGACGAGATAAAGTGGTTGATGTGTATCCAATGTAGTTTACCTTACGAAGTCTGCAACCTTCGTTGGGACATTGAAATTGGTAAACTACATTAGTACGCATCAACCACTTAATCTTCGTGGGATTGTTGCACATTACAAGGTTTTTGTTTTCGTGTTCTGGTAGTATATGTGAAGATTGATTGCGTGATTCTCTTTACATTTGATGTTTCTTTTAAGTATGCTTTTCAAAATCTTCTCATCTGTTTCGTACTGCGAGTTCATGTGATTTCGGTAGTAGAGATGGTGTGTTACTGTTTGTGCTTGGTCTGATGTTTTGCTGGTGTATTTGTTGTCTAGTTGTCTTATGATTTCTGCGTCTACGTCTTGGTTAGAATATCCGTTATTTACTAGAATTTGTTTCAGCCTAATGAACTCAGAATGCATTTTGTCGTGTGATGAACTGGTTTTAATGGCTCTTCTTACGAATGATCGGATGACGCTGGTTTTATATCGTGTTGGGCATTCGCTCTTTGCGTTGAGGGTTTGGCCGGTGTTGGTAGGCTTCCGGTAGACGCTCGTGATAAACCCATTGTTCGTCGCCTCTACCAGAACATCTAAGAATGGTATGATGTTATCTTTGGCTAGTTCAAACGTGAAGTGTAGCACTGAATGATTTTCAAATTTGCGAATTATTTCCTGGAGTTGGTTAATGTCCCTAACGTTCAAAAAGCAGTCATCTACATAGCGTAGGTAGATATGCGGAGCTACATCTGGGTTACTGAGGACTTCATTTTCGATTGATGCCATATAAGAATTGGCGAAAAGAGGGGCCAAGTGGGGAACCCATGACCATCCCATCCTTCTGAATATACAATTTGTTGTCAGGTCCCCTAAATGGCGAGTCTTTCGTACATGCTCGGAGCAGGTTTGCGAGGATGTTTCTTGGTAGGTTGAGGGGGTTTGATGCCATTACTTTTTTTGTCATATACCTCATTTAAGATAACATCGATAGTCTGGTCAATGGGCACGTTTGTAAATAGACGTTCTACATCTATGGATGCCAAGATACCTTCAGGTTTTTTTCAGTCTTTAAATGTCTAGAAATTCAGCTACAGATTCAATACCGTATTTGGACGGGACGTAGGGTTTTAGTATCTGGTTAAGCCGTTTTGCTAGTTTATATGTTGCAGTAGTTACCTGGGATATAATCGGCCGGAGAGGATTACCTTCCTTATGCGTCTTAACTGTCCCATACGCATATCCCGGAGAAAATTCTCCTACGATTTTAGCAAAATGTACACCACCATTATCGGCATTAGCACTGGTTATAATCCTATTGACTTTAGCCTTAAGTGTTTTGATTGGATCAGTTTTAATTACTTTGAACTTACTTGAGTCTGAGAGGATGGTGTTGAGTTTTTGAGAATATTCGTCTCTGTGTAAGATCACAAACACAGGGCACTTATCAGCTCTCCTTACGATGATTCGGTCGTCGTTTTTCAACTGTCGAGCGGCGTCCTTAAGTTCTTTTGTGACAAGCTTGCTGTTGGCGTTTCCTCGTAATTTGAATCCCTCTCCGATGAGTTCCCCTTTCAACTTGTTGCTTACTTCGATATGTTCATCTTTCTCCAATTGTAGTATATCACGATATAATAATTCTAGTTCGGCTTTTTTATCAACGTCTGAACGTTTTGATTGTATGTGACAGTTTAGGCCAAGGTTTAAAAGCTTATGTTGTTCCTGTGTAAGCTGGACTGATGAGAGATTGATATAACCTTGCTTTTGTTCAGGTAGTGTAAGGTCACCCCCATAAATCCGAGATAGTTTTTTATAATGAACTTTACTGATTTGACCAAAGACATTTCAATTGCAACCAAACAAACCATCAATAATATAATTAAACAACAAAAAAGTTATCAAAGTGCGAATCAGCAATACTATTCAATAGTAGCTGCATCGAAGATATATATATATATATATATATATATATATATATATATATATATAAGTTACAATGATGTTTAGGCGAATTTCAAAAACTAAGTTTATAAAAACATTATATTGCACCACATAAACGCGTTTCGTATTCACTTCATCAGTATGCAGCACAATACAAGTATGAATCGAAACAGGAATATTCAAAAACACTATTCGATTATAAATACTCGAAAGTTTTTTCCGTACAATGAACTCCTCGTTTTCGAAATTCGTCGCCACACCACTGTTACTAGACAAATATGTTGTGTTCATAGTGACAAATATAAGTTACAATGATGTTTAGGCGAATTTCAAAAACTAAATTTATAAAAACATTATATTGCACCACATAAACGCGTTTCGTATTCACTTCATCAGTATGCAGCACAATACAAGTATGAATCGAAACAGGAATATTCAAAAACACTATTCGATTATAAATACTCGAAAGTTTTTTCCGTACAATGAACTCCTCGTTTTCGAAATTCGTCGCCACACCACTGTTACTAGACAAATATGTTGTGTTCATAGTGACAAATATATAAGTTACAATGATGTTTAGGCGAATTTCAAAAACTAAATTTATAAAAACATTATATTGCACCACATAAACGCGTTTCGTATTCACTTCATCAGTATGCAGCACAATACAAGTATGAATCGAAACAGGAATATTCAAAAACACTATTCGATTATAAATACTCGAAAGTTTTTTCCGTACAATGAACTCCTCGTTTTCGAAATTCGTCGCCACACCACTGTTACTAGACAAATATGTTGTGTTCATAGTGACAAATATAAGTTACAATGATGTTTAGGCGAATTTCAAAAACTAAATTTATAAAAACATTATATTGCACCACATAAACGCGTTTCGTATTCACTTCATCAGTATGCAGCACAATACAAGTATGAATCGAAACAGGAATATTCAAAAACACTATTCGATTATAAATACAGAGGTGCAGATAGTATGCTGGCTGTCACAAACTCAATGCGACGTATGCCTCCTCTGTCACACAGAGCTGGAAATAATAATTGTATACTTGAATACTATTTCCAATATGCTGAATGTCCTCTACCTGTCCCTTACTTTTTGCAGCAGACAAGGTTCTAGCACCAAACCATTACACCATGAAAGTAGTAAGTTTTCATTTATAGATCATGTTTTTGTTTTTGGAAGGAAAATTTCCAATTATGGGTCATATTTTCCAGTATTGGGGTCATAACTATTATTGGCAACTCTGACTGCAGTTTCCCCCAATGACATGCATTTCCTTTTTGAAGAAGTTTCCATTTTTGAAAGGAGTGTTTCCAATTATGGTACTTTTCCACATGATTACATGTAGCAATTATCATGAAAATAGTCATTATTGGGAACATACCTATTAATGGGAGCATACATGTACACACAATTGGGAACCCTAACCGCAGCTTCCCCCCCCACTAAACCTCTATCTCACATATCAACAAAAGGGAAAAAATGTCAATGTCAACATAGTATTTGAATCTACCTAAAATGTGTTGGTAAAGTGGACCTTAGGTAGCATTTTTATGAACACATCAAATGCTTAAAATTTGCATCCCACTCACGATCATTACCGGCCTGGTCATTCCTTTTTGCAGTAAAAACTCTGAGGCAACTAGCCTGCATAGATGTAAAATTATGTCTATTACCCTAATAGGTACAGAGGTATTGGAATTCACATACCAAAGAAAGATCCAGTGTGGTCAAAATCCTGCTTTAACTCCATGCAGTTCAGGTCCTGTGCGTTGCTTACCACCACTGGTAGTAAATAACACACCCCCAACCAGCGTTTTTCGAAGCCTATTTGTTTCTGAGATTTGCTGTGATTTTCTGAGATAAGAAGGGGGTCTACCCGGCCCCCTCCAGTGCACGTTAGTTCCAGGCCCCTCTCCAGTGTGGGTGTTAACACTTTGTGGAGGACTGCATTAGCACACATTTGCTATCTGTACAATATTGATATGATAATTTGATCATGAAAACTCACCTGAATCACTGTTGTTGCCAGCCTATTGCTGGCGCCAACTCTCCCAACTTCCTCCAGCTCCAAATCTATCTAACCAATCTAGGGGCACAAATAAACTAAGGCACAAGCAGGCTAAGGAATGAAAAACCAAGCTTGATATGGGAAAGTGCATCAGTCTTACAATAGCCTACATTCATCTTAGATTAGCCATGGGCAGCAATATTTGTTCTAGCTAGTTTTAGCCTGCACTTATCTTAAATATACCTAATGAATATGCCCTCAAAATAAGTGGCTTCCCGCCTGTTTAAATTTTTGGCAGGCTCTACATCACAAACATTTCTAACTTGTCTTGTCGCTTTTGCGCAGTTTAAGTAGAATTGCTGCCCAGCTATGTTTATTTTCTCACTCACTTAGTACTTTTATTAGTAGCTTTTAGGCGTACTTAATACTAAATTCGAAGAAATAAGGGCCAATAAATCGATGACACTCAAACTGTAAATATGATTTAACCTGAAAAAATGGACAGAGAAGTACTTAATAAAGTATCTGCGTTATCGTTAATGCCTTAAATATGCCCACAATCGTGTATTTCTCGAAAAATTGACTGTCACATTTCCGGTATCTAGGCGACAACTTTCTGCAAACTACTAACAATCAGCCCCATTGGGCTGCATGTTAAAATCTGGCAACTGTGACAGCGGTTTGCGGGTTTTCTGCAGCGGGGGTCCCTCGTTTTAGTAGAAACTGAACACAGTACCAATATTGTATTACTAATGGTACGCTGTGCAATTGAAGAATAGAGCTGCTAAGTTAAAATATTCCCTACACGCTTCATTCTCTATTTCGAAAATATGGGGTTTGATCTTGAGCCATACAGTCAGGATCGCTATTTTGTCACAATTATGCACCTCAATTGTCGTAAATGTGTCACAAACTCCGGTAGCCGAGTTGGCAAGTTTCTGCACCTCTGTATAAATACTCGAAAGTTTTTTCCGTACAATGAACTCCTCGTTTTCGAAATTCGTCGCCACACCACTGTTACTAGACAAATATGTTGTGTTCATAGTGACAAATATAAGTTACAATGATGTTTAGGCGAATTTCAAAAACTAAATTTATAAAAACATTATATTGCACCACATAAACGCGTTTCGTATTCACTTCATCAGTATGCAGCACAATACAAGTATGAATCGAAACAGGAATATTCAAAAACACTATTCGATTATAAATACTCGAAAGTTTTTTCCGTACAATGAACTCCTCGTTTTCGAAATTCGTCGCCACACCACTGTTACTAGACAAATATGTTGTGTTCATAGTGACAAAAATTTAGTTTTTGAAATTCGCCTAAACATCATTGTAACTTATATTTGTCACTATGAACACAACATATTTGTCTAGTAACAGTGGTGTGGCGACGAATTTGGAAAACGAGGAGTTCATTGTACGGAAAAAACTTTCGAGTATTTATAATCGAATAGTGTTTTTTGAATATTCCTGTTTCGATTCATACTTGTATTGTGCTGCATACTGATGAAGTGAATACGAAACGCGTTTATGTGGTGCAATATAATGTTTTTATAAATTTAGTTTTTGAAATTCGCCTAAACATCATTGTAACTTATATTTGTCACTATGAACACAACATATTTGTCTAGTAACAGTGGTGTGGCGACGAATTTCGAAAACGAGGAGTTCATTGTACGGAAAAAACTTTCGAGTATTTATAATCGAATAGTGTTTTTGAATATTCCTGTTTCGATTCATACTTGTATTGTGCTGCATACTGATGAAGTGAATACGAAACGCGTTTATGTGGTGCAATATAATGTTTTTATAAATTTAGTTTTTGAAATTCGCCTAAACATCATTGTAACTTATATTTGTCACTATGAACACAACATATATATATATATATATATATATATATATATATATATATATATATATATATATATATGCTTTTTCTATGGGAGTGGTCACCTCGTGACCTGCCTCATGTTTTCAAATATAAAAATCCCGGGGATAAATTTTGTAGACCCTGGAAGGATCATCAAGTATAGAAAGTTTCAAACCAATCAGCTTAAGAATGTAGCTATAATAGAGCTTAACATTTGAAGTGAGGTGAACTTGTTTGACCTCACCTGGTGACCTGACCTAGAGTGGCCAGCAATAAAGAATTTTAGGGATGGTGGGAAAATGATGGGGTGAGAGATAGAACCCTCAAACGCGGTGCTGCGCCCCGTCATTTTTTTGTTATTCTGAAGAAACCTTAGGGGGCCATTGATGGCCTCCGATGGGGCGAGCGTTAACGGAAATTTTTTCGGCTTGTTATTTTCCTTGAAGCAACTCATCTGAGATCCGTATGCTTCTGGCCAATGTTAGTATGTTTCCATACAAATTTATATTTAGTAAATTATTTATTTGAGCAAGGATGCACTAACCATTAACACGCGCCCCACTGGGGTCCTTGGCATGACGCGCCCCACTGGTGGGGGGTGTTTCCCCCCCCTCCGTATATCATTTCGCGGAAAATCTAAAGGAAAATTACGGACGGCGTTCGAAGGCTCTTGACGAGACAAAGAGAAATTATAAGAAAACATTTTTATGTCAGGTCAGTATTGAGATCCGCAAAGGTCAAAGAAGGTTCCATAGGGTTAAAACAGCGCGGTGTACGTTTACCCCTCTAGATTTGTACTCAGCAAAGCTACAGAAACTATTTATGCATCATTGAATTCAATGATGTATAATATGATTTTTCAAGGTCAAATTTTGAAAATGACCTCGCATCGAGCTAGGTCAAGGTCACGTGGTGACCTGGTATGGTCATGCTGCATATCAATCGACTTCCCGTGACAATATAAGCACAATGAAAGCAAAATGGGAGCTTTGGCCCAATTCAGTGAGAAGTTATTGGCAAAACAATCACTGTATGTTTCTGTGACCTGAAATGACCTTTGAGAGGTCAAATGGTCAAAAACTCAACTTTAAGTTTAAGATTGTGGCAGGAATACACGGTTTGACAATTTTCAGCATTATCTATCCAGTTTTTACTGAAAACAAGCCCTTTCTATTTTTCACCATAGACTTATAATTTGTTGACCCTAAAACTTGGCCCCACCTTAGGTCAACAGTATCAAAATACCGAGATAGTAGATTTGTAGACCCTAGTGACCTTATCATATGGTGAAAGTTTGAAACTGATCGGTTGACAAATATTCCTTAGGCACTGCTTCAAACTCGTGATTTTTGGTTTTGAGGACGGGTCACTTAACCTTGAATAGCGTCTTGACCTGACGTGACCTGACCTAAAAATTTGATCAGATGCGTTAAATTTATCAGGGATAAGGTTCTGTAAGTTTCGTTGTTCTGCGTCTCTTTGTTTTTGCGTTACCTGGGGAAAACCAGGAAGGGGCGAATTTCGCCCCCCAGTGGGGCGCTTGTTAAGCCATTTATCGCCGATACCGCAAAAACAGGGTCCTAATATTTACCTCTCTTGTTCTTTTAAGTAATTACTGAGGTGAGTTGGAACATTTTAGTCTCCAATTCACTATGAGTTGCTCCGAAACTTCATTACGGTGTAAATTGGATGCTAACCTGATTTGAATACGACTGTCTTTGTATATCTTCTTCTTGCAAGTGCTCGAACTTAATCTGGTTTAGCTTTCACCATGCATATATATTACATACAGCTGAGAATACCCGCATATTCTCCAAATCGTAGTATCCTGGGCCCCTTCCCAGGTTCATGTTGCAATTCTTGACCTGTGACCTCTGAGAGGTCATCTGGGTCTACTAAGTATGTTTTTCAGACTTGGGTCAATAACTTTGCAGGAAATGACGATAAAACGTTTATTTTGATAAAATTACGTTTGCATTATTATTGCGAGTCGATTAATATGCATATTGACTTTGTTAGGTCGGGCCATTTTTTGGTTTGACTTAGTGTAGTAATATCATACACCGTTTGATTTTCCGTAATGGGAGAAAGCGAATGGTGCCTAACTATTTATTCTAACTCAACTCTATTAGACACTAGAGCCCAGAAACTCTTCTCTGACATGCCACCTCCTTTGACCTGTCATGATCTCAATATTGACCTGAACCAAAAAGTGACAACATAGTTTCTTTATGAATTTGTATGAATTATCCACCAGCGTTCACGTTTTTCGTTATCCCGCATAGGTGCTGAGATCGAGGGGGTGTTTGAACACCCCCATGTCGAAGATGGCTCGGAGGTCCACCGGGGCGAGTGTAAACATAACATACAAAAAAATTATAATCATTATGTTCTATTAGTCACCACAATCTTAACACCCGCCCCGGAGGGCCTCCGAGCCACTTTCACCCTGGTGGGGTGTGTTCAAACACCCCTTGTCAAACTTGGCTCCTATGCGGAGTAGCGAAAAATGTGAACACTAGTGAATAGTTCATACAATTTCATGAAGAAACTGCATCAGTCATTTTTAGGTTAATATTAAGGCCACGACAGGTTAAATAATGCGGCATGATCTGAAAAATTGTTGGGCTCTAGGGTCTGACCGAGTTGAGTTAGAATCAATTTTAGGCACCATTCGCTTCTTCTTGTTACGGAAAACCGAATGATGTATGGTATGACTACACTAGGTCAAACCAAAAAATGACCTAATCTAAGGTCAGGTCAATGTCACCATCTAACCAAACATAGTTGATATGCATATTAATCGACGCGCAATTATAATACAAACGTGATGGTATCAAAATAAAGGCTTTATCATCACTTCCTGCAAAAGTTATTCATCCAAGTCTAAAAAGAGAGGTCTGGTGAGCGCCGCGGCCGTGTCAGCACTGTCAGGGGGGGGGACTTCTCGGTAGGGTGCCGAGAGGCAGGAGTGATTCAATAAAAAATACTACGGTGACAGTTTAATAACATTTAATTTTACGGTTAAAGCTGTAATTATTAAATAAATTCAAGTAGTCTTAAACATATCTTCTTCAGGGTGGATTTCAGCACTGACAGCAGCGCGTAAAATACCACGTCTGAAAACACTGATACCTGACTGATACCTAGAATAAATCTCCGGGTGTATATTTTTAAGCATGACAAAACTAGCAGAATATAAAATGGGTACGCTACGCTGACGCACCCCACGCGGTGCACAGAGCACGTTTGCTTCTCCCAATACCTCAGATGCCGTGACCTTGACGTAAAGATGATCGCCGATAGAGCAAGGGCTTGGGCGTTGACAGGAGACCTCCTTTCATATGAATTCTGCCATTTTGCACTCACTGTCTCAGCGAGCGATGGAAATTACTGTCTTAAAGCCTGCGACATGAAGAGGAGTACAATCACTAACTTCGTTAAAGTATGTGTTTTTCAACTTTTATTGAAAACCGATACAAGGTTGTGAAAAGAGAACGTCTGAGAGTATTGAGGTAAAAAATAAATGTCTTTGGTAATTCTTTCTAAGCATGAAAACCCAGCGGCACATATCATGGGTAAATGCCGTAGGCGCACCCTTCGCAGAGCGCAGCGCATACTCGCCTCTTCCCTTGCATGATGTGCCCTAAACGTGACCTGATGACGGTAGTTGATGAAACAAATTGGGAGCCAGCGACAAAATAAACCTCATTATTTAATCTGGCTTGTCTTTTTCCTCTTGTTTGAACATTTCATATAAGTTACAGTTTAAAAAGATTAGGCATCACATGCATGTTTGCTTATGGAGAAAATGACTCTCCTTCCCATAAAGGTACGGGTAGGGAGAGTTACAAAACCAGGCCTCACCAGCTAAGGGAAAACATAGGTAAAGTATAATCTCTTAAATCATCATGAACACTGCTTTACGAAACATGTTGACGTGCTTCACGAAACACGTGGGTAACTGGCGGGAAAGTGCTTAGGCATTGATTACGGTTAGTTATCGTACGTTAACTATTATGCGCTTGCAAACAAGCACCTATAGCTTTAAGCTATAGCTATAGCTACTCTTACTACTTTGAGACGTAGATGCTTGTTCACGTGCTGGTGTCAGTTTTCAGATAAATGCTGAAAAATTTTTTTAACCAACTTACTGGCTGAACTCTCCTGTGTTCCTGGAGCTTTCAGGCAGTAATTATAATCCCTAAAACGGAGTAAAAACGACAAAACGACAAATCCTGTGCTAACATGTCGTAGAATGCGCCAGCAATTACCCCATGTCATTGTTTTCCTGCATGCATTGCATGTCTTCACACCAGAAATCAGATTTCTAAGATCAGTAATGATGACAATATTTGCTTTCTCTTTTTTATTGCACAAGTTGCATAGGAAGTTTCTTACCTCATTTACATCTGGGAATGGAAATAGACTAAACATCCCTCGATTTTTTGTTTGTTCCGTTGTTATCAGAAACACTTTAGTTTCACAACGAATTAGAACAGCCGCTTCACGTTTGTTTTAGCCTCAGTATGCCTTGACACTTATTCAGGTCATCAGGAGCCGAGGAGCGGCGGACTGCCACACTCGCCAATGTGCCGGGCCTCTTGGGTGCATTGTGTCGCACCGCGGGGGGCCGTCAGAGCTGAACGATCGTCGGACTTTGTTCGCTTTATTGCTGGACGTCACGCTCACACAACAGCGCTGCTTTTTATGAGTTCTGTGAATTTGCTACTAGACTTGATTCATTCTGCGAAATATTCCGGATACGGTTAAATGGTAGGTGGACGATAGTAGTCAATAGACGATAAGCACAGTCATAGGAAAATACATTTTCTTTAGTGTCCCTAATTTCTAGAACTTTATTAACGGTACCAAACTCGAAACACGAGCCCCATGAGGCAAGAAATGAGCAGTGGGCCCACGCCAGCTATTCCGTGCCACAAAGGCTAGTACCGGGCCGGTAAGTGGCGGCAGACATCACTCTGTTATGCAAAGATTACTATCGAAGTCTTGCTTAAAAGTGTCACACCACCTCTCTCGCCTCGCTGGCTCAGTCACAACTACTCACTACTCAACGCGGAATGTGCTTCATAGTGATCCCAGACTGTATCGGAAGTATAATGGAATAATGGATGTAATAATGGAATAAACAGGATTTGCTATTTTTCCTATTGTTTTGTAGGACTGCACCAAGTCTGAACTGTACATGCCAAATTGTGACGTCACAAGGAGAAGAAGTAGGCTAAAAGTAAGCCGATCCGACGCATAACGAAGGGGGTTCTAAGGTGCCTCTACATATTTTTCCTAGGTGGCCGTAGAACCGTTCGCAACCGCAAAAAGGTTATTTGGCTATAAGGTCGTATCAAGATCAAGACCTTGTTCAATGTTCAACGGTTGTTTATGTGGCTAGTTATAGCGTACGTTATGGATCGAGACGTCCTAGGTCAACGACCTCGAATGACTGATCCCGAAATTGCAGGGAATGTTCTTTGAGACCTTTCCTTCATTACCTTATTCCACTTTCTTGTTTCTGTATGATCATGACATTTACCAAAAGGTCCACAGCAAGGCCCAGATTTTATCTATATAAACTCGTTTAGTCCTCAAGATATTGATCTCGGTGAATAAATGGTGACTATAGCGTAGATCGAATTAGCCCCACAAAACCTCAACAGGGTGTTTCCTCAGGGGAAGTACTTGGGCACCCTTTCTACGACGCATTGACGATAAGCCCCTCTCGACTGCGCGTGTTGAAGCAAGTTTATTTCTGGGGAACCAGCAGACATTGCCTACGTGTTAGTCTTGTGTCATACGCAGTGTTCTACGACATTTTTACTTGTCGTAATGCTCTGAGAAAAATAGCATTGGATAATGCATAGTAAAATACGCAGAAGACAATGTTTGCAAGGCCATTTTACCTGCACCTGTTACTCCGTTAAATTTGGTAAAATTTATCAGAAATTTGTGATTATGTTTTTTATTTTTGTATTTCGCCATGGAGGGAGGAGAGGGCGGGGGTTTCTGCGAGAGGCTTACTTGTCTCAGACGATCATAACATTCACATCAATGTGTGACTCAATGTGTGCCGCCCCGGTAGCTCATTTGGCAGAGCGTTGGGCTCCTGCCCGGCACTCAGAAACATGCAGTGGCAGTGCATGTCCAGGCTTGGGATCGGTTCCCCTGAGACGCTCCGGCCCTCAATAGCTTACCCGACGTAGGTCGGCTGGCAACTGACTGGTGAGAGAGTGACCTGAGCGAGGTGGTCGTCCCTGTGCTTTGTGGGACGTTTAACTTTGGCTTCCAAATTAACCCTTCATTATGGGAGTTGCTCATTCGGGTAGTGGGGTCGAGATCTTCGTGACAGGTCCACTGAGGACTTCAGTGTGACTCCAATTCCAACAGCCATACGGGGAACAACTTGGACAAAATTTATAAAAGATTGCCTGGATCCAGAAAGCAATGACATGCAAATAAACTCCCCTCAGAACAAATGAAAAAAGATAACAGACGGATGCTCTAAGACAACCGTTTTTCCTTCCAGGAGATAAAAATATTGATGCAGCAGATCATGTCACAAAAAAATGATTTACGTTTCTCGAGTTTAATGGTTTATATTCAGACAAGCATGTTATACTCGATGCTATGATAAGTGTGTTACTGACCATTGCAGTCTAAAATCACTTGATGTTATGTTTTCACCAACAGCTGACAAATAACGGGACACAAACAGCATCGAATGCTGCTACTCAACAATGATTTTACTTTTGCGCCCTTTGTCGTTTTCCTGTCAGAAAGTTTTCAGCCGTCTAAGAAAACTAGTGTTCGTGGATCGAAATAACGAGTTCAACAACTAATGTCATAAAGTTCCAGAGGCTCCACAGTGCACTGTGTTGTCAGAATAGAGGTCTAAATATATACATTGGTATTTTTTCTCAGTGAAAATCGCCACTATAGTAGTCATTTGTAGCCGAGAGAGAAAGACCCGAGGAAGGTCCGTGAAAAATGTTTTTTTTCTTCATGCTATTTTTACATAAATTTCCACAATATTTCAGCGTAATAGTTGCACACCAGAGCGGTAGCTGAGACTCCGTGACGTCATAGGCTTAAATAGCTCACCTCGATCCACACCTTAAGGTGTTAACTCAGTAATATCGTATGATGGCGCCTTATCATGGGCCATCTTTTGGAATCACCGGGTTGATAACATAATTAGGTGCGTGTTATTTTCTTTGTGACCACGAGTAATAAACTATGTGTGTACTTTTACTACTCCATCTCACTGAATGTCAGATACTGACCCGAAGGCGTTGCATTAACGTATACCATATACCCTCAGAGTCTCAATGACAAGACCTTGACCAGGATAGATCTTGACCTTCGTCACTTGACTGTAATGGCAAAAGCTTCATCTAACTTGTTTCAGCGAAAATTATACATAGCGTGTAATTAAGCGATATGACCGTGCCTAATACCCGGTGACATCTCTTGACCTCAACATGTTAAGCGCCGTTCCTATTTCTGTTGCCACGAGCTGCCTTAACACGCGCCCCACTGGGGGAGGGGGAGGCGAAATTCGCCCCCTCCTGGTTTTCCCCAGATAACGCCAAAAACTGAGAAACGTAGAGCAACAAAACTTACATTACCTTATCCCTGATGAATTTTACGCATCTGACCAGATTTCTTAGGTCAGGTCATGTCAGGTCAAGGAGCTATCCAAGGTCAAGTGATCCGACCTCAAAACCTAAAATCACGAGTTTGAAGCTGCGCCTAAGGAACATCTGCCAACCGATCAGTTTGAAACTTTCACAATATGATAAAGTAATTAGGGTCTACAAATCTAAAATCAAAGAATTTTGATATTGTTGACCCAAGGTGAAGTCAGTTTTTTGGTCACCCCATTATAAGTCTATGGTGAAAAATTGAAAGGGCTTGTTTTCAGTAAATACCGGATAGATAAAGCTAAAAATCCTCACACCGTGTATTCCTACCACGATCTTGATGCTGAAGTTAAGTTTTTGACCATCTGACCTCTCAAAGGTCATGTCAGGTCACAGGAGCATACAGTGATTGTTTTGTCAATAACTTCTGACTGAATAGAGATAAAGCTCTTATTTTGCTTGCATTGTGCTTATATGTATTGTCACGGGGAGAGTCGAGTGATATGTAGCATGACCATACTGGGTCACCCTGTGACCCTGACCTAGCTCATAGTCAGGCCATTTTCACAATGTAACCTAGCAAGGTCATATTATACATCATGCGATTTGCCACGATGAGAGGAATCCAATGATGCATAAATATTTGCTCTTGCTTTGCTGAGTAAATATCTAGGGGTGGAAACGTACACTGCCATGTTGTGAGCCTACGGGACCTTTTTTGACCTATGCTGACCTCAATATTGACCTGACATAAAAATGTTACCTGTAATTTCTCTTCGTCTCGTCAAGAGCTTTCGAACACCGTCCGTAATTTTTTTATCTTTCCTGGGAAATGAGATACGAAAGGGGGGGAGCGAAAAACATCCCCCCAGCTGGGCGCGTCATGCTAGGGACCCCAGCGGGGCGCGTGTTATGATATCAGATATGTGTCTGTGTCACTGGGTCCACCACCTGAAGACACAACAAAATCATCGGGCATTTGTTGGGAGCTATGTCATAGTACCTTGATCTTATTGACCTGATAAAAGCTATCAGTAACAAAATTGTCATTGTTTGCCCAGGTACGTTTAGCAGGCACTAAGATGATGCCACACAGATATTTTCAAATTTTATCACGCAAAAAAGTGAAATCCTATACATTATTTCGAAACTTTCCGACCAGCTCATTCTCAGAGCACTTAGGAAAAACAAGGGACGCACTCTAAAAGTTTGTGTTAGGTTTTGCTGAGCCTGGAATCTTAGAATTCCTTTGTGCCATGACCCTGTATTAACCCATGCCCCGGTGGGCCTCCGAGCCACCTTCGCCCAGGTGGGGGGGGGTTTAAACACTGCCCCCTCGAACTTGGCCCCTATGCGGGATAGCAAAAAAGTGAACGCTGGTGGATAGTTCATACACATTCATGAAGAAACTATATCAGTCACTTTTTGGCTCACGTTAATATTGAGGTCATGACAAGTCAAAGAAAGTGCAATTTTGCGTATAGCTTTTAGGCTCTAGCGTCTGCCAGAGTTGAGTTAGAATCATTTTTCTAGGCATCATTCGCTTCCTCTTGTTACTGACAAATCGAATGATGTATAACATGACCATACTAGGTCAACCACAAAAAATGACCTGACTTCAGGCCAGGTCAAGGCCACTTTTGACCCAGCGTTGTCAATATGTAGACGGGGTCTCCTCATGGCCCCGTCGGTATGAGCCGCATGCTCAAACTTCTTCCGCTGTCTCGGTCGTCCAAAAGTAGTGATGCCGTTTCTGGTTTTATTTTATAACATCTCGTGACTTCAAATCTTCATAATTCTGCCCTGGGAAACATTTCAAATATTCAAACACTCGTTTGACAAGAACCCAGCAAACCACAAGTAAATCATAAATCACAAGCCAATATAAGTCACATCTAAATTTAACACCGTTAGAATCAATCAGGTTTTACGCAAACTCGTTTACAATTCCATATCAAATATCAAATAGTCGCAACAGCATTTCCGAATACACTTACGTTCACAGGAAGGTGTCACCCGCACACACACGTGCGCTCTCGCTCGATGCTGCAGCGGAAATGACCCGGGGTCAACGCTTGACCTGGCCGCCAGGCGGCAGTCGGGGCAGAGCCGGAAGGGCAAGTTATGTGGGCAGTAATAAATGCTCACGGTGAAAATAAGTGCGGAGACTAATTAGTTGTATTAACATTTGACAAGAGAAGTTCACCACATAAGCCTAGAAATCAAATAAACCTATCTTTCAGAAAATCAGTATCCAACCGGAAGACTTGAGCGACATCTGCTGTCTAGCCGGCAGAGGCTCACGATGACGTCACAGGATGCGGCACAGTGACGTCACCGATAACAATAGTGCTAGCGCACTTCGTCCAGCAACAGTAGACACAGGTCTACAAATATACGTATCAATCGACTCGCAATAGTGATAAAAACGCAGTGATATCAAAATAAAAGTTGTATCATCATTTCATGCAAAGTTATTGAACTAAGTCTGAAACTGTTCAAATAGCCCCAGATGACATCTCAGAGGTCACAGGTAAAATTTGCAGCATGAACCTGGAAAGTGGCCCAGCAGGATACTATCATTTGGAGAATATGAAGGTATTCTCAGTTGTGTCTACACAAATACAGCCCAATTTCTGTTTTTCACATGTATTTCCAATGGAGAGGTTATGGTCCGTACTTGACCTTAGGTCATGGATATGAAAGATCCCGGAATATAGGTTGTAGCACCCGGTTGACCCATTATGTGGCATAAGTTTCAATCCGATAGATTCTTCCATTTCTTACTTATGCAACCTTAAACATTTTTGGAGGTGAGGTCACTTGACCTGCACTGGTGAATAGCCTGAGATGACCCAACCTTAAATTGTTTAACACGCGCATTGACGGGGGTCTGAGCCACCTTCGCATTGACGGGGGGGCGGGTACCCGCCCCCTAAGATCACGAGAACCACGGTAGGTAGCGAAAAACGGTAAACGGCTTTAGGCTGCCGATCCACTTCTCCATCGAAAACATTTGGACCATTTTTTTTGTCAAGTCACATTTAGGTCACGAGAGGTCAAAACATGCCCGTCATAGGGATAACATGTAAATTCAGTTTTTCGGCCATTACATCTGAACAAGTAAAGATAGAGCAAAACGACTTAAACCATATGAATCCTCTTAGCAAGTCGAATCGAATGATATATAATTTGACCTTGCTAGGTCAAATCAAGGATTTGACCTGACCTGAGGTCAGGTCAGGGTCAAATTATATAAAATGCATATCATTAGAACCGCAAAGCCTAGGCAAGTCTAATGCAGCTAAAATAAATGCTCTATCACCATCCGTTACTGAGTTATTCCGTAAAAACCATTTTTCCCATGTATTTCCAATGGAGAGGTCATGCCTCGTACCTGACCTTAGGTAATCGATATAAAAATACCGGAACATATTTTAGAGAACTCGGTGGAGCCATTACGTGATATGAGTTTCAATCGGATAAGATCACCCTCCTCCGACTTATGCTATCTTAAACTTTTTTTGAGGTCGGGTCACTTGACCTGTACTGGTGACCTGACCTGAGATGACCTAACCTAAAAATTTTCACAGAAGTTGTAAAAATGATGAGGGAAAATGTATACCAAGTACGGCGGCGCTACGCGCCGCCGTTTTTCTACTATCTCCGAAAAACCCGAGGGGGCGGGTACCCGCCCCCGTCAATGCGTGTGTTAAAGTTGCGAATTGATCAGGAATAAGTTACGCCAAATACGGCGGCGCGAAGCGGCGCCGTTTTTACGTGCCGCCGGAAAAGCCCGAAGGGGGTGTTCAAACACCCCCACCAGGGCGAGGCTTAAATGTTCTTTCCATCCTGGTTTACATAATGAGTATGAGTTTGTGTTCCCAATGTCTTTTTGCTAGGGCTATTCCCAGCGGACACTCTTGCCCGGTTACAAAGAGCTTGTTCTAGCGCGGTGTGGTCTTCTGATAGTGTATTGGCTTGTCTTATGAAAACAATAAGCGAAAGAGGGAAGGAAAATAAAAGTATGTGAAGTGCCAAAAATACTTTGAATCAGGTGAAAATCAAGGAGAAGGGGAAACAATTCATTTCCCCTATGCCCACTGTTTTGTTTGCCATTGACTTACGAAAAGGACATGTCTTACGACTGTTTGCCCTGTCCCCCTTCCCTGCTGTAAAGTCGCTAGTCTAGATCCGGCGCTGCCTTTGAAATCCATTTTCAGGTAAATAATTGATTATTCAGTGAGCAAGAGTGCCGATTTATATGCTTTTTTAGCCTCAGGCCCATCCAAAATCTAACCCTCTTTTGTATCAGAGAATTTGCAAGCTGAATAGGGAAAATAAGATAAGTGTCAACCCGGATGTACAGGAGCAGCTCAGGGCAGAAAGTACCAAAAACAGGAGCGGAGGTAGCAAGCCATCACTTCACCCACGTCTTCGGTGCGCTGCTAAAGATCTCCAGCACAATAAGAACATCGTCGTGCGCAAAGCAGACAAAGCCCAGCTATTTGTCGTGATAAACGCTGAAGAATACTATCAGAAAACAGCTGTCATCTTAAATGATGAAACCAAGTTTAAAAGAATAACAAGAAATCCGGTTGAAGAATTAAAAAAGCAGGCCAACAACCTTATAGACGCTTCCAACAAGGTCAGTAAGGTAATCAAGTTTGAACGGATAGTGGGTGAATACCAGCCTGGATATTTTTACGGTAATGTAAAAACGCACAAGGAAGGAAACCCACTGCGACCCATTATATCACAAATCCCGCTGCCTACGTATCAGCTAGCAAAAACATTGAACAAGCTCATCAGCCCTTACGTGCCATCAACATACTCGCTGAAATCATCGGCTGAGTTCATCGATCTCGTAAAAGGTAGGACAAGGCCTGGAAGCCTAGCTTCTTTGGACGTGACTAGCCTGTTTACCAACGTACCTGTGGAACGGACAATCAAGATCCTTGCTGATTATGTGTATCGCCATGACACACTACCAGGACTTGACATCCCCGAGCACATTATGTGTGCCATGCTCAGGCTGTGCACCACCAAGTCTCCATTTCGATGCCCGCAAGGGAATATGTATTACCAAACTGACGGTGTTGCCATGGGCTCGCCACTGGGTGTGCTCTTCGCCCAAGCCTTTATGGCGGCAGTCGAAGACGAAGTGTTAGAACACACGCCTAAAAAACCAGCCCTCTATTGCAGGTATGTTGATGACATACTTCTGGAAGTTGGAGATCAAGATGACTTGCAACACCTCAAGTCGAGACTAGAAGCAGTGTCGGGGCTTACCTTCACGGTAGAAGAAAGTGTTGAAGAAAATATTAATTTCTTAGACATTTCTATCGACGCAGCTGACGGACCATTCGTCACCAGCGTTCATCGCAAGACGACAGACGCCGGAAGGTGCCTACATTACAAGAGCCAGTGCCCTCAACGCTACAAAAGCAGTGTGGTGAGAGCATACGTTCACCGGGCGCTCACCCACTGTTCTTCATGGCCTCTCGTGCACAAAGAATTAAGACGAATAAAACAAACGCTAGCGGACAACAGCTACGACATCGCATTTATAGACCAACAAATCAACAACACTCTGAACAAATACTTAACAGCAACAGCAGCAAAAGACCAAACAAACACCATCAACATCTTCTATAGAAGCCAAATGACAGCAGGCTACGAGACCGAAGAAAAGGTGCTAAAAAGGATAATCACAAAGAACTGCAAGCCAACCGATCCCGAGTCAAACATCAAGCTGCAAGTTTATTACCAGAGCCCGTCAACTTCATCCCTGGTAATGAAGAACAACATGGCGGAGGACAAATCGGCACTGAAACAAACAAACGTCGTGTACCAATATAATTGTCAGATAGGAGACTGTGCACTCCTCCCAAACAGTAATTATATTGGGTACACGACAACAACGCTATCAAGAAGACTCACAATGCACCTGCAGAGTGGAGCACCATCCTCCCACACCCTGGAAGAACATCACAGGCGACTGACCAGGCAGCAATTGGTAGAGAACACCACCATCATTGGACGAGCTCGGGACGTCCGACGCCTGGCGGCACTAGAGGCCGTGTGCATCAGGGAGCGCGACCCACTGATCAATAAACAGCAGAACGCCAGGGGAACTCTCCTACTTTTTGAGGGGCCTCGGCTATCATAGAGTAGCCCCTCCCCCTCACGTGTACTTTCATTGTAACGCTTAGAGTGTATTATGAATTTTGTCCTTGTCTCGTAATGTAAAGCTTTCCTTTTAGACAATTTATTCATCTTGACAATCTAATCAATCTCTGTGGTGTTAATCGTGTTGCATGTTTATTTGCCGCAATGTGAAGTGATTAGTGCTCATATGCATGGGATCTTGTGCGAGACATCAAAAATTCAAACCTTAAATTTTGTAACTACTATTCAACGTACCTCAGTCTTGAAAATGTTTATGTGAGATAAATGAAACCGGTCGACTTTAGGTGGGTTTTTACTTCAATTTTCTTTAATATGACATGAATATCGGAACAATTTTACACGAACATAGCATAGAAAACCGAAAACTTATCAGGAACATTGAAACCCTAGAAAGAAAACTACACAAAGCCAAAGCTGCGGTGACGTTCAACCAGCACTGTATTAATAATAACTTGCTTCCGTCTTATACTAATGTACACTTGAACGACGAAGCAATCCAGCAAAGGCATTTTACACTTGAGTTCAGGAAGAACCTAGTGAAAAGTGAACTGCAACGTAAGTTACGTATTGTGGAAAACATCCAAAAAGAAGTTTCTGATAAACTTTTGGAATACAATAGCGCGCTGATTGACGAAGATCTTCGAAGCCGAACTGATGAAGTTTTGAAGCAGCAACTTTGTATCAGCAGTGCAATACAAGAGAGTTGCATTCAGAAAAAGTTGTGTAAGCTATATGGAGGTTGGGTCCCAATAGCAAAACCTAAGGAAGGATTTATCAACCTATCCAGCACTGTTCTTACAAAAGACCAGAAAGAACTGCTTAACTTGGGCATTAGTTATACCCTAGCACCCCGTTATTCAACGCAGGCCAAGAAAGTTGAATTAGAGCTTTTGTATCAGAGAATTTGCAAGCTGAATAGGGAAAATAAGATAAGTGTCAACCCGGATGTACAGGAGCAGCTCAGGGCAGAAAGTACCAAAAACAGGAGCGGAGGTAGCAAGCCATCACTTCACCCACGTCTTCGGTGCGCTGCTAAAGATCTCCAGCACAATAAGAACATCGTCGTGCGCAAAGCAGACAAAGCCCAGCTATTTGTCGTGATAAACGCTGAAGAATACTATCAGAAAACAGCTGTCATCTTAAATGATGAAACCAAGTTTAAAAGAATAACAAGAAATCCGGTTGAAGAATTAAAAAAGCAGGCCAACAACCTTATAGACGCTTCCAACAAGGTCAGTAAGGTAATCAAGTTTGAACGGATAGTGGGTGAATACCAGCCTGGATATTTTTACGGTAATGTAAAAACGCACAAGGAAGGAAACCCACTGCGACCCATTATATCACAAATCCCGCTGCCTACGTATCAGCTAGCAAAAACATTGAACAAGCTCATCAGCCCTTACGTGCCATCAACATACTCGCTGAAATCATCGGCTGAGTTCATCGATCTCGTAAAAGGCAGGACAAGGACTGGAAGCCTAGCTTCTTTGGACGTGACTAGCCTGTTTACCAACGTACCTGTGGAACGGACAATCAAGATCCTTGCTGATTATGTGTATCGCCATGACACACTACCAGGACTTGACATCCCCGAGCACATTATGTGTGCCATGCTCAGGCTGTGCACCACCAAGTCTCCATTTCGATGCCCGCAAGGGAATATGTATTACCAAACTGACGGTGTTGCCATGGGCTCGCCACTGGGTGTGCTCTTCGCCCAAGCCTTTATGGCGGCAGTCGAAGACGAAGTGTTAGAACACACGCCTAAAAAACCAGCCCTCTATTGCAGGTATGTTGATGACATACTTCTGGAAGTTGGAGATCAAGATGACTTGCAACACCTCAAGTCGAGACTAGAAGCAGTGTCGGGGCTTACCTTCACGGTAGAAGAAAGTGTTGAAGAAAATATTAATTTCTTAGACATTTCTATCGACGCAGCTGACGGACCATTCGTCACCAGCGTTCATCGCAAGACGACAGACGCCGGAAGGTGCCTACATTACAAGAGCCAGTGCCCTCAACGCTACAAAAGCAGTGTGGTGAGAGCATACGTTCACCGGGCGCTCACCCACTGTTCTTCATGGCCTCTCGTGCACAAAGAATTAAGACGAATAAAACAAACGCTAGCGGACAACAGCTACGACATCGCATTTATAGACCAACAAATCAACAACACTCTGAACAAATACTTAACAGCAACAGCAGCAAAAGACCAAACAAACACCATCAACATCTTCTATAGAAGCCAAATGACAGCAGGCTACGAGACCGAAGAAAAGGTGCTAAAAAGGATAATCACAAAGAACTGCAAGCCAACCGATCCCGAGTCAAACATCAAGCTGCAAGTTTATTACCAGAGCCCGTCAACTTCATCCCTGGTAATGAAGAACAACATGGCGGAGGACAAATCGGCACTGAAACAAACAAACGTCGTGTACCAATATAATTGTCAGATAGGAGACTGTGCACTCCTCCCAAACAGTAATTATATTGGGTACACGACAACAACGCTATCAAGAAGACTCACAATGCACCTGCAGAGTGGAGCACCATCCTCCCACACCCTGGAAGAACATCACAGGCGACTGACCAGGCAGCAATTGGTAGAGAACACCACCATCATTGGACGAGCTCGGGACGTCCGACGCCTGGCGGCACTAGAGGCCGTGTGCATCAGGGAGCGCGACCCACTGATCAATAAACAGCAGAACGCCAGGGGAACTCTCCTACTTTTTGAGGGGCCTCGGCTATCATAGAGTAGCCCCTCCCCCCTCACGTGTACTTTCATTGTAACGCTTAGAGTGTATTATGAATTTTGTCCTTGTCTCGTAATGTAAAGCTTTCCTTTTAGACAATTTATTCATCTTGACAATCTAATCAATCTCTGTGGTGTTAATCGTGTTGCATGTTTATTTGCCGCAATGTGAAGTGATTAGTGCTCATATGCATGGGATCTTGTGCGAGACATCAAAAATTCAAACCTTAAATTTTGTAACTACTATTCAACGTACCTCAGTCTTGAAAATGTTTATGTGAGATAAATGAAACCGGTCGACTTTAGGTGCGTTTTTACTTCAATTTTCTTTAATATGACATGAATATCGGAACAATTTTACACGAACATAGCATAGAAAACCGAAAACTTATCAGGAACATTGAAACCCTAGAAAGAAAACTACACAAAGCCAAAGCTGCGGTGACGTTCAACCAGCACTGTATTAATAATAACTTGCTTCCGTCTTATACTAATGTACATTTGAACGACGAAGCAATCCAGCAAAGGCATTTTACACTTGAGTTCAGGAAGAACCTAGTGAAAAGTGAACTGCAACGTAAGTTACGTATTGTGGAAAACATCCAAAAAGAAGTTTCTGATAAACTTTTGGAATACAATAGCGCGCTGATTGACGAAGATCTTCGAAGCCGAACTGATGAAGTTTTGAAGCAGCAACTTTGTATCAGCAGTGCAATACAAGAGAGTTGCATTCAGAAAAAGTTGTGTAAGCTATATGGAGGTTGGGTCCCAATAGCAAAACCTAAGGAAGGATTTATCAACCTATCCAGCACTGTTCTTACAAAAGACCAGAAAGAACTGCTTAACTTGGGCATTAGTTATACCCTAGCACCCCGTTATTCAACGCAGGCCAAGAAAGTTGAATTAGAGCTTTTGTATCAGAGAATTTGCAAGCTGAATAGGGAAAATAAGATAAGTGTCAACCCGGATGTACAGGAGCAGCTCAGGGCAGAAAGTACCAAAAACAGGAGCGGAGGTAGCAAGCCATCACTTCACCCACGTCTTCGGTGCGCTGCTAAAGATCTCCAGCACAATAAGAACATCGTCGTGCGCAAAGCAGACAAAGCCCAGCTATTTGTTGTGATAAACGCTGAAGAATACTATCAGAAAACAGCTGTCATCTTAAATGATGAAACCAAGTTTAAAAGAATAACAAGAAATCCGGTTGAAGAATTAAAAAAGCAGGCCAACAACCTTATAGACGCTTCCAACAAGGTCAGTAAGGTAATCAAGTTTGAACGGATAGTGGGTGAATACCAGCCTGGATATTTTTACGGTAATGTAAAAACGCACAAGGAAGGAAACCCACTGCGACCCATTATATCACAAATCCCGCTGCCTACGTATCAGCTAGCAAAAACATTGAACAAGCTCATCAGCCCTTACGTGCCATCAACATACTCGCTGAAATCATCGGCTGAGTTCATCGATCTCGTAAAAGGCAGGACAAGGACTGGAAGCCTAGCTTCTTTGGACGTGACTAGCCTGTTTACCAACGTACCTGTGGAACGGACAATCAAGATCCTTGCTGATTATGTGTATCGCCATGACACACTACCAGGACTTGACATCCCCGAGCACATTATGTGTGCCATGCTCAGGCTGTGCACCACCAAGTCTCCATTTCGATGCCCGCAAGGGAATATGTATTACCAAACTGACGGTGTTGCCATGGGCTCGCCACTGGGTGTGCTCTTCGCCCAAGCCTTTATGGCGGCAGTCGAAGACGAAGTGTTAGAACACACGCCTAAAAAACCAGCCCTCTATTGCAGGTATGTTGATGACATACTTCTGGAAGTTGGAGATCAAGATGACTTGCAACACCTCAAGTCGAGACTAGAAGCAGTGTCGGGGCTTACCTTCATGGTAGAAGAAAGTGTTGAAGAAAATATTAATTTCTTAGACATTTCTATCGACGCAGCTGACGGACCATTCGTCACCAGCGTTCATCGCAAGACGACAGACGCCGGAAGGTGCCTACATTACAAGAGCCAGTGCCCTCAACGCTACAAAAGCAGTGTGGTGAGAGCATACGTTCACCGGGCGCTCACCCACTGTTCTTCATGGCCTCTCGTGCACAAAGAATTAAGACGAATAAAACAAACGCTAGCGGACAACAGCTACGACATCGCATTTATAGACCAACAAATCAACAACACTCTGAACAAATACTTAACAGCAACAGCAGCAAAAGACCAAACAAACACCATCAACATCTTCTATAGAAGCCAAATGACAGCAGGCTACGAGACCGAAGAAAAGGTGCTAAAAAGGATAATCACAAAGAACTGCAAGCCAACCGATCCCGAGTCAAACATCAAGCTGCAAGTTTATTACCAGAGCCCGTCAACTTCATCCCTGGTAATGAAGAACAACATGGCGGAGGACAAATCGGCACTGAAACAAACAAACGTCGTGTACCAATATAATTGTCAGATAGGAGACTGTGCACTCCTCCCAAACAGTAATTATATTGGGTACACGACAACAACGCTATCAAGAAGACTCACAATGCACCTGCAGAGTGGAGCACCATCCTCCCACACCCTGGAAGAACATCACAGGCGACTGACCAGGCAGCAATTGGTAGAGAACACCACCATCATTGGACGAGCTCAGGACGTCCGACGCCTGGCGGCACTAGAGGCCGTGTGCATCAGGGAGCGCGACCCACTGATCAATAAACAGCAGAACGCCAGGGGAACTCTCCTACTTTTTGAGGGGCCTCGGCTATCATAGAGTAGCCCCTCCCCCTCACGTGTACTTTCATTGTAACGCTTAGAGTGTATTATGAATTTTGTCCTTGTCTCGTAATGTAAAGCTTTCCTTTTAGACAATTTATTCATCTTGACAATCTAATCAATCTCTGTGGTGTTAATCGTGTTGCATGTTTATTTGCCGCAATGTGAAGTGATTAGTGCTCATATGCATGGGATCTTGTGCGAGACATCAAAAATTCAAACCTTAAATTTTGTAACTACTATTCAACGTACCTCAGTCTTGAAAATGTTTATGTGAGATAAATGAAACCGGTCGACTTTAGGTGGGTTTTTACTTCAATTTTCTTTAATATGACATGAATATCGGAACAATTTTACACGAACATAGCATAGAAAACCGAAAACTTATCAGGAACATTGAAACCCTAGAAAGAAAACTACACAAAGCCAAAGCTGCGGTGACGTTCAACCAGCACTGTATTAATATATATATATATATATATATATATATATATATATATATATATATATATATATATTCTTTCAGGCAGATGTCGTTGAAGAGAATGGCGTTTCGAGTTTTTGAGAGTTTTCGGTTGAGTTTCAGCAGCTTGTTGAATATTTTTTTGTCTGGTTCGGTAAGGGTGTTAAGTACTTCTATTGTAGTCATAAGTCATTTTTTCCGACGCGTTTCGATTGTATTATACCAATCATTATCAAGGACAACTAACACTTCATTTTTAGTTTGTTACCTACTGAGGCTAATCTTAGTTTACAAAAAGCGAATATTTTCAAGAAGGAGCAGAGGACAATATCTTAGCAACTTTCACTGAGCAAAACCACAAAGCATAGTTTTAACACATTCATAAATCACAACCATACTAATTACATTCTAATGCATACTATACCACATACTATTCAGTCACAGTTCACACACCCCACAGTGCTAGTGAAATGTGTGTATGTTTCTGTATGTTGAGGTGTGGTTTCTGTCGTGTGATGTGTATGGCTTCATGAATGAACAGGCGGTGATGGTCGTGGGCGGAGTCGATGATTTTTGTGTTGTCTTTTAGGAGTTTGTGTGTTGGTTTTGTGTGGTGTTTGTGTAGCCAGTGTTCTACGGGGCCTGTGTGGTCTTGTAGGTGCATGGTGAGGCGGCGTGATAATGTCGTCGTGGTCGCACCAATGTAGAGTCTATCATGAGGCCTGCAATCCTCATGCGGACATTCAATCTGGTACACTACATTGGTGCGATTTGACTCTTGTACTGTGGTTGGATTGTTTTTCATGACTGGTTGACGTGTTTTTTTGTTCTGATAGTATATGTTGAGCTGTAGGCGTTCACCATCTGTGTTGCATGATGTGGTTTTTTTGACGATGTCTTTTAGGATTTTTTCATCTGATTTGTAGTGGGAACTCATGTGATTTTTGTAGTATAGGTGGTGGACTTTGTACTGCTCTGGTTGTTGCTGTTATGTGTGCTGATTGTTAAGTTGTTTGTGGATCTCTTTGTCAGTTTCTGAGTTGGTGAAGCCGTTGTTTATTAGTAGCTGCTTCAC
The DNA here is from genome assembly GCA_034440635.1 of Lepas anatifera. Classification (NCBI taxonomy): domain Eukaryota; kingdom Metazoa; phylum Arthropoda; class Thecostraca; family Lepadidae; genus Lepas; species Lepas anatifera. The sequence continues at coordinate 289,725 of JAOTON010001537.1, forward strand.
TCTGCTGAGTTCGGTGTCCATGTGTTCATATGACGAGCTAGTGTTGATAGCTCGTTTTATGAATGCTCTCAGTACACTCTGTTTGTACTGTGATGGGAATTCACTGGCAGCGTTCAGCGTTTTCCTGTGTTCGTGGGTTTTGTATATACGCTGGTGATGTACTTTTCGGGAGTGGATTTTACGTTAACGTCAAGGAAAGACAGTGAGTTGTCATGATGTTTTTCAAACGTGAACTTGAGAACTGAATTATTTTCAAATTTGTTGATGATGGCTGTGAGGTGGTCACTATCCCTGACTTCAAGGAATATGTCGTCGACGTATCTACAATAATTTGTTGGCTTAATATCTGGCTCTCTTAGACTAGTTTCCTCCACGTAGGCCATGTAAAAGTTGGCGAAGAGGGGCCCCAAGGGGGGAGCCCATGGCGACGCCATCTTTCTGAGTGAATAACTTTCCATCGGGGCCACGGAATGGGGAATCTTTGGTGCATGCTATAAGAAGGTTTTTGAAGATGTCTGGAGATAGCGCGAGTTTTTCTAATCCGTTACTACGTCTATGGTAGACTTCGTCAATGATTATCTGGATGGTTTTATCTACGGGAACGTTGGTGAAGAGGCTTACTACATCGATGGAAGCTAACTCACCCTGGGGTTTCTTGACACGAAGCAAGTCTACAAATTCTTCTGAAGAGTTAATGCAATACTGTGAAGGGACATAGGGTCTTAAAAGCTTATTAAGTTGTTTTGCTACTTTATATGTGGGAGTGCAGCCCTGTGAAATGATGGGCCTGAGAGGATTGTCTGCTTTGTGTGTTTTGACTGTGCCGTATGCGTATCCTGGAGTGTACTCACCGGTTATAGTTTCAAAATGCACATCACCTTTCACAGCATTTGCACACTTAATAATTCTGTTCACTTTGGCTTTGAGTTTTTTTGTTGGATCTTCTTTTATTTTTTTGAATTTTGTTTCATCTGCTAATATGTCACTTAGTTTTCTGTCGTATTCTTCTCGGTTTAAGATTACGAAAATCGATGCTTTGTCAGCTCTTCTAACAATGATTCGATTGTCTTCTTTCAGCTGTTTTCCTGCTTGACGAAGTTCTGGTGTCAATATTTGGCTGCGGTCACTCCCTCGTAGCTTACTTCCTTCCCCGATTAGCAGTCCTTTTAAGTCTGGGTGCACTGATACTTTATCTTCTGCTTCGAGCTTCAGTATGTTTTGGTACAGCAATTCTAATTCTGTTTGCTTGTCTACTATGTTTCGTTTACTTTGGAAATGACAGTTTATCCCTAGATTCAGTAACTGATGCTGCTCTGTGGTTAGTTCAAAAGAGGACAAATTAATGTATCCCTGTTTTCCACTTTCAGCTACTTTAAAATTGCCACCGTAAAGTCTCGAGAGTTTTTTAGTTATCTTAACTTTGTCACTATGCTCGGAGTTTTCGGCTTTCTCATCTAAGTACTTGAAAAGTTAAGTTTTGGTTTCGTCACTTATTTCACTCTCTTCTAAAAACTTGGTTAGGGACTGATGTTTTTGTTCCAGTTCAAATACTTGTACTTTTTTGTGTTTCAGCTGGGTTTTTACCAGGTTCCGTCTAAACTTCTCAGTGTACGCTTCATTCTTAGCCCTTTTATTATGTAGTCTTATGTTCGTGTAATTGGGAAATATATTTTCTGTCAGGCAGATGTCGTTGAAAAGAATAGCGTTTCGAGTTTTTGAGAGTTTTCGGTTGAGTTTCAGTAGCTTGTTGAATATTTTTTTGTCTGGTTCGGTAAGGGTGTTAAGTACTTCTATTATAGTCATAAGTCATTGTTTCCGACGCGTTTCGATTGTATTATACCAATCATTATCAAGGACAACTAACACTTCATTTTTAGTTTGTTACCTACTGAGGCTAATCTTAGTTTACAAAAAGCGAATATTTTCAAGAAGGAGCAGAGGACAATATCTTAGCAACTTTCACTGAGCACTAAGATATTGTCCTCTGCTCCTTCTTGAAAATATTCGCTTTTTGTAAACTAAGATTAGCCTCAGTAGGTAACAAACTAAAAATGAAGTGTTAGTTGTCCTTGATAATGATTGGTATAATACAATCGAAACGCGTCGGAAAAAATGACTTATGACTATAATAGAAGTACTTAACACCCTTACCGAACCAGACAAAAAATATTCAACAAGCTACTGAAACTCAACCGAAAACTCTCAAAAACTCGAAACGCTATTCTCTTCAACGACATCTGGCTGAAAGAAAATATATTGCCCAATTACACGAATATATATATATATATATATATATATATATATATATATATATATATATATATATATATATATATTAAAAATCAAGTGTTGTGCCATTCTTTCTCCCTCTCTCTCTTTCCTCTCTCTCTCCCTCTCTTTCTCTCTCTCTCTTCCTCTCTTTCTCTCACTCTCTCTCTCTCTCTCATCTTCTCGTATTGACTGCTTGTTGACACTGCCAAACAGCAGTTAGCTCTAACCATCGAAACGAACACGGTCATGTTTGCTTCAGAAGAACCTGTAACTTGCTCGGTGACAGTTGTTCTTTGTTTCTCTTCCCTCTGTAAATGCTCAGCTTCGTTGCAAAAATCAGCTGTTATTCTGGTTCCAGTGGTTCCAGCTTAGTTACGGCTTTCTGCCCAGCTGGCATTTCCCACGAGCTAAGTTTATGGTCCTGCTGGCGGACCGCATTAGCCCATGTTGGGCTGGTGTTGCGGGTATATATTTGGCGGAGTGTCTGGTTGCATGTGAGCAAGTGGATTACAGACTGCTAAAGCAAATGCTTATTTTAAATTTGAAGGTTACTCTGTTCTCACCTGGCTAACTCAATAGGCAGGCGCAATGCTAGTGGGGTATGCCGTAAGTGGATCACTGCTTTTGAGTGAAGCGGTAGAGAGTCAGTCTAAGTCCTGGAACTCAAAGATCTTCCTATCTGGCACCGCAAAATATCTGATTTTCGTTCAAAATGAATAGATAGCTAACGATAGTATTTTTGTAAATCAATTACAAACGTACCAATTTTCTGGCACTATGCATACCTGTAATACAATTAACAATGCCGATTTTCCGTAATTCACATCATGAATGACAACAAATGATGGCAGACCACTAGCACATGCTTTTATGTACCAGACGCTATGCATGTTTTGGATTTGTGAACGGAGTAGAGTATTTGCGGATCCAGATAAAGTGATTCGGGGTTAAATCAAAAGGTCAAAACCAAGATAAAAGTTCATGTTATTTCTAGAGAGGAATTGCAAGCACTCGAACCATTTTATGAGCCAGGGCCTATTTTTTTCCTTGCCCTCCATCATTATATGGATCCAATTCTGTACATACGTGGGATTTTTAATTTGAAGGGTAGAAATTTTAGAAATATGTCAACACTGAGTGTTGTGATCACTTTTCTGCGCAAGTAAAACAGGCATAACACCTTACAAGCCGCCTGAAACCCATTAATTTCCTTGCTAACGGTCCCAGAAAAGACATACATTGCTTAGGACATACCCATTCAGCTTCTTTCCACGGCTAAAAAGCTGTCTCCGCCCGTTGATGCCCAGCCAGGCTTTGCTAAAACGCTCAGGTCCTGTTTGCAGCCTTCGCCAGGTTGCTCGTCGCGCAGTGCAAGTTGCTCGCTCCCCTGTCAGCCGAACAAAGTAAAACGTCCGGCTCCTGATGAAAAGTAGAGGGGAAACCTCCCCAAGTTCACCAATGAGACAATAATACAGCAGTCCCCTCCTTATATTGAGCCCGCTCAGCCCGTCTGTTTCTGCCATCACTCGCGAAAGACCTATACAAGTTTGGTTTATGTCAGACTTGTTTTTGTTTCGCTTGCATCTTTCAGGTCTGAACATATATGCTACCAATACCTACTGGTACCTATCCGATATATTTAATAAGGTACGTAAATTATTAAATGTTCCTATGGGGGTATCTGACAGGTTTGCCGACCGAAATGAATTCGCCAGAAAATTCGAATAGTTTTCAATTTGCATATGGACTCGGACTCCCATCGTTGTCGAATAAGTTCTATTTTTGATATACTGAATGAATATCAATTGAAAATAGCAATGTAAGAATACATTGGAATGGTTTGGGGAAAATCAGATATGAACTTGATCGGGTTTAAATTGTCTTACCCATTATGTGCTCTGATGTTTGAGTGACCAGGAGAATCCTTTCCGGTTAGCTGGCCTGAGCTAAAATTTGTACGCGTGGATTCGGGAATTTTAAGAGGATTTTAAGTGCTTTGTTTATGTAGAATACCACCTGTAGCTTATCATTTTCAAGGCTGTTTTACTCCTACGTTAGTTGATGAGCTGCGACAGAGTTCGGTGATCTTTGAACACCTGAACATTTCAAACTGTACTGCAAAAATTTAGATTTACAATGCCTCTAAATATGTTGTTTCAACATATTTCCCATCACACCTTTAGCACTTTTGAAAAATTGGCATGTCTGGCCGAAAGTTCCGACTGTTTAATCGTCCCGCTGAATTTTTAATGTGATTGCAATGAACTGTGTTTTATTCTCACAATCAAACACACGTTCCGGGCGGCATATATGTTCTAACTGCCTCAAAGCTGCCCTCGAGAAAACCCCACTTACCTACCCAATTCCTGTACCCTTCAGTCAGACTTCTGGCTTGTTGGTGCCGAAGAGGATCAGCAGCTAAAAATACATTAGTTAATAGCTTATTCCACCGCATTCACCCTCAATACTTTGAGCCCTCGCTAGTCGGTGCTACGCTGGCCGCGGCAGTGGTGTGCCATGCTCAGGAGATGATTTTCTTGTCGATCAGCCCGACTGCGTGCGAGGAGGACGACGGTGGTGGTGGTGGGTGGGACGGTGGCAGGGGCGCGGCCGCGGCCATCCATCAGCCGCGTCCGCGGCGCGATCCATACCACTGTCCACCACCCCCTGTTCGGCCCCGTTCCGCCCTCTCCCGACAGAGACCAGAAAAAGATGGCAGCTGTCTCCGGCGCAGCACGCCGGAGGAGATGAGTCGCGCTCGACTTGCTTATCAGCAGCGTTCAGTCTCCTTTCTGAGCCAGTGAAATGGACGATGTGTTTGGACTGTTTGGGCGGCGTGTTTGTCCAGGCCGTGCTCGTTTTGGGACGTAGCCTATTCCGCCGTCCGAGTCCACTGTATCGCATCGCATCTGTCACCGGCGAGTCCGACAATGTGCTCCAGCTCTCACGCTCTCGTTTGCCGCGCCCCCGGATCGTTTGCCGATGTTCTTCTCTGAGTAAACTGTCACTGTTTGACCGATGACAATGGAGCGAGTGATCGAGGATCGCAAACAGCTTGTTGAACCAACAGAGATTCTGCCCGCAGAATCGTTCTGTTTGTGAGGTGTGAAGTTTGGAAACAAATGCACTTGTCTCCATTTGAATATGTGTGTTGTTGTGTTTCTGCCTAAGCGCATGCTGGAAGTATAGATGTCAAGTTAAATTGCAGTTGATGAATGAGTTTTAGTTTCAGATATTTAGATGTTGCAGTTAATCAGAGTGAGAAGTTCAGGCGCAGATGGGTGCATGCCCGCCACTGGCAGATTTTGGCTGGTCTTCTCTGGTGATTGGAGCTTCTCGTTCTTTACGATAGAACATCCGGTGAATCCATCCATCCACCCAGTGTCCAGTGAATCCTCGGACAGATATTACCCGGGGATGCGTGGCTCAGTGCTAGAGCGTTTCCTCCCTGAGCCATGAGTGCCGGGTTCGAGTCTCGGTGGGTTCTCTGATAAAGGTAACCTGAGCCCCCTCCCCCCGAGAACCCACATGACGGGTTGCGAGCCAGTGGCACTCTAGGAATTTGAACACTGGCTCTTCGACAAATCCAAATGAGCATCACTATTGAAATTCCTGTGTCTCAACGTATTTGGCTACCATTTATCACTACATTGAATGCTGAAGCCTCAAGCCCCCGGTCTAAGGTATTTTTATTTTTTATGTTTTTATTGGGGCCACTCCCAACAGGCACACTTGCCCAATCACAGGGAGTATTGGCGTGGGTGTTTAAGGATCCTCTCCACCGGGTCAGATCGGACACGGAAGGCGGTTTCCCGCCGTGGGGATTGAACCCACGTTAATCCATGCTATCCGATCCGTAGACTGGCAACGAAGCCACTAGGCCACCCCGGCCCCTAGGTAGCTACGAGTACTGAGCACAGCCATTCTAAATGGCTGAGTACAGAATTCTTTCGGATTGTTTTGATGGTATTAGGGATCAAATAAGGCACGAGTGCTTGTTACAATGAGAAGATATACCAGAGAACAGATACGGCAATAACCTTGTTTCTATATTAGAGCCCAGGTCTAAGAAGTTGAACCGAAGATAAGCTGCAAGCATTGCCATCGAAAGAGGGGCTTTGACAACCTAACTCTGTAGTGGGAAAGTAATCCAGTCATTGGCGCGTTAACCATAGTTACCGTTTTCTCACCCCTCTCCCGATGCGTCCCATGGGGGCATGGAGAGATGGGCGTCGGAAGTGGGAATGTGGGAGGAGGACAGGAGGGGAATGTTTTTATCACTCCCTGTCAATGGGTTCTCCCGTCCGAAGCTTATAATTTCATATTGAAACTCCAAAAGGAAATGTAACAGAAACCGAATAAAACCACTAAACCTGCACACCCAGATAATACAGGAAAAGTAGCGTCAAACATAGAGGAAAAGTAAGGAAAAACTAATAAGTGATGTTTCAGCCTCATTTGGGGACGGGTTTGACAGCACATAGTTAGCTGTAGAATGTTCGTCATAAGGGTGGGCTTATAGTAAATTTTGAATTCGTTTTCGTTTTCGACCCTCTTCTTTCCCCAAATTTTACGATAACCTTTCAGAGACCTAGATCAGTATCACATGGCAGGTTTCTTATCAAGACGAAAAAGTGGAAAAATTGCTTACATCATCAAAAGCACAGAAGTTAGCACGAAATGGATGACGTGATAATAAATCCATTATCCAGTATCACTGAATCAAGCACTTTATCTCCTTGGTTTGTTTTGAACCCTCTGTTCGACCCCATTTTATTATTTAGTTTCACAATCGTGCCAGAGTTTTGATGAAACTTTCCATTTTCTCGGGTGCGTTGTTGCGTTCGATCTCTTGGTGATTTGCATACCCACACGTGAGTATTGACCTCGCGTAAATAGAAAAGAGCTGGTGTCGGGGTCAAAGAATACTGGCGCTTCATGACATGGTGGGCTGGATACCTATAATTGTTTCTAAAAAGATAAAGTGTGCACTAGTCTGCAATGCAGGGCTCAGCGATTTGGATGGTAAAGGGCCTTGTTGCATTCAGAAAAATGTCAACTCATAGAAGGTGTTACTCTGCTACCCAGTCGATAGCTGCTAGAGATCATTTCTGAGCCAAGCCTGAAAACAGCAGCCACTGAAGTGTCTTCTTCAGCTCAGAGTGACTGTGCAGCTCGCAGGCTGCAGGGCGCCGTCCCAGTCGCGTGTGATCATCTTCCCTCTCACTCACAAGCTCAGTCTGATAGCTTACAGCTGCCACACGCCTAATGGAGCGTGGCGCAGACCTCCGTCTGTTGGAGTACACTGGCGGCCCGGCTGCCTTCTGGGAATCAGCCGTCTCCGGTACCCTCGTTTTTCAGCGATGAGCACAACTTTAATGACCAGTGTCAGGCCACGCAGTATAGTCCGTCTCAGTTCTATGTAGCGCAGCAACGCGCTGTAGTTTTAGAAGCCAGTTAGAAGTGTCAATAGGACCCCAGCCTAGAAGACGCTAAAGAATTACAGATTCCATCTTATCTGACAGGAGCCCGAAGTCCAACAGACTTCGCAGGTTTGCGGTCACTTTTCGATAGCGCCTCTAACCTTGTGCTAATGATCCTCAGAAGTTTGGTAGGATTATAGTAAGAACGTTTGCATGGGTGTCCAAAGCAGCTGAATGGTCTGCGTGTCTCGGAACTGTCTTTGAAAGCGCTTACGACTATGCACTTTACCAATTACTTAGATGCATGCAGGTAATGGGGAAATAATGCAAAAGCACCTAGGTCTAGTCCAGATTTTGTTCGGGTACGTCCCCCTTGCTTTGTGAGTTGAGGGACACGTCCGCTCGTGCCCCCAGTTTTCGGCGCCTATGTGCATGATAAAGGTAAAGGTACACGCTGACAAGTTGGATATTAAATATATTCAAAAACAAACACACGGACGCGTTTCGTTACTTCTTCAGCGTGAAGTAACGAAACGTTTAGTAAGTTCACGCTGAAGAAGTAACGAAACGCGTCCGTGTGTTCGTTTTTGAATATATTTAATATCCAACTTTTTCCCCTCCATTTCAGTAATCTGCTGTTGCATTAGAATATATTGAATTCAAAAACTTTGCTTATAGTTGCCACATAATTTGACAATATTTGGCAGTTTTTTTATTTTATATAGCCAGCCATAATTTCAGCGTTTTTGTATTTTGTGCCCAGACTGGTAAACAATATAAATAGTTCACCTATGCCTCTTTTGAAAGGTATTGATGAGACAAATCGATCGGATCATGTCAAAACATTAAAAAAACGCTTGTTTAATGAGCTTTTGAAAGCTGAATTTTTTGCTGCCCTACGGTTTCCCAGTCCTTCGCTGAATAAAATCCAATGTGACAAAAGTATTTACCAATGCGATACACCCCATCACTATCTCATAGGGACCATCCATACATTACGTAACGCCAAGAAGGTTGGAGGAGTCAGCCACAGCGTTATCAAACGTTAAAAAGGGGGTTTAAATGGGGAGGGTGGGGGTAAAAAAGCTGCAAAAATATGCGTAAACAGTCTGCAGATTTCTCCTTCGATGTAGGTATCCGGTTGTGGTAAAAGTGCTCACGGATTTATTGAAGGTTCACACTTTCAAAACTGCATATAAATTTAAAAATAAATGAAAAATTCCCTCTCCCAGGAACTTGTACCCACCCACTCAGGCGGTCTGTTCGGTGTGCTTTCAAACTTATTGGGGAATATGTAGCGAGTTTTTCGCATCGTTTTACAGTTTTCATTCAATAGAGCACATGTATCATGAGCTCTGCCTCCCACCATTGGATTTTTCATAAATTATATATTTCCATAATGAGCAAATCAACAGTAAAAATAGCACCTCACGCTCCATATCAGTGTTCAACCCTTCGTTGCTTAAATATTTACCAGGGATACAAATTGTACAGAGCATATGGCTAATTAGGATCAAACTCAAAGCTGATGAGGAACGTCGGAGTGTGTGCTAAGAACAAATCAGAGCCATTGTATGTAAATATGAGGACGATAGCTTTACTAAACAGAAGAAAATAAGAAAGGTCAGGTCGTTTGAAAGCAGTCGCTGTTTAACGTCGCGGTTTGTCAATGCCCTATAAATACATGCCAGCAGGGGCGGATCCAGCAGATTGGTTTGCGGAAAAGCGATATCGACAAAAAAGAAAGGTTGAGTGGCAGAGGCGGTGGCCGGCAGGACTCAACTGATGCTGTGAATAAACTTCTCAACTAAAAGGAGACACCCTGCGGACAAACAAAAATACACTAAAATAGTCTTTACTGACAGAAACGTTCTCTCCAATTGGCAAATTAGAATTGATAATAATTAAAATTATTGGGGTTAATAATAATAATAATTATATAAATTGTAACAATAATTCATGCGAATCGAAATCTCTTCATGCACGGCACACCTAAGAAAACCTTCACATGCCTCATTGAAAAATATTCACACACTACGATAATTGTCACACTTCCTTCAATAAGACTCCATGTGTGCGAATCCGATCTTCCAAGAAGGTAGGTCCTGCGAGATCCAAGGACAAGGATTTCGGATTCATTTTTGGACTTGTACAAAATCGTGATAGCTTGAAGATACCCTATTGTAATACGAGTGCCTCGCAGCGGAAATCACTTCTTGTCGCTTTAGGTATATTGTTTTGTGTGGTGGACTTGGAAACAGCAAGGCAGCAGGAACTCCAACTTCCAATAACTCATGTAGTATTTTATTTTCTTTTATTAGGGCCACTCAAAACAGGCACATTTGCCCAATTACAGGGAGTATTCGCGTGGGTGTTTAAGGATTCTCTCCACCGGGTCAGATCGGGCACGGAAGGCGGTTTCCCGCCGTTGGGATTGAACCCACGTTAATCCATGCTATCCGATCCGAAGACTGGCAACGAAGCCACCGGGCCACCCTGGCCCCGTGGGTAAATAGTACACGAATAAATAATACACAATTTATTGACATTTCTACACTTTTCAATCGATTTATATCGTCAGAACTTTTCAAAACAAGTAAATTTTTTCCCACCTAATGCTATTGAAAACTGGCATACCAAATATGAAAACACTGAAATTAGAGTTGTACAAAATAAGACATGCCTGAATGTATCCCAATTCTGCGGCAAATTTAAGGACACTTTTCTTATTTAGCATACTCTAATGCACCAAAAAGCTACCATGCTGGAACGATTCTCGAAAATGTGTACTCGCTCGGGCGTAGTGGACATAGGTTTCCATCGCTTGGTCGCGCCCTCCCCCATACCCGCTCGAAAATCTGTGGTGACGCCCTTGCTCATGAGAGCATTGTATTGTATTCAGGCGTGTATATGTTTATATACAATACCCCTCCCCATTACTCTCAAGAGGGCATACTGCACCACATAACACTCAACTAGATATGCTACTCCGCATCACACCGAGACAGTAACTCTGGAGTTGTTTACTGTACCGCAGTACATTCAGGCTGGTATATTGCGCCGCAATACAGTGAGGGTAGTATTATGCACCGCAGTATATCCGGGTGGATATACTGCGCCGCAGTACAGTGAGGGTAGTATCATGCACCTCAGTATAACCGGGTGGATATACTGCGCCGCAATACAGTGAGGGTAGTATCATCCTAGGCGGATCCAGGGGGGGCAAGGGGGGCACGTGCCCCTCCCGATCGACCCTCGGCGCCCCCCTGAAAGGTCGATGGCGCCCCCTGAAATGTCGCCTTCCACCCCCCCCAGGATGCGAAAGTCGGCGCCCACCGATAGGATTTGGCGTCCACTGATAGCTTTTGCCGGTCATAAGTGGCGCCCCCTGGTCCGGATGGCGCCCCCGGTCCGGATGGCGCCCCCGGGAAGGTGCCCCCGATCGGCAATCCTGGATCCGACTATGAGTATTATGCACCGCAGTGTATCCGGGTGGATATACTGCGCCGCAGTACGATCCGCCAGATATTGCGCACAACACTAAGGGTAGTATACTGCACCGCAGTACAATCCGCCTGATATTCCGCACAACACTAAGGGTAGTATACTGCGCCGCAGTACAATTAAGCAGATATATTGCGCCGCATACCACTGAGCCTAGTAAACTGTGCCGCATTACAGCCAGGCAGCTTTACTACACCGCAATACACTGAGGATAATATACTGTGCCGCAGTACAATTTAGTAGATTTTTTAGTAGATATACTGCGCCGTATACCACTGAGGATAGCATACTGTGCCGCAGTACAGCTAGACAGATATATATATATATATATATATATATATATATATATATATATATATATATATATATATATATATATATATATATATCCATGCCTCTACTCCGGTACGCACAAACCAGTCATCCAAGAGAGACCATCGTCCACTGCGAGTCCTGAACTTAAATCTACAATCAGCAACCGGAAAGAAACCAGAAATTATTCACCTAATAGATAGTGTAAGACCTGATATTGTTATGGCTATTGAGACCTGGCTTGACTCTATCCAGACGGATGCGGAAATTTTCCCAGACACCTACAAAGTATATCGCAAGGACAGAAACCGACATGGGGGAGGAGTGCTGTTGGCGGTGAAGAACACTTTGGATAGCTACCATGTGCCCGAGCTACAGGAGGACTGCGAGCTTATTTGGGTGAAGTTGAAGCTGAAAGGAAAGAGAACCCTATACCTATGCGCCTACTATCGACCCAATGTGAGCGATGAAGAGGGTTTAAGGCTATTCTCTAACTCAATCAGCCGAGCTACTGCAATTTCAAATGCTCATGTTCTGATTGGGGGTGATATGAACTTCCCCGGTTGGGACTGGAGAACGATGTCACTGAAGCCCAATGCCGTACATCCGCGATTACACAATGACTTTGTGGACATATTAAGCGATAACGGACTCGAGCAGCTTGTCCTGTCACCAACAAGACGAAATAACATCCTGGACCTGATGATAACAAACTGCCCTCAACTCATCTCAAGAGTAGAGGTCATTCCGGGATTATCTGACCATGATGCTGTTTACTGCGAGTTTTCCATCAATCCAAAAACCGCAAACAAACACCAAGACTAATCCCACTTTACAAGAAGGCAAATTGGACCGGTCTTAAAGGCGCATGTAATGATATCATTCCCAGGATGCGTTCTATGAGACATGCGGCCACTACTGAAGAACTGTGGACTTTTTTCAAAGACTCATTATCGGACGCCATCGCCAAATTCATTCCACACAAAGTAGCTCGTTCAAAGGAAAGTAAACCATGGATAAATCCTTCTCTTCGGCGCCTAATCAACCGTAAAAACCGTCTTTTCAAGAAGATGCGCAAAACAGGAAATGAAGACACGAAAACAGAGTATGTACAATTGCGGGGAGAAGTTCAACGACAACTGAGGCGTGCTTATTGGCTCTACCTGAACTCTATCTTCGAAGGTATCGACCCAGAACAAAGAACCAAACATAAGCGATTTTGGACATACATCAAACATCTTAAGTCATCAAATGTTGGTGTTGCACCATTAAAAGAAAACGGTCACCTGATATCCGACCCCAAAAGACAGGCTCAAATACTAAATAGCCAATTTCAATCTGTTTTCAGCGAAGGCAGAGGCTACAACCAAGACGAGTTCAACAACAAATGTGCTATGCCTCCTCACAATAGTCCAGTCCTTGAAGACATAACCATCACCGTACAGGGAGTGCGGAAGCTGCTTACCAACCTAGACCCAAACAAAGCTTCTGGTCCGGATAATCTGAGCACTCGAGTACTGAAAGAACTTTCTGACGAGGTGGCACCGATTCTTACCATGATTTTTAGATCTTCTCTGGAATCTGGTATGGTCCCTGCTGACTGGAAGACCGCACTGGTGACGCCGGTGTTCAAAAAGGGCCAACGAAACGATCCAGCCAACTACCGTCCAGTGTCACTCACCAGTGTGTGCTGCAAGACACTGGAACATATACTTACCAGCACCATCATGAACCACTTGGAAAATAACGAAATCATGAGCAGCCAACAACATGGATTCCGTAAGAAGAGGTCTTGTGAAACACAACTTCTAGGATTCACAAATGAGCTCATTGAAAATACTTCTCGAGGGCAACAGACTGACATCCTCATCATGGACTTCGCCAAGGCTTTCGACAAGGTCAATCATAGCCTGCTTATCCACAAGCTTCGGCAGTATGGCGTCGTTGGAAAAATCAACCAATGGATTTTAGACTTTCTGACAAGCAGAAGACAGGCAGTGGTTGTCAATGGTGTCAAGTCCGGGTTCATTGATGTCAAGTCTGGTGTGCCACAGGGAAGTGTCCTCGGCCCGTGCCTATTCCTCGTGTATATTAATGATCTCCCGAACAACCTGAGGACACGATCAAGACTATTTGCTGACGACACTGCAATCTACACTGCAGTGGATAGCATGTCTGACCAGTTAGCACTGCAACAAGACTTGAACGCGCTGGCATCGTGGGAACGCAAGTGGGACATGCAATTTCACCCGCAGAAGTGTGTCTCACTTCCAGTAACCAGATGCAGGGAACCCTTGCCGTATCAATACGTACTACACAGCCACACATTGGATACAGTGAGGAGTGCTAAGTACCTCGGCATCACCATAAAAAAAGACATCGGCTGGAGCGACCACATTGAAAACGTTTGTTCCAAACCAAACAGAGCTCTAGGATTCTTGAAGAGAAATCTGAAAATAAAGTCATGGAAAATCAAGGATACTGCATATAAAGCCTATGTGCGTCCTATCCTCGAATATGCAAGTATCATCTGGGATCCGCACCAGCAACAACACATCAACAGGATTGAATCAGTTCAACGGAGGGCAGCGCGCTTCGTTGTGAGGGACTTTCGAAGAACATCAAGTGTAACAGATATCATGAAGCGACTCGAATGGAGATCTCTCGAGGAAAGACGAAGAGTAGCCCGGCTAACCATGCTTTACAAGATACTACATGAGACGGTAGCCGTGGAAGACATCAAAGTCAAACTGACGCCACTACCAGAAAGACAGCGACGAGGACATGGTCAACAATTTTTGATACCACGATGCAGGACCGAATACCACCTCAACTCGTTTCTTCCAAAAACAATCAGCGACTGGAATGCTCTGCCTGAAGAAACTGTCCAAGCAGTGTCGGTAAACTCGTTTATTAATATGTTATGTAAACCTGATAATCTTTCATAGGCTCACCGTAAATTTGTATTGTAATTGTTGTAATTGTAATTGTTAAGTGAAATTGTTAAGTGTAATTGTAAATTTGTTGCTAAAACGTGGAATGTGATTTGTACGCTAAAGACGCCCGAATTGGCAAAATAATCAGCAACATGATTGTGGCCAATAAATGGTAGACGTGGTAGATATATATATATATATATATATATATATATATATATATATATATATATATATATATATATATATATATATATATATACTGCAATACACTGAGGATAATATACTGTGCCGCAGTACAATTAAGAAGATATACTGTGCCGCATAACACTGAGGCTAGTATGCTGTGGCGCAGTGCAGCCAGGCAGATGTACTACACTGCAATACACTGAGGATAGCTGTGCCGCAGTACAATTAGGCAGATATACTGCGCCGCATACCACTGAGGCTAGTATATTGTGCCGCAGTACACCTAGCCAGATATATTACACCGCAATACACTGAGGGTAGTATACTGTGCCGCAGTACAATTAAGCAGATATACTGCGCCGCATACCACTGAGGCTGGTATACTGTGCCGCAGTACAGTCAGACAGATATACTACACCGCAATACACTGAGGATTGTATGCTGTGCCGCAGTACAATTAAGCAGATATACTGCGCCGCATACCACTAAGGCTAGTATACTGTGCCGCAGTACAGCTAGGGAGATATACTACACCGCAATACACTGAGGATTGTATGCTGTGCCGCAGTACAATTAAGTAGATATACTGCGCCGCACACCACTGAGGCTGGTATACTGTGCCGCAGTACAGCCAAGCAGGTATACTACACCGTAATACACTGAGGATAGTATACTGTGCCGCAGACAATCACGCAGACATTCTGCGCTGCCTTACTTTCAGGCAGGCGTGCCCCGCCGCATAGCACTCAGGCCCTGCGTCGCGCGATGACGGCGGAGCGTTAATATGTCAGGCTAGGGGGGAGGGTGGAGAGATGAACTTTCCAATCAATTACTTTCCAGCGAACGCCGTAGTGCTAGTGTTAAAATGTCTAATTTCAGGGGGTGAGGGGCGGTTTACCACTTGTTCCCTCCTGGAGTCGCCCATGCACTACGTTACGCTGAGGCGCATATTGTGCGCCGTATTTCGCTCATGTTTGTTGGGCTGCATAATATTCAGGCCAGTATATAGCGCTGCAGCACTCTCAGACTGATCCGCTGCGAAGCACTCCACTCACACAGATGGAACACGCCGCATTACGCTCAGGAATGCGCCGCATTACATAAGCTTCACTACCGGAGTGAATCCAGAGGACGAGCCCCACACCCCCAAGTATTGTGCATTTTCTTCAGCAACACTGTTTTCTACCATTTTGGGGCTGTGCTGTCCTCCACCCCCCCCAGCACCAGTCCAGATCCGGTCCTGCTACTCTGCATTACAAACAAACAAGCCACTGAGAAGCCTGTAGTCGAATGCTTTAATCTGTTCTCCCGCCTTGCTTCATATGGTTTAAAGCTGCACCATTAGGTATTGCCGCACGCAGCTTGTAGTGTTGAAACTGGAACCGGATGGGCGTTCAGTTGTGTACATGTAACACGTACATGAATCCATAAGAATTGGTCCACTTTCCTTCCGCAGGATATCTGGTCGAAATATATATGGGCAATCTCCTCAAAGCCTGCCGTTTCCACAAACCATCCACATGCATTGCCGTCTCTGTCGGGGTCTGCAGGACGCATGCTCTGGGCTAGGGATCACGATACTTCATTTGGATGCGATTTTCATGTCCCAGCTTCAGGGCAGCGATGTTCATATCTAGCGTTTGGAGCCTTCATTGTTGAGTGTATATCGGTTGGAGCGTTCCTAACTGGATTTGTACTCTATTGCTATGTTAGCGAGTAAGGTATTTCTAAACTTACGACTGACATGTTATCAGTTTTCACTGGCCCTGTTTTATGTCGTATGAGTGCTATAAGAGGTAGCACTGACTTACTTAGCTTTCTTATTGCTACTTTATCCAGTTATTGGAGGGGGCTGTTGACACGAGACCACTTTAACACATCAGATAGGTTGCGATCTATTGTTGAGGAATAGAGAAGATCGAGAGAATGAATAGTATAATTATGACACTGTTATACTCCTTCCCTAGATACCACAGGGCAGCAAAAACTCGCCGAAGTTACACTGCACCACCAAGGCCAAACGCCACATCTCCACAGATGTTGTTGGATCCCGACTGCGGATGTTGGCAGAATCAGTGGAGTGAGGCAGAAAAGTCGGGCCTGCGAGACAAATCGGGGCGTCGGGAGTTCGAAAAAGAGAGGCGTGGACGCATTGTCTCGTTCCGGACTTGTTCAGACCAAATTTTCAAATTAACTTTATTATCATGCTCCTGTCTTGAGGGGCTTTCAAGAGCAGGGTTTCATTAATAGGAATCACAATCTCATCTTTTATAATGTAATTAAAGACGCTGTTAGGTTTATTTTCATTCTCGAAACCAGTGAACAGCAATGAGACTTTATAATTAAATGCATCTCTCAAACATCCCAGTGTACTCTAAAAAAAGCTGGTTGCTTGAAAAGGCCTCCGGCTCAAACTCAGGGTTCTCAATCTAACCCAGTGTTTTTACAAGAAATAAAGAGGCACATTTGAATGGTTACTAGGGCTGGAAAGTCACACATCAGAGCCAAGTAAATCCATCGGGAACTTACAAGTGACAAACATCAACATATTCTCGGTTGTTAAGCATAGATTCTTGAGTCAACATTATCATTACGGTCTCGAGATACGTTATTTTTAGATGCTAGGTTTCATAGAAAAAAACTTCCAGCACCAGCCCACTTAGTGAAATCAGCCAAACTTTCAGGCTTATACTTGCGTTAGAAACCAGTGATAATACAGTTGGAAATCAAAAATCTTGTAAACTAAATTCTAGTTTCAAAGTAGGTCAAAAATAGCCAAAGGCTTATATTATAGACTCGGAGCCATGAATAATGTTTTTAGAACTGAATAATGTTTTAGAATATAACTGAATAATGTTTTAGAATAGAACTGCTCTGGTGTTTTGTTTTTCTTAAGATACTGGTAAGTTATAGGGATTCTACTGCGCTACCGAACCGCGTGCTCTCCGCAAAAATATGTTAGGCAGTAAGTTGACAACACCGCCTCGTCGACCTTACTCTGAAGAAGGTCGACCGCTGGACCCGCACCACAGTGCCTTTGAGGCGTCGGCAGTTTTGGTGTCGAGTCCCTGCTCTACAGTGGGGTGGGGGCCGACAACTCACACAGACTAGACTGCAGAAGTATATATGGTACTAAATATCCGACTACAGGCCCTTTTATGCTGTTTATGGGTTAATAGGCAAAGAGAGTAGCAGCAGAAGCTTGATATTGCTATTTTTCACCATGAAACGGACATATTTAGTCTAATTCTGAGTAGGAGGATAGCTGGTTTTTTAACGAACAAATGTTTTGCTCCCTCTTAACTCGGCATCGCCTGGGCTGGCTCTTTTCGCACCCACCACCGCCTGGGGGTCCGATCGGACCCCCTGCGATCCCGGGAAGCAAAAGTGATGCGGAAAAAACTGAACGTCTTACCGTCTTTTACTCTCAAGCCGGGTTTGAACCATATCCATTGACCCGTGACGTCACGGAGGGCAAACATGGTTCAAATTTTTAACAATTTAGAGTATCCTTTATAATTCTGCAACCATTAGACCTAGAACACAATATTTTCTTGACCTAAGGATTAAAATGACATGCAGCATGACATTGAAAAGGTCACATCGTGACCTTGACCTGAGGTCAAGGTCAAATAATCACCTTTTAGGGTCTCGTTGCATACCATTTGAATTCGTGGGTCATGCTCGTCACTATGATGCCAAGTTAATTGTTGTTTCTTTTCTTGTTCATTAGTTATAGACAAAACAATTCCGAAAACCATGACCTTTGGTGACCTCTAGTGGCCTAGTTATTGATTTGAACTCGAAATGGACCTCAAAATGGACCTCGAAAATGTGTTTATTTTTTCTGAGCCCATATATATATATATATATATATATATATATATGATATTGCTAATCATTTAAACCCCATAGACCCTAATGTGGTACTATATTTGCTTAAGTCTTCTACACGCGCATATACGAATGTCTGTAATAGATTTATCATATTTTTCCTGCCTACTGAGGAGTAAAATTATGAGCACAAAAAAACTAACAGCTTAGGTTACGCTGCTTGGTAAATGCACTAAGGCTATGTGTCTTCACTGTCATATTTCATATCATAAGAAGACGGGCAGTGTTTTTGTTGTGTTCAGTTGAGGCATATCACAAATGCAGTCGATCGGTCAGTCTCAGGCTTGCTTCAGACATCAGCCACAGACTTCACAGTCCAGCCAACTATGTCCAGACCCAGCCAGTTGTTCCTCTGGATTCTGTATCAGCCAAAGCCGGTCGTGCCGGGAATAACAAGCATGTTAGCGTTCTATCTGAAATCAGACCGAAAAGGTCATCGTCTCCGAAGAAGTTCTGCTTCACTCACATGCCACCAAAACAAAGATTGGGGACGTTGTGTGCAATGGGGGATGAGAGGAGCCTTGGTTATTATTTGAACCGTCATTGCGACTGAAAATTGTGTGCACGTTTCAGTACAGATCGTTTTTGCAAACACAAAACTGTGATAGTCGACTTCACTAGAATTTCTGTTTCTGTTTCAAATAATAAGCGGGCTGATCCAAACTAGGAGGTCAACCAAAGGGCTGTCTCAACGAGATCTTGTCGAGATCTTCCACATTTGGCAGACTTAGAAATTGACTTTATCTACTTCCTTTGGTGAAGATGATAGGAGAGACGGGGAGGGCTTGGGAGGCAAATACAATAAATAGGAAGATTTCGATTGGCGCCATTTAATAGAGGAAAACCATCTGATAGGAACCAAATGATGCCATTTTATCCAAGTCATTGACTTCTATCGGAAGGCAGGGACGGCGCCATATTGGTTCGGATGGATTGCCCTTTGGGCCTGAAGGTATGTCGTTTGAGCCAGGGCCGCAAATCCTAAGGTTTATTCTATCAGAGAGGTCCCAAATAGAGTCGTAGAGACGCTACCATTTGCATTCTGCTTAGAGTGTCGTTTCAGGGGGAGCCGGAACGGTTTAAGGTGGCGCGGGGTGAGCCGAGCGGAGGGAAAACAGTGCACCATTGGCCCCTGGATCCGCCAATACTTGCAATGTCCGTGTGGTTTTTTCAGCGCCAGAGACGACGCTGTCGATGTAAAAACCACCCTATGTGTCGTGGTGTCAAAATGGGAGACCCGTTGCCTCGCTGCTTTACTAGAAATGTCATTAGGCGTCAGAGTAGTAAAGACCGCAAGGTACCCAGTGCTTAAACAATGAGAAAACTGGAGGGCGCACTGCAATCCGGATGGCATCTAGTTGGCACTGGCAAGCAAGGGGCAGTGACGCCTGAAAGAGGGCCGCTATTCCAGAGGCGAGAACAAGCCTAAGCGCCGGAGTGATGTTAGCAGCGTAGTCTCTGAGGACTGGAGATGCCATGAAACCTAACACCAGCAAATGTCGTTTTCATCTGTTTTGGGAGATCCGCCCCCCCCCAATATCTCTAGGAGAATCTACAGCCTATCTGCAGCAAATTTATAGCTAAACGCACTCACACAGAACCCCTTAAATGATTTAGATATGCATACAGGCACCTTTGAAAAACAGATGAGGCTAGGTGCCTCTTGCTTAGAAGAACACATACGGCTAAGCTTAGGCTCAGATAGGCCCTAAATACAGGTAGGACTCCAAAAGAGGCGCAAATTTTAAGGGTTGCCTCAGGTCTTCATGGTTTCCCTTTAAATGAAATACAAACTGGTTGGATTTCCCTCGTATGTAAAGATCGCACAGCCGAACGGTTCCATTTGTCTTGATCTTGAGATGTTGCAGCGAAAGGAATCAAAGCCCTTTTCCCCGGGGAAAAAATTTGGGGCCCCTAATAAGGGAAGAAAACCAAAAAAAAAAAAAGATTAACCCCAAACGGGAAAAAGAGGGGAATAAAAAAATAAAGTAAAAAAAAAAAAAAAAAAAAAAAAAAAAAAAAAAAAAAAAAAAAAAAAGGAAAGGAACCCCAAAAAAAAAAAAAAAAACAAAAAAAAAAAAAAAGGAGAAAAAAAAAAGGGGGAGGAGGGGGGGGGGAACAAAAAAAATTTTTAAAAAAAAAAAAACCCACAAACAAAAAAAAAAAAAAAAAAAAAAAAAAAAAAAAAAAAAAAAAACAAACAAAAAAAAAAAAAAAAAAAAAAAAAAAAAAAAAATAAAAAAAAAAAAAAAAAAAAAAAAAAAAAAAAAAAAAAAAAAAAAAAAAAAAAAAAAAAAAAAAAAAAAAAAAAAAAAAAAAAAAAAAAAAAAAAATAAAATAAAAAAAAAAAAAAAAAAAAAAAAAAAAAAAAAAAAAAAAAAAAAAAAAAAAAAAAAAAAAAAAAAAAAAAAAAAAAAAAAAGTAATCAAGGCATTCTCCTGAGGCATTTTTCTGGGTGAACCATAGCGACACGCTTAGAATTTGGATAATATTTTCCAAAACTGAGGCCCGTTTCAAGCTTTTTTTATGAAGAAGATCGTCATTATTCAACAACATTGCCCTCCAAAAAGCTTAAGGTGTGTGGCCTCTTTAGAGCCAGCAACTTGTAGCCACTCGAGGCACCTTCAGCACCAAAGAGAGAAGGGGGAATGGTTCTCAGTTGCTTCCCCTCACTCTGTCACTATCTGGAGCTGGCACATGGAAGCAGCATCCTGCCCCAGAAAAAAAACTTTCTGTCATTATTTCACACGCTCAGAACGAAACCTTCATTTTGTAACAGGAGCTGAAATCATGTTTTACCAAGCTTGTACCAACACTTCTTTTCTATGTTCATTGCGTGCTTGGTAAGCCAAATACACGCGAAAATCATACGTCTGCTAATCTCAGACCTCGTTTAGCACGCCCAACCATTTTTACTCATTAAACTACCCAAGATCTAATTCAGATCAGACGCCTTCCAGAATTATTCGCCGGGAGCGTTAGCACTATTCTGGCCGGCAACCGAGCATTTCAAGCGCTAACGACGGCGCCCACCGCTAGGTAGCACCAATTACCACTTGCCAGCACTCCTCCTGACGCAGCCTTCTGATGAGCTGTATTCAGAGATCTGCTGTTTTCCATTACCACGCCAACAGCTTGCCCGGGAACACAGGCTGTCTGCTGCAGAAAGAATCACACGCAGGCGGCGCCCGTCGCTAGGAATAACAGCCATCGCGACGACCCGCGCCAATAGACGCGTCTGGGGCGGGCGGGAGGAGGCGTCGGAGAGCCGGTCGGCTACTGCGGCGAGTGGCGACGCTGCCGGAATATCAACGGACGAGTGGCCTCCACTGTTTGGAGAGAGGGTGCCGCTGTTTGGATAGAAGCACAGAAAGGCGATCGCAGTCTTTCATTACCCTGCCACACAGAACGTGCCAAGTTTAATAGCGCGATTTCCGTGGATGAGTGTGTTACAGTCATTAAAATCTGGCAGCTATGCTTTTTATTTATGATAAAAGCTGTTATTAGGCATAGTGTGAAAGCATAAGTAGTGTTTCAACGTTTACCAAAGAAGCCTTTGTCTGCTACGAGTCTATGGCAGGAGAAGAAGTCTCATTGGGGTAATGGAGTCTGTGCTCGACGCCAAATTGAGTGCGTGTCATTCCCTGTCGTTGATTAACAAGTGTAATGATGCGGCCAGGAAGGACGTTTCCTCAGGCGCCTTCCATCGAGGAGGGATATTTTCGTGGTGGCCTCCTTAGCGTTGTTTTCCAATGTTCCGTTTGATTTTTTCTATTGAATCTGCTAGAAAGACGATTCAAGATAGCATCATTTTCATCGGTACATGAAGGAAGTTTGTGCCTGTGGTGTAAAAACTGAATTTTGTTTTTACTTTATCAATGTTTTTGGTGGGGCAGTAAAAGCTTAGAAGCATATAAGCTTATAAGTATATAAGCTGATATAAGCTTATAAGTGACGGAAGATACCGCAAATTTTTACCAGATGGACAACACCTGGACATCCATGATAACATAATGTTTCCCGTATCAATGCCGTGTCATTGGTGCCAGGCATTTCAAAATCCTGAAGTTGCAAGTTTTGCGTTGATTTTATAAGCAAGGAGGATTTCAAGACTATCTACTTGGCTCTACCCTCGACTTTTGACTTTTACAAACATTTTGCTCTCAAGATATCTTCAAATGTAGATGAAGCACAAATTCAACGACATACAAATTCTAACTGTTGTTCAGAGAGCCAGTTTGGTCTTGCTCAAAAAGTGCCTCCGGTGAAAGACGTCGCAAAGTTAGCGTTCTGGTAAAATATAAAAACTTCCGGTTAAACCAAATTTTTAAGCTATCAGTCCACAGAATGCTTCCAATTGAAGGAAGCAGGGCCGCCCCGTCGTTCTGGTCCTATAGCTCTTGCAGCCCAATCCTCTTTTTCCCTTACAGAGAAGGTTGGCTGGAAAATATCTAATGGGAGAAGTGGGAGAGGAGCGCGCGCAGCACTCCAGCTCTCACGTTCCCGATCTCTTTAGCTACATGTTTACTTGGTTCCCAAATTGGGTCTGCTGATAAATTGCATGGAACATTCTATTTCACAACAAATATACAAAGAACAACAAACATAAGCATGAAGCTTGTTATCTTGTCCTTGAGCTCCACTTTTGGTCTTGGGGAGCAGTTAATATAGGACGGGATTAGAACTCGCAGCTGCTGGCCAAAATAATTGAATGACTGTATGCAATGCAATAGAACCAAAACAACTGATATCTAAAAAAATAACATCATTCATCAGGAATAGAACCTGTTGGATAACACCACCGCATTCCCAAATACTGTAGCCCAATAAACTACTTTGCTTCAGCTACCGTCATTCCGTGAGAGATATTGGGGCCAAGGGTTACAGTCACGCTCAAAGGAAACTGCCACTTGGGTTTCCGGCCAGATATTTATGAGCTTTATTGCCCGTAAAAATAAAAGTCACATCGCTAACAGACTTCTTCAGCTAATGTATACGACATTCAGGAGGCCGCCTCATTCAGTCTCATCTTAACTCTTGTGCAGTCTCATATAACGGTTCCGAATATATAATCCACAAAATCCTTTTTTGGTCCTATTTCTATCAAAGGGTTAAACCCCCACTATACACTCCCTGCAGCTCTGAGATGAACCCTACTTTGACTTATTTAAGCCATCAATGTGGGAATAATAAAATTATTAATAGCAACTAACTCTTTCTAATCAATGACCCAACCTCTCGGTTCTCTCCGGACAAAGGGAGCGTTTTCTGGGAAATATAACCGTGGTGGTCTTTTCTTGCGCAATATCTTTTCTAGCACTATATCTGAACAACATGCTGCAATTAGCTACGTTGCAAAACAGCAGTTTTTTGAAGAGCGTCGAAACGTTCTCCCAAACTCAGCTAGTGGAGCTAGATAATGAGTCAGAATTTAGAAAGTGATGTCAGAGACTGTAGCTGCTCGACAGGTGGCCTTGTTATATATATTTAACCCGTGCCCCTACAGGGGTCTGGCACAACATTCGCCCCACCGAGGGCCATCGATGGCCCCTCTAACTCCCAAAATATGCGGGTTAGCGCAAATCTTCAAAGTGCATGAGAAAAATCGCGTGAATTCAAAAATATTTTAACTTAACATGTTCAAGCGCTCACGTCAATGGTTTGACCTCTAGAGGTCAAGTTTGGTCATGAAAGGATATTTACAATAAAATATGCAATGCTGGGGACAACTGGGCACAGCTCTCAAACCATTAGAGTTATTGAAATCTGATAAAGTGCATTTGATCAGAAAATGCTAGACCGTTCTCCACTATCTGGAACATATCAACCAGTGGTCTGACCTCCAGAGTTCACCTCGTGACCTAATATGACTTGAGGTCTCAAAGTTCAGAAAGTGACTTTGTTGTATAACAAATACAATTCAGTGACGAGACATACACGATGACGTTTGTTTCAGCGCTCTAGCTTGATTAGGTCAAAGTTATCGTCAACATACTGTTTTTGACCCCTGGTGACCTGTGATGACATCAGATAGGTCAAAGGGGACATATCGCCCTTGGGATCCGTGGAAGGGTGTCCAAGAACGCTTTTCTGAGCAATCTGAGCATTTGCAATCATCTTTGGGAATTTTATATAATAAGACATATTTTCCCATGCTTTTTCACTGGGAGAGGTCACCCCGTGACTTTACTTCAGGTCACGAAATCGAAAATTCTCGGATATACATCTTGTAGACCCTGAATGGGCCATAAAGTGTAGGAAGTTTCAAGTCGATTGACTTCGAAATGTAGCTATGGTAGAGCTCAAAAGTTTTAAGTGAGGTGACTTTGTTGGACCTCGCCTGTTGACCTGACCTTGTGTGACCCAAAGTAATTTTTTAGGGAGGATGAGAAAATGATAGGGGAGAGGTAGACACCTCAACCGCGGTGCTGCGCCTCGTTATTATTCTGTTATCCCGAAAAAAACCTTAGGGGGCCATCGATGGCCCTCGGTGAGGCGAGGGTTAATCCACAATTGGGTGGTAATGTGGCTATCGGGTCGGCTCCCACTGCCCGCTTCCTCCCCTCCACGCATAGGATTAAAGAGAATGGTATTTGAAGGCATTGCAATCTATAGGAACAAGTATTGTCATTGTAAGTTTTCCCCATCTGCATGCCTTCATTGCTGGGTTAGATCATGAATAGCCAAACATAATTTGAAGTTGAAATTTGTATTGAATTCTATGAACTATGTATAAAATATATAGATAGTTAAGAACATGTAGATATTTATCACATATAAAAGTAGAATTTTAATACAGATGAATT
The DNA here is from genome assembly GCA_034440635.1 of Lepas anatifera. Classification (NCBI taxonomy): domain Eukaryota; kingdom Metazoa; phylum Arthropoda; class Thecostraca; family Lepadidae; genus Lepas; species Lepas anatifera. The sequence goes on from JAOTON010001537.1 coordinate 315,060, forward strand.
TAGACCTCACATCCTGTTTGACTGTTTTGTGGTCTAACGATGTTGTCCGAATCTTCAAACTGCTGGGCTGCGCCAGGGATTTACTTTTCTTGAAAATTGTTGAGCTTGAAAGTTGAAAGCATATAACATCCAGGATGTTACACCCACTGGCGGACGCAGAGGGCCCATGCCCCCCCCGAAATGGCGAAGTGTTTGCCAATTTTCTTTAAAAAGCTATGTTTTTACGATTTCGCCCGATCTGCCCCTCCCCCAAACGGCGCTCCTGCGTCTGCCCCTGTTTACACCCCTTCTGTCAAAAGCAACCAGAAAACTCTGAATTAGGACGGATTTGGAAATCAAAACCGGAGAAATCCAGCTACGGGCGAATTTCAAATTTCAAATCTCGTGCACCCCTGACGTTGTCATGAAGTCAAGAATTGTAATAAGCAGGGCATCACCACAGATATTTGAGGGGGGTGGGGGGTGGGGCAGCGATGGAAGCCTATGCTCACCTGTCCCTATGATCCGTCGTCCAGACAGGGAAGTGGAACACTTTGGTCGTTTTAAACACCTGTGCATCCCCCTGCAAATAGCAAATGGGAGTATTTTCGTCCTATGATTAGACTTTTCAACAAAACCCAGTCCCCTGGCGGGCCTCGGATGGCCGATCGAGGGAGAGGGAGGGGGACTCCATCCGGACCATAGGGGTGCCATTTTTGGACGGCAAAATCTATCAGGTGGGTGCCAAATCCTGTCTTGGGGACGTCGATGCTCGCATCTTGGAGGGAAGTGAAATTGCATGAGGGGTGGGGGCGCCATTAACCTTTTAGGTGACCATATCAAGGAGCGCCGAGGATCGGTCGGAGGAGATAATACGGAGGAGATACCCCCCTTGCCTCCTGGATACGTCTATGAGCCCCTGGAAATAAGCGCATACGTAGAAAATATGAGCAGGCTTATTGTTACCGGGTCAATAAGCAGCAAAATTACTAGCTTTATAAGTATTACTAAGCAAACGAAAAACCGCCACAACCTCAAGGCAAGAAATGCAGTGGATTGGTGACAAAATATCTGTGTTTATAACACCGACGGGTAATTGTCTTAACCCACGCCCCACCGGGGGTCCGGCGCCACCTTCGCCCCACCGGGGGCCATCGATGGCCCCCTCTAACTCCGAAAATATGGGCGTTAGCGCAAATCTGCAAAGTGCAATAGAAAGCTCGCGTGAATTCAGTAAGAAATTACTTGGCATGTTTTAGTGCTCAGGTCAATGGTTTGACCTCCAGAGGTCAAATTAGGTCAAGATCGGCTATTTTCACTCAAATATGCAATGATTAAGCAAACTGGGCATAACTCTTATGTCATTAGAGCTATTGAGGCCTGGTAAAGTACATTTGATAGCAAATTGCCAGTACTTTTTCCGCTATGTGGAACGTAAAGACCTCCCGCCAGTGGTTTGACCGCCATAGGTCACCTCGTGACCTAATATGACCTGGGTCACGAAAGGTCAAAAAGTGACCTTGCCGTATATCAAATGAAAGCCAGTGACAAGACAAACACGACGGTGTTTGTTTCACCGCTCTAGCTTAATTAGGTCAAAGTTATTGTCAAAATACTGTTTTTGACCTCTGGTGACCTTGGATGACCTTGAAAAGTCAAAGGGCAAATATACCCTGGGATCCGTGAAAGGGTGTCCAAAAACGTTGTTCTGAGCAGTCTGAGTATTTGCAATCATTTTTGTGGCTTTTATATCATGAAATAGCTTTTCCCATGCTTTTCCAATGGGAGAGGTCGCCTCGTGACCTGACCTCAGGCACGAAATCGAAAAATGCCGGATATACACCTTGTAGACCCTGGAGGGGTCATAAGTGTAGGAAGTTTCAAATCGATCGACTTTGAAATGTAGCTCTTACAGAGCTCTAAAGGTGAAGTGAGGTGACCTTGGTTGACCTCGTCTGGTGACCTGACCTTGGTGACCCGGGGTAAAAATTTCAGATGATGGGAAAATGATGCAGTGAGAGGTAGAGCCCTCAACCGCGGTGCTGCGCCTCGTCGTTTTTCTGCTATCTTAAAAACCTTAGGGGCCATCATGCCCCTGTGGGCGAGGGTTAAGTGGAGTTCCGAATGAAGGCTTCTCGACCTCCGCTATCGATTTCAACAAGTAAGTTATAAAACCCTGATTCCGACAGGGCCGTCAATAGGACGGTTCGCGGCCCGAACGGCCAGTGAGTCGTGGGGCCCCTGACTAAGCAAACTATCACGTGGCTGAAACAGCAGCACGGAAAGAATTTACCCAACAACTGTGCGCTATGGCTAACCCATTTGAAATATTGATTTCAGGACAGTGTGCAGGGACAGAGCACTTCCAACTGTCGCAAGGTCCTACGGGCGACAACCGCGCGCGAACATCAGCAACACTCTCCCATACTGACTAGTGATCATTGAGAGATGACCAGGAGTACAGAACGTTGTCCACTATGCCATTCTGCTGAGTCTAGGTTCTACATCGCTGCAGGGTTAAGGGTGGCCTGAAAGCACGTCCGGTTGATGAAACGGCACCTGTTCTGTGTTGGCAGGTCTGGGATCAGAGGACGAGGAGCGGTTAGTCTCAGATCTCTTCTTCGGCTACAACAAGCTGATCCGGCCGGTGGAGAACATGACCCGAACCGTCACCGTCCAGTTTGGACTTGCCTTTATCCAGCTCATACACGTCGTAAGTAAGGCTGCCATACTCCTGTCAGAGCAACGGACTAGTAACAGATTTGCTTTTCCCGCCCGGCGTCTTGTGCCAGATGATTAATTTGCTGGGCTATATTGAGCTGCATCACGCATGCTCCTTTTTCTTACATGCGTTTGTAACTGAAAAGCAAAGCAGTCTATGTCATGTCACTGCTCTTGCGCCGTTTAGTAGATGAGGTAGATTGATGGGGTAGATTTAGTAGATGAGGCAAGGCTACTGCTTTAATTTTTTACTGAGAAAAGCCAAGTATACTTAATGAAATAAAATATGCAATGCTAATTGTAACTACCTTTCTAGCCAAATTATGTTAGTTGGTCATCCCTATTTCTTTTGGGAGCCAGGTTGGATCTATCTGGTAAAAATATAAATAGTAGCCTTGCGTCCACCTTATCCACTATGGAGAGTGGGAATAGCTGTCATATGCTGAAAAAATATGACCAAGCAATTTTTAATATTGCATATATACCGCCTTATCTGATTAAAATTAAGCAGGACGTTATTTTTATTTTCCTATTTTGCTAACTGGATTCCGAGTTGAAGATGTGCGTTTAAAGGGCTCATTGTTGATCCTGACATATAATGGAAAACAGGCTGGTTCTCCTCGAGTTGTTGCATATTTAGAGATTAACTATTCATGAACATTGTTTTTAAAGTTAGCATCATCGATCGTGTCTCCACTTTGATGATAAGAAGCGTAAGTATTCAAAAGTATAATATGTTGTAAAGCTTCGTGTAATGGCTTGTGTTCCATGAAACTAATTTCGGCTTTAGGACCCGTTAGCTGTGTTTCCGCGGGCCGAAATCTGAATGCGTGGTTGAATTTCAACTCACCGTGAACAAAATTGCCTCACTCACACCGATTTTCCTCTCATGACGCCTGTGCAAATTATTGGTTCGCATCTAAATTTGCATTTCTAAACTGCCTGCAAAAGAGCTGTGTGAGTTGAGCGAGTGAGTTTTGGTATTTGTTTGTGTAAAATGGCATTATGCACGTTGCACTTAAGTTATAAACTTGTCACCAGCATCATTGGAATATTTTAGATGGCACAAAGAGGGTGAGATAAGCTAAACTTTAACACGACAATGATTTAAGTTGTTCCGATGACTTATATTTGGGCACATGAATACTGATTGTTGGCAGTGATTTTGCCAATCAGCTGATTGAGATTGTTGCCTGCGATCAGAGGGGTGAGCGGACCATGCGAACCAGATCTTCTGCAGAAACACGGTAAACAAGCCTTTAAGGCGGGCCCACAACTCAAGCTATTTGCGTTCATTCAGACATCATACGTAGCTGCTTCCTGTTTGGTCTCTGAATGTGTGCTATTCCTGATCTGACCTGTAAACTTTTGTTCACAGAACGAGAAGAATCAAATTATGAAGTCGAACGTTTGGCTTCGATTAGTAAGTACATACGAAACATAAAGTGATACATCTTACTATGCATATGTATGTATATACTATCATATACACACTGTGATTTGATGCCTAGTACTTAGAAGCAACAACCTTCCCGAACAATTTGACCCAGCTCGCTTAATAAGTATTCACAACACATTTGGACATACCTACCTAAGCGATCTTTATTGGATATGAGGTTCAAAGAGAAAATTTAAATACCAGGTATCATTGAATAAAATATGCAGGCTGTCTGCTATGGAGGGCAGACCTCCTTATTTAGCACAGCACGCAGGCGGTTCACTATGCTAAATAAGGCGATTCCCTGAATTGTTTGAGATAATAGCTTACACAGAGTCGGATCGATGGTTTGAGTTTTAGGGAAACCATGTTATATTGCATACCATACGCCATGGAACAAGGATATCTGTAACGATATTGGCATCACTTCGATCGTTTGATATTTGGAATAGCATTCCGGATTGCAGTTAATTCTCAGGTTTATGTAATTTTTGTTCGAGGCGGCTGGGGCATTCCACAACATTTCAGCCCACCCAATAGTCGAGTAAACTATATAAATATATAGGACTTCTCCACTAGTGAAAATGAAAAAACATTCGGAGCTTTCGGCTATATTTTATCAGCCTTCGTCAGCGAGTAGTCGGATCGATCGGTGGACATCGGAAGACAAGACACGTTACAAAAATTATATAACAAGTCCCAAAAAGGATTCCAGGAAACGTGCACGAGTAAGAGAGTTACCTACCTGAAGCACATTTTAATAACAACGCAAATTATCATATTTTGATATTCAACGATTAAGGGTAGCTTATACAGTACAGCATAATAATGGTAGGTAATTGACGCACATCATATGCTAGTATAAAAATGCTAATGGTTAGTAAAGAGCTAAAAAGGGAATATAAGATTCATTGCAACATCATAGCTAATAAAACTAAGAAAAAGTGTCTAATAATAACGGTAGGTACTTCACACATTAAATACTAGTACAAATGTCAATGTTATGTAAAAAGCTACAAAAATATATAAAAGTTGAGAAACACATCCTGCCATCCTATATATCAATATAAATATAAATATAAAATATATAATACAAATACAATATATGACAATCCTATAACAATAATATAAAACTAGCTGATCACAAACATATGTTAAAGTTATCAAAACTATTTAGAGCTACAGCTATGTATAATGGGAAGCCACCTGTCGTGAAACCTGCTCCCAGAGTTCCGGTTGATGTTGGCGTCGTTCGGTGATGTCAGTACCGTCTCACGACGGCCAGCAGTGCGGATGTAAGCGGACTCTAGGAGCAGGCGTTGATGATAGTTGGTGGCGTGGTCCAGGATTTGGGCTTGGTCAAAGTGAGGGGTGCAGGTCCGGTGGGTGCTGAAAGCTGAGGTGTTGGCTTTCGACCGATTGCTTCCTCTCCAGCTTTCCCTGTGTTCTTTTACTCTTGTTTGCAGTTCTCGGTCGGTTTCTCCGATGTAGATGACGGGCTTGCCATTCACTGAACATGAACATTGTATGCTGTAAATGATGTTTGAGTTCTGTTCTTTTGGTAGGTGATGTTTCGCTTTGCTGCAGAGGATGCTGGATATGGTTCGTTGTGGTTTTGACACCAGCTGTACGCCGATTGCCCGACTTGCACGTTTTAACTGGTAAAACGACGGCCCTGTAAATGGTACCAAAAAACCGAACTGGAAGAGACTGGTTGTTCGACCCCGCTGGGGCAGGGAGGGCACGGGCCTTGAGCTTGATGTCCTCAGCGGTTTTGGTGATGGTGGACTTGATCGTAGTTAGTGGGTATCCGTTCTGCTGGAACTTTTCTTTGACGAATAACAGCTCCTTCTCTCGGTCCTTGACAGTGCTGCAGTATCTGTAGGCTCTGATGGTGTCTGCTCGAATGGCCGCTGTGAGGTACCGAGGTTCTGTGAAAGACTGGAAAGGGACGACCTGATTGGTGGCGCAGTCCTTGCGGTACACCTTGGTGATGAATCGGTCTTCTCCTCTTCTTATGTCGATGTCAAAAATGCGAGATGTCGGTCTTTTCCAGTTCAGATGTCACGTTTATGCTGCTCTCCTTATTGTTCAGGACTTGGACCCATGTGCTCAAAGCGTCATCATCTCCTTCGAACAGGATGAGGCAATCGTCTGCATAACGACAAAACTTGGTGACTCTTCCACCACAGGTTGTTGCCAACTGTGCTATGTCTTCCTCCCAAGCACCCATATAGAAGTCTGCTACTAGCGGAGAATAGCTCTTGCCCATTGCTAAGCCGCTGGTCTGTCTAAACCAGCGTTCTCGGCCTGCATCTTCTACCACAGCGTGACAATGATTGATGGATAACTGCAGCAAGTCTGCGACAGAGTCTGGTTTTAGGGAGGTAACGTCCATTAGCGCATCTTGGTTGGTACGTAGCAGATCACGGATGAGGTTTATGGCCGGCCCGGTGGGTATAGAGGGAAACATCGCCTCCACATCTAGCGAAACCAGACGACAGGTGTTCACAGTGTGCTTCATATCCTGTAGCAACTCCAAAACTTGTAGAGGCGAGTTGATTGAGTTTGGTGGTCTCGGTAGGACATCAGCTTCAAGGCCCGTGCCCTCCTGCCCCAGCGGGGTCGAACAACCAGTCTCTTCCAGTTCGGTTTTCGGTACCATTTACAGGGCCGTCGTTTTACCAGTTAAAACGTGCAAGTCGGGCAATCGGCGTACAGCTGGTGTCAAAACCACAACGAACCATATCCAGCATCCTCTGCAGCAAAGCGAAACATCACCTACCAAAAGAACAGAACTCAGACATCATTTACAGCATACAATGTTCATGTTCAGTGAATGGCAAGCCCGTCACCTACATCGGAGAAACCGACCGAGAACTGCAAACAAGAGTAAAAGAACACAGGGAAAGCTGGAGAGGAAGCAATCGGTCGAAAGCCAACACCTCAGCTTTCAGCACCCACCGGACCTGCACCCCTCACTTTGACCAAGCCCAAATCCTGGACCACGCCACCAACTATCATCAACGCCTGCTCCTAGAGTCCGCTTACATCCGCACTGCTGGCCGTCGTGAGACGGTACTGACATCACCGAACGACGCCAACATCAACCGGAACTCTGGGAGCAGGTTTCACGACAGGTGGCTTCCCATTATACATAGCTGTAGCTCTAAATAGTTTTGATAACTTTAACATATGTTTGTGATCAGCTAGTTTTATATTATTGTTATAGGATTGTCATATACTGTATTTGTATTATATATTTATATTTATATTTATATTGATATATAGGACGGCAGGATGTGTTTCTCAACTTTTATATATTTTTGTAGCTTTTTACATAACATTGACATTTGTACTAGTATTTAATTGTGAAGTACTTACCGTTATTATTAGACACTTTTTCTTAGTTTTATTAACTATGATGTTGCAATGAATCTTATATTCCCTTTTTAGCTCTTTACTAACCATTAGCATTTTTATACTAGCATATGATGTGCTCAATTACCTACCATTATTATGCTGTACTGTATAAGCTACCTTTAATCGTTGAATATCAAAATATGATAATTTGCGTTGTTATTAAAATGTGCTTCAGGTAGTAACTCTCTTACTCGTGCACTTTCCTGAATCATTTTTGGGACTTGTTATATAATTTTTGTAACGTGTCTTGTCTTCCATGTCCACCGATTGATCCGACTACTCTGACGAAGGCTGATAAAATATAGCCGAAAGCTCCGAATGTTTTTCATTTTCACTAGTGGAGAAGTCCTATATATTTATATAATTCATTCACATCCACTTATCATGTCATTTCGAGTCGAGTAAACTTCCTCATGTCTTCGACTTTCTTCATTTGTTGTCCATAAGGTTATTGGCAAGCCAGAACACGTCTGTGACATTTTTAGGTCGGTAGCTATGTGGCATTTTTAGATCGCTAGGTGCAAAGGTTCAGGAGTTCTAGCGTCCGGTAATTTTAAACTTTGCCTGCGCAGCCATTCTTTTCCAGCTGTTTATCCAATTAAAACAATGATGAAGGGGTAAAATTATATATCAAAATTTTTGGAATTAACAACTAACCTCAACCCAAGATACCTTTACTTAAAGGTACGTTCAAGAGGGATTCCTCCACGCCCGAGTGACGTCTCACAGGCGTGGAGGAATTCCTTCACCTTTGGGCCGTGTGCCAAACTGCTGATAATGGCACTGCCCGCTTACGAATTTGTGAGAATACACGGTAATCACGTTTACCCCAAATGCAATAAATAAGCATTCCATCTTCGATTCTCGGCCTCTTTAGGCAAAAATTTTGATATTTAATAAGTCAATTTTCCCATGTTATATGCTACGAGGTGTGACGTCACATCCGGTGATCTGCTCTTATAATTTTTGGGGCTTATCGATGCACCAACTGCCAGGGTCATATGGCGCTGCCAATTTTTTCCTGTTGGAAGGGTTACTCGGGAGCTAGCTTGCTCCTTGTTGTGATCTGCACTTGCTGTTGGGGGAAGGCTGACCTCAACCACGACGAAATTTGAATATTTTACCTCTACTGAAAGAAATCATGATTACTCAAAATATTTAAGAAATTTAAAAATATGATCTTCTGCGTGGATTTTAAACTGACAGCGGCACATAATGGAACACATCTCAAAGTATTAAGATCAATAATCAAAATCGTGAGTGCATCTTTCTAAGGATGAAAAAACTAGTGGAGTATATCATATGCACGCGCAGTTGGCGCACCCCGCACAGTGAGCAAGTGCTTTTGCCTATCACTATACCTTGGACGCCGTGATCTTGGCCTGAAGATGATTGCAGATGGACCAAGAGTTGGGGCATTAACAGAAGACATCTGTTTTGTATGAATCTTGTCATCTGCATATATTCTTGTTTCAGCCATGGGAATTTCTCTCTTTAAACTCGAGACATGATGAGGAATTTAACCAGTAAGATAGTTAAAATATGTGTACTTCGGCGGCCATTTGAAAACCAGCGCAAGGATGTAAAATAGAACGTCTCAGAGTATTGAAATAAGAAATAAGAACCTTTGGCTTCTAAGCATGACAAACTTCTAAGCCCCAACAATTATTATTAGTTGTTCGTAAACATGCTTCCATATCTGGCTATGCTGTCTTTCATCCAAATGAGTGAATAAGTGCGTCACAGTCCACAAGTGTCTTATTCCATCTCATATGAGTAAGGGCAAATGTATATTCGACGCCAAAAGAAAGCTGTTATCACTATGTCCATGAGTACAAATTTATAACTTTCACCTGCCAATAGAAAGCGAAGACGGACATACAAATTGTCCACACCTTTATTTAACATTTATCTCATTCACACCTGTTTGCATGCTCTTATGTATGTCCGAAATAAACGTGTATGGCTTCAAACCAGCTGCATATATCTTGGGTAAGCGCCGTTGCTGCACATTGCTCAGCACGTAGCGCACCACCACCACTTTGCTTGTCTGATGTTCCCCTGAACTTGGCCTGAAGACCCTGATAAAATAAATGGGTAGTTAGTGACACACTAAGCCTGTTTTATCAAATTGAACAGGGCATTTAACAGCTGGTTTGAACATCACAGATAAGTTTTCGTTTTAAACAGCGTTAATCATCGCATGATGACATAAAGCGGAGATTGAAACGCCTGCACGTTTGCAGAGCGAGAAAGTTACTGCATACAAGAATAGCTGAGAAACTATGGAAATGGTTAGTTCTATGGAATCGTTCTTCAGATAAGAAAACTTCCCAAACAAGTTTTAGTTATTTTTGTTCGTAGGAAATACAGCATGCATTGTAGGTTTCATGACTAGCGACCATCCAAACGCGCGATATCAAAGGTATTAAAAATGAGTTATCAATTTATCAAGAAAGTACCTATGCGTGCCTTTTTTCAAGTGGTCCCATATATATATATATATATATATATATATATATATATATATATAAAAATCATACGTTCCTACCCCTGTCATAAATCATGACATAGAATGCTGGTAATAAAAGCAATATAGAATGGCAATTCTGAATGGTAAAATATGGTATGAAATGATATATGTCAGCATTCCATCACCCGACCACCATAATACTCTTATCACCTCTCACAAATTCATACCCAGGGGCGTTTATCCCATCCTGGCGAATTATAAATATAAATAAAGGAAAATGAAAAATACAATATATTCCTCAAGTTTCTGTTTTCCATTTCACCCTCCCCAAACTATGCTTGAGCTTGGAAACTAGCTTAGAAACATCTTCTTTAAGAGAAATTAATCATCCAGCGCTTTGTTCTGTTCTCTTTTTCTTCATCTGTTTAGAAATTGTAACTGCACTCACATTGAAGCAGAGGAAGATGATTGATCATCTCGCGCACACATTAACAGACACACAGCCTCTCATGCCTAGGTATCTATTTTCCTCTCTCTGTCTCTCCCCCTCTCTCTCTCTTTCTCTCCCTCTCTCTCTCTATCTCAAATAAATATATCACTTTGTTTCTTTTCCACATCATTGCTCTACGTCACGATATTGCCAATAACGCTAAAGCCAACTTTGCGGAGCAAGCCCAAAGTGGAATCAAACCTAAACTTTGGAGGCTGTTTGGAGGCTGTATCATTTTTATCGTCGTTTCGGAATCAACGTTTGACGTCGCAGCTCGCCATTATGGAAACAGGAAGTACAAGGAAAATGTTTCAGATTTGGTGACTCGGAAAACGTATTCTTCCACGAGGGTATAAGGGAATGGTATTAAAAACCCTGCCACCTTCCGCTAAGGGAAAATATAGCTTCAATCGCTAAGCACCCTAAACACCCTAACATCACTAAACGAACTATGGTGGGCCTTCGAGCCACATTCGCCCTGGTAGGTGTGTTCAAACACCTCTTCTAACTCGGCTCCTATGCGAAATACCGAGAAACGCGAAAGCTGTTTGATAGCTCGTACAAATTCATGGCGAAACTACATAATCACTTTTGGGCTGAGGTCAATACTGAGGTCATGACAGATAAAAAAGCTCGCACGCTTGAGGTGAGTTTTTTGGGCTCTAGCGTCTGAGAGTAAATAAGAAACTAATTCCAACCACTGAAACAGGTAGCAAAAAATGAATAAATGATAAGAAACAAGTGCATGTTGGCAATGTCTCAGCCCTTGCTCGATCTGCAGCCATCTTCAGGTCAATGTCACGGCGTCTAAAGTATGGGGAGAGGCAAACGTGCCTGTGCATCCTGCTGGCTGGGCCAATGGCGAGTGCCTATGACATAGTCCGCTAGTGTTCTCATGCTTAGAAACAAATACTCACAGTTTGTATTATTGACATTAATACTTCACGACTTGCTGTCCTACGTGCTGCTATCAGCTTTTAAATTCACACTGAATACATATTTTGGAACTACTTAAAGTTATCTTAATCATAACAACTTTTAAGTAGCAATAAATGAATTAAGAAATATATGTTTTGTTTACTGGCTCCTTTCAAACACGTTAATGTGCAATTTTACCCACTTATCATTATTTTGGAAGAATAAAATGGCTCTAGAAGAAATTTCTGGGCGGGCAAAGTGTAAAACTTCCGGAGACTATAACTCCTTAACCATTGCACCAACGTACCTAAAAATGTCACCGCTGTGTTCTGGTCGGCGGATAATCCAATGCACAAAATTTAAAGCACATCCAATATATGTGGGTATAAGGTATGTCCTGAAATGTCAGGGATGCCCGGTTTTCTAATGTAATTGTAGTATATTATGCAGAGTAAAAATGTTGTTTAGAGGATATTCAGGAATAACAAAAAACAAAAACATATTATACTTCCACAGGTACCGACATTTTACGAATATAAAATGCCAAAGACGTGCTCGGGTGATGCAATTTAGAGGGAGGTCTGGCAAGTTAAAGCCTGTCTCTGTCCAATAGATTGATTCGGGGCGGGGTCGGAGGGCGTGGGGGCACGTCCACGTCCAATCACCTCACCCAGCGCCTGAACACCGCGCCCTGGCTCCCCCAGAAAACTCCCCGACACCCCAGAAAACGCCCCGACACCCCTGGAAACGCTCCGGCTCTCCTGGAAACGCTCCGGCTACCCTGGAAACGCCCCGACTCCCCTAGAAACGCCCCGGCTCCCCTGGAAACACCCGACTCCCCCTGGAAACGCCCCAGCCCCTCTGGAATTGCTCCGGCACTCTGCCTTAAAACGTCGCCTCCCATTTCTTAAAGGATGAAAGTATTGGTGTCCCTGCGATGCAATTTGGCTCCCTTCTCATATGTCCACTTGAATAATTGCTTCCCTGGCAAAATTTACGTTCCCAGGCCCAAACAATGCAACCCTGCCTGCCAAACCCCAAACCCTGCCATCGGAAACACTAGATCCGCCTGTTTCATTTCTTAAGTGCAATGGATGACACCAACATCCTGCGCAAACGCTTGGCTCTAGAAAGGACTCAGGAAAGTTTCCTCCATAGTTGGACCAATGAGGTAGGACCATTCTGATCCCACGATCTGCGGTTGGACATGGACGGATAAAGATTGAGCAAAAGAACAATAGCAATGACCGAGAAACAATAATTTATGATTCGTAGAAACTTTGAAAATCATGTATGACATTTGTAGCCAACTAAACATGAATTTCCTGCTCTTCTAATTCCCTGCATCCACCTTTGATGTTTTTGCATTTTATACTACTTATATGATTTCCACAGGTACAACACAATACTTAACATTGAAAATATATGCAGAATAAAGCCTGATAAAATGTACCTATTTATATCATCACATGGTTTTGGCCCTGATGCCACCAGTGAATTCGGTGCTTTCAGATGTTTCAAGGGCATGCCTATGCTGCTAAATGTTCTGTCAATGGACGCTATAGGTCTGTGAAAATCACGCAATCAGGCCAGGAGTTATGGATAACATTTTTATGCATATTTTCACCTCCACCCCCTCATTTGGCGCAGGAACCGGGGGAGGGGGCAGGGTGGGCAGCTGCCCATCCCCCCAACTTTGAGACTGAGGGGGCAGTGCCTCTCTATTTTGAGCCGATTACGGATCTTTTCCGTTAACAAATCAAGTGATAGGCCGAATTATATTTAACCCCACCAGCGGTGACAGCTGTTGCCCCCTCCCCAACTTGGAAAAAGTTCCTGCGCCTGTGACTCCCTTTGCAAAAAGTTCTAAAGTTCTGAGCTTAATGGACTTTGAACTAAGACGAAACTATTCCAGTTCCAAACTCGAGTAAGTAGATTTCAGATCTTAACACCTGCACTGGAAAGGGATCTGACACTAACGCGCACTAGATGAGGGCCTGGTAGAGGCATATAAACTAACAGACGTAGAAAAACGCCGGTTCGGGGGTGGGTGAAGGCTATGGTGGTCTACATTATGACAAATTTTAATTGACCTAGGTCAATATCATCAAGGTCAAGCGAGGTCATAAAGGTCGAATATTGGCCATGCTGGAGACCTATTGGGAAATGCCGTGATTATGCAGGAAAAAGACGGGAATAAGCTAAACAAAGACCGGGGTCATAGAGGGAAGGTCGCAAATGATCTTTTCTACAATTCTTGGGCCAAGCTCATTCAAGGTCATTGACCTATGAGGTCACAATATGGTATACTACCTATGATGTGCACTAGAGCATTTCATTTTTCAAACATTTTTTATTTTTGTCACGTTTTGTGACTTTTTCCGTTTTAGGGTCCAAGCGGAGTCGATCGGTGCCATTTTTATCGAAATTGGACAATATTTAGGTCTGCCTCATGGGACCTGAAGATGTCGAGTTTTCGTCAAAAATGGCTATAATGGGGATCAATACGGCTGACGCTGTAATGATCACGATAATTCCAAACATGCTTTTTTAAAGCCTGCTATTAAAAAATGTGCATACAGTCATGATGGAGGCCATAGAATGTCGTAAATCAAGAGAGCGAGGTCTCTGTAAGCTATGGTATAAAGGGCAATTCTCGTTTATGAGGCCTCGACCAGCGGATTCTTGAGCTCACTACTGGAAATGCTTTGGGTGGTAAAATGCTTCAAAAACAATTCCGGGCTGGACGTTATATTCAGTTGCATATGCTGATCGTGAAATATATTTTCAGAGTTATCATAGCTGGTTGCTGTGGGCACCCCGGCAGGTCACGCGCCTTAGTGGTGAGGAAGTGCGGGCGCATGACGTTGTCGCTACTTCGGGAAGTGCACTCTCCTAGACATGCTTTAAAACTTCATTGTAGAGCTCGAGAAGTTTACTTCTGCAATTTTCCACCTGCAGACATTATTCAACCTGCTATTTATATTTTTATCTGCTGGTTAAATCATTAAGCATACCAATATATCGTTCTGAAACATCATTTGCCACTTTAAATTACTTGATAAGGGCGTGAACCATGTTGCACTGTTTGTTTGCACTTCATTCCACAGGTTCTTTAGCCGGTCATGGGTGATCTGTCGGGCTTACGAAGTCTAATGTTGTCCAAGCATGACTCTAACACCAGGTCAGCGAGCTGTGTGGTCTTGTCCAGGAACACAGACGAGGCATCTTCGGTGAATCCTCCACTGGGGCAGATCATGATGAGAAGCTTTTCACACATTTCTTTCTTTTTGGCATCACTGACAAAGTTGCTGCAGAGACTGAACGACACAATTGGTGGCTGAATGTTCCTACGACATGTGACGTCGGAGAACCCCCAGAGCAGCCTTGGCTACTTAGTCGTCCACACCCTTGTGCCGGATGAGGTCTTGACAAAAGTGCATGTCGTTGCTGGGTGCATCAGCTGCCACTGGCGCAAGAAGTCATGCGCAGACATACAAGAGAAGACGAAGGTTTGGGTGAGAATAAAAAAATTAAATAAAGTAAAATAAATTCATGGGTTATGGTTCATCAGAGAACTGGGACCGCCTCATCCAAATCACGCCGACAAGTTGACAAGTTGACAATTTCCCTTTATACCATTGCTTACAGAGGCCTTGTTCCCTTGGTTTACGACATTCTATGGCCTCCAGCATGACTGTATGAACATTTTGCAATAGCAGGCCTTAAAAAAAACATGTTTGGAATTATCATGATCATTACAGCGTCAGTCCTATTGGTCCCCATTATAGCCATTTTTGAAGAAAACCCGATATCTTCAGGTCCCATGAGGCAGACCTAAATATTGTCTGACTTCGATAAAAATGACACTGATCGACTCCACTTGGACCACAGAACGGAAAAAATCACGAAACCTGACAAAAAACAAAAATTTTTGAAAAATTGAATGGCCTAATTTACACTATGACTAGCACTATAGCAACTGTTCGGCGGGAAATGAGGATTGACCTTTACCAATGACTTTGACCTTGACCTTTACATAGAGGTACATTAACTATGACGTCATAGTATGATATACGTCAGTTTGACTGGAAGCACTGGGGTCAATGACCTTGAAAATGCTGATATGACCTTGAATTGTAATATTTGACCTTGCCTTGACCTTCAGGTAAGGTTACCTTGACATACCATCCAGGTTTTACGGCGTTATGACGTCACCATCCGGTGAACTCGCTTGCACACCAATGCAAGCGAACTGGCCCGATCGGTCGATTGTGGCGATCTCAAAATGAAGTTCTGACATTGAAAGCCTCTAAGTACAAAAATCGGCTGATTTTCAAAATTTATTCACCAATCGACGCGCCGTTAAATTCTCTCAAATTTGACCAAGTATCGTTTTCCAGCTACGAACGGTTCTCCGGCCACCTTGGAAAAATAGGTGGGGGCCTTCGAGGCTCACCTCCAGTTTATTTGTTTATTTTGTTTTGTTTTTTGTTTATTTGTTAACTTTCTACACTTCCACACATGAGGAGGCTTTTCAATCTCAGTCGTAATGGTCGTAGTGCGCGTGTTTAGGGAAACCCCCTAAAAGTAATAAGGGCAGATAGGAGCTTGTCATCTAGGAGTCTAACATTTAATAGAGGTAACCAGGAGCCTGATAGAAGTAGGCTGACGCTCGCCTACATCTCAAATAGTCATCTTTTACTCACAAAAATAAAGAAGTCTTCAGTTCCAATATCAGAGGGGTGAGAGGACACAGGGCCGCCACCTTCTGAAGATTTGGGGACACTTCAGGTACCTACTGGGTGATTCTCTTCGCAAAAAGCATGTCTTGATTGCTTTGTCCTAGTTTTCCTCCTCGGTTCGTGAAATTTCTTCCACCGCCCCCCCAACTGCTAATGAAACCCTCTTCAGTCTACGTAGGAAAATTTGAACACTGTTTCCAAAGGCAACCTTTCAAGCAGGATCTCTTATGCTTGAACATTGCAGTTGCACCCTCATTCCAATTAGAACATATTTCCACTGGAAAAGCGATATAGTGTTAACTCGCCGGTGGTAATCGGGTAGCAATAAACATTTTGGGCTCGGCGGTGGACATCGCGCGACCTACCATCTGCAGCTCATGCTGAGCTGGATAATAGATGGCTGCCAGCCAACTGGCTGCCTAAAACCACCCAGCCCTGCAGTCCGCACCATAATCGTGTTTGTCAAATGATGTAATTAAGGCAATTATGCTGGCTTCTATTAGAATGCCTTCCAATTGAGTTATGTGGCCCACTGCATCATCCTACTCCTCATGTATGTACATTGGCGGCGAATACAAAGGGGGCTAGGTCTCACGCCCCCCCCGTGAAATGTAGAGGGCCTATAGTTAATGCATAACCGGAGGCCCACACTCTTGTCCGGTACTCACGGATCACGTTTCCGGGGTAACTGAAATAAGATAATCCATGGGGATATGGTCCATTGAAGTATTTCCTGTTGGCACCCGTAAGGGGAAGATCGGGTAGCCCAATGGAAACACTTCAGACTATTGAAACGGGTGTGTAGATCCAGATCCTTTGCCGGCTATCCATGAATTAACCCTCGCCTCGGTGGGAGGTGTTTGAACACCCCTTGCGTTTTTCCAGCGGCACTAAAAACTGTGGCGCGAATCGTCGCCGTACTTGGCACACCATATCCTTGATAAATTTTGCAACTTTCCCCAGAATTTTAAGGTTAGTTCATCTCAGGTCAGATCACCAGTGCAGGTCAAATGGCCTCACCTCCAAAAATGCTTAAGGTGGCATAAGTATTAAATGGGAGAATCTATTGGATTGAAACTTATACCATATAATGGGCTTACCGATTGCTACAACACATATTCCGGAATTTTCCACATAGATGACCTAAGGTCAAGTACGTACCATGACGTCTCCATTGGAAATACATAGGAAAAACAGAAATTGGACTGTATTTGGACCAGCTGATGATCGGCTGGTCGGCTGCTCTACCGAGTGCTCCGCGTTTCTTGCTCCAAAATAGGTGAATTTAGTGTTTTTCCTCATAGAACGTGTGGCTAAGATGTAGCTGACGATATTTTCTACATGTGCATTGAAGATCTTGATAATGTATAGACTCTGAAACTAGCATGAGGAACATTAAAGTTTGCAGTGCTGCTGAAGATTTCTGTGATCACCGTAAAAATACTTTCGACAAACCCGACGCCTCAGCGCATACTGACCAAAATGCCCTCTGTTTTTCTGACTCTTAAATCTCGTGACTTTGTCGGCTAGACACTTGTTTTCTAGAGAGGGTGAATTGCTCGAAACTGAAAAAGAATGTTCGAATAATAGTCATGTTTACCTGGAAACTCGATATTAGGTCTTATAAACACTACAACCGTCGTCAATGCTAGAAGGATAAGGTTTTATAACAGAGCTTTCGCTGAGCGGTCCCATATGTGCGACCGCTCGCGTTGGCTCTGTTTATTCCTGGTCTTTCAGATAACCCGAAGGATTGATTTCCACCTCTGATAACGCTTCGTAGTTCGACAACACTTGCTCCAATGAACATAATACGATTTCTGATTCTTATTTCAAGTCTTCTTCTGATAGATCAGAACAACACACAAGACCGCGACTCCCAGACAGAGCAACATCTGCTACATTTGTCACCAGGTTTCACACCCCGCAGACCGGCTACTTCTGAACCCAACCGTCTAGTGATTTTGGACAATTATCAAGGCTCCAACTTTAACATGTTTGCTGACCCTGATCAGATAACAGCCCCAGAGAACCGAAAAACAAGAAGAGGAAATAGACCCCTGCGCAAGCGTGGTCACGGGGGTGGCGCTCTTCAGAGTCACGCCAGAAAACGACGCTATGTACTATTAATATCCAGTCCATCAAGCCGAAGATTCTTGAGCTTAATCACGAAATTCACCGGAGAAGATACGACATCGTGGCAATTACTGAAAGCTGGCTCAAACCATCCACCCCATCTCGACTGATATCATTTCCGGGATTCAAAATACTTAGGTCGGACCGCTCAGACAAAAGTGGCTATGGTGGCGTAGCGACCTTATTTCGGTCTAACATTGATGCAGATAACATCAGTGTACCACCAGTGACTGATCCTAACTGTAAACTTGAGTCACTCTGGGTAAGGGTGAAGCCTGACCAGCCTGGGCGACAGTTTATTCTCGCAACAGTATACCGCCCTCCTCGGCGAACTTCTACCGCCCTCGAAGCTGACCTGGGATTACTGGAGACACAACTACAACATGTCATGGTTAAGTACCCCAGAGAAAGGATAGTTATTACTGGTGATTTGAACTGCAACCTCTTAGCTAATGAGTCAGATGTTTGTAAGAGGGCGTTACATACCTTTTTGAGTGCCTATTCGCTTACCCAACATGTCCAAGTACCTACTTTTGCCAGTGGCTCTTTGCTCGATGTAATCATAACCAATGACCCCAGTGTTGTTATGCTCCATCGCACTAGGTTCTGTAATTTCAGTCCGCATCAATATGTAATAGCTGCTTGGACCGTGCCCAGAACTCGCCCGAAACCTATCACCGTTGAGTGCAGAAACCTCAAGCGCGTCCAAAAGCCTGAACTCCGCGCAGCACTCAACTCGGTAGACTGGCAACCTGTATACCGCCCCCTGCGCACAGCTGACAAATGGGATGTTTTTCTAGCTCTCTTCATTCCAATATTAAACTATTTTGCACCCATAAAGAGCACAAAAATCCGTAACCCTACTGCTCCTCCCGTATCTGATGCCACACGTGATCTGATGCGTCAGTTTAGGACATTACGTCGTACAAATCGTGGGGACCAGGAATACAGAGATCTCAAGCGGACTGTGAAGTCATCCATACGACGTGATACCGTCTTAGATATTGAGCGACAGATTAATAACAGCGGCCCCCAATCAATGTATCGTATTCTTCAACCCTATATAGGTAAGAAAAGAGGGATTCCCCATTAATCCTAACGTAAATGCAGACGCACTAAATGAATATTTCGTCAGTGTGGGCCCTCGAGTTGCACAAGAAGTCGCTCAAACCTCTCAAAATATCGATTACCTACCAACTAGACTTCCTAGAGTCGGGTCGTGCTCCTTCAAAGTTACCGCCATAGACTTTACAGTGTTAAAACGTACCATTCAATCCATGAAAAACACATCTGCCTGCGGTCTGGATGGATTATGCATCAATGTGTTTAAACTTTGCCTTAATGAAATCGGAATCCCACTCTTGAACATAATCAACTCTTGCCTGGAGAGAAATTATTTCCCAAATGCGTGGAAACACTCAATCGTTCACCCAATTCATAAATCCGGACCGGCATGTGACCCCGCCAACTTTAGACCTATATCATTGGTCCCAGTTATCTCAAAAATAGTTGAGCGAATTGTGCAGCGACAGCTCTACTCATATCTGTCCAGGAACCATCTAATATCTCCCGCACAGCATGGTTTCAGACCCTACCACTCTACCGAAACTGCGCTACTTAGTGTTTCTGATCAAATTTTTCATGCCATGGATCAAGGAGAAATCTCTCTCATTTGCTTGCTCGATTTAAGTAAGGCGTTCGATGTCATTGACCACTCAAAGTTGTTAACTAAATTAGAGCTCTACGGAGTTGATACTGATTGGTTCCGCTCCTATCTAAGCGGACACTCCCAGAGCGTGTCAGTTTTAGACCACAGCAGCGGGCGCAAAACCCTCTCAAAAAGACTTCCAAACAAAGTCGGTGTGTTTCAAGGATCTTCATTAGGCCCACTCCTGTTCAATGTCTTTGTCAATGACCTGAGCTATTTTGCAACCGATGCCCGTATCACCCAATATGCGGACGATACCCAGGTTGTTGTTACCGGCCGAAGGGATGAAGTAAGTGAACTTATAGCCCGAATGGAGCGCACACTTTTATCCTTGGACGCCTGGTTCTGTGCCAACTCTATGAAGGTTAATGCAGCAAAAACTAAGTTTATGGTCATTGGCAGCCGCCAAAGCCTCAAAGACCTACCGCCCTTGCAGATCCAATTTCGTGATCAAGCTATAAGCCCTGTACCTTCGGTCCGCAATCTGGGTGTCATATTCGACACTCATCTCTCTTGGGACGCGCATGTAACCTTCCTCACTCAAAAGTGTTTTGGCCTATTAATAGCATTGATACATATTAGGCACCATCTCCCCAAACACATCACCTTTGAAATTGTCCACAGCTTGGTTCTCTCACATGTCCGATACTGCATTTCAGTGTACGGAAACTGTTCTGACAAAAACCATCGAAAAATCCAAAAAATAATAAACTTCAGTGCCAAAGTTGTTTCCGGTCGCCGTAAATTTGATCATATATCTGACGTTTTGAGAGGTCCTGGTTGGTACAATTCTAGACAAATAGCAGAATACCACACTCTCACACTCACCCACAACATTATCACAAGAAAGCAACCAACAGCACTGTCCACACTCCTCCAGCACAACTCAAACATCCATTCAAGGCAAACTAGACAAGTACAACAGATGCATCTACCAAGGATTCGCACAGAAGCTGGTCGGCGGCAGTTTGCATACCGAGCCCCCACTCTATATAACACACTCCCACCGAATATGCTAGAAATGCGGAAGGATGCCTTCAAAAAACACTTGATGTGCTGGTTAAAGAGTACCACGTCGGAAAGTGAACAGTAGATATTGTGTTGTCAGCGGTGTTAGTTGTTGTCGATCAACTTTAGCAAAATCAAACCTGGTATTTTCTTAGTGTTCTTAATGTGTTTTCTGTACAACTCAGTGTTCAACAAATGTGTTCCGGGCTAAGAATAGCCACATATATTTTGTGGAGCGGCTCGATGAAGTGCAATAAATAAATAAATATTTGTGTAGATACAGCTGAGGATACCTTCATATTCTCCAAATCCCAGTATCCTGGGCCCCTTTCCAGGTTAATCTTGCAATTTTTTACCTGTGACCTCTGAGAGGTCATCTGGGGCTAATTAAGCAGTTTTCAGACTTAGGTCAATAACTTTGCATGACATGGTGATACAACTTTTATTTTTATATCATTGAATTTGGATTGCTATTGCAAGTCAATTGATATGCATATTGACTATGCTGGGTCAAAACGTGACCTTGGGGGTTTAACGACGCACCAAAACGTGACCTTGACCCAACCTGAGGTCAGGTAATTTTTGTGTTTTGACCTAGTATGGTCATATTATACATAATTAGATTCACCATGACGAGAGGAAGCGAATGGTGCCTAAACATGATTCTAACTCAACTCTGTCAGACATTAGAGCAAAAAAAACTACAAAAAATGCTACATTCTTTGACCTGTCATGACCTCATTATTGACCTGAGCCAAAAAGTGAGTATATAGTTTCATCATGAATTTGCATGAGCTTTCCATTAGCCTTTGCGTTTTTTCGCTATTCCGCATAGGGGCCGAGTTCGAGGGTGTCGCAACCCCCCCCCACCCACCCACCAGCGCGAAGGTGGCTCAGAGGCCCACCGGGGAGCGGGTTAAATCCCACCAGGGTTTATGATCAGATTCAGAATTAGAGTTGGCAACTTCATATTTGTGAGCATTGATCCCAGTGTCGTGCAATATTGGCAGGAATAACTTACTAGTTTCAGCACAGCTTGAAAAGAATTATGGGGCCCAAACTCAGATATTAGGTTCATAGACTTGTATTCAGTGCTAAACTTTGCAAAGTAAGTACACCCATCATCTGTCTGATTGGGCCGCTGTATCAAAATGAGGCTGGCATTTCACTTTTAGACTACTATCTGTCATTCAAACCCCTCGCTTAGGCTAGCCTCCCATTCCTATCAGTCTCCCAGTTTTACCATTTCTATCAAGACAAAATGAGAAATGGGCGTTTATCTTCCCTCTGCGCTAGAGAGAATAGTTTATTGCATGAACCAATACCATATCCGGAGACGTCGCCCTTTAACCCTATTCCTATCAGGCGTCTGAATATTTCTATCCATGTTAAGGGGAGAGAGAGAGGGGGGCGGGGTGGTGGTGCGGATTCGGACCTCCCTTTAGATCTCAAAATTCATCCTTCCAATGTCGAAAATACAAAGTGAGATCGATTAGTCTCACGCTGAATTCCACTTAAGAAATACAATTTGAAAACTGTGGGCAAGGGCGTGCAAGACCTGCATTTTTAACAGATATTTTCTAGAATATCCATGTCTCTTAGTTTCGTTTTTGGATATTTACAAAACTTGTAATTATTGACAGATGCCTGCTGAATTGTCATGTCTTTCGCTTATGTGAACATTTTAAACTCAGAGTCGGATCCAGGGCCAGAACTATGTGGCAAAGTATATATATCTATATATATATAGTGTTTTATACACAAACAAACACGTTTTTATTTTTATATATGAACAATATATATATATATATATAACGTGTTTTGTTCCATATATTAGCAAATGTCCGATACTGCGTGACATCCTTCATTTAGAGACAAATGGTATAATGTCAAAAACATAATCCGAAGTAGATGCAGGAAACCAAAATAGTCGAGAAAGATGCAATATTGCATATTACCCAAACGTTATCCGTCCATACCAGCCTCGTGGAGATTCTGAATGATCTTGTCACTTGAATCTGCCAATAGTCGGTTGCTTGTTTGTCCCATTCATCGTGCTTAGTATACCAGACTTGCACATGCGTGCACCCCTAATTAAAATACCTGAGCACGCTTATGGAATCTGGGTATCATATGATATAGGGTTGGGTGTATGGTAAGGTTACTTTTGCTCCCCCTCCCCTCTCGGCTATACTGTATGCAGTCTATAACTCTGCAAAACTACAATAAAATTACATTTGAAGCCCCTTTATTTTGAGTTGTTTGAACCCCTGTTTCAGAAAATGATATCAAAATGTAAAGGAACTGTAACCTTACATCCTATTCATAACATTCAACTATTCTAACTGCTCTCAATATTGTTATAGACGCCTTTGTTGTACGAGGAACGCATCGTACAGGTCAATCCTTGGCTTGTGAAAAGATCTTTTCTGAATACCGGGCCCAAATATTATCCCAACACTTTCAGGGAATTTACCTAATTTAGCTTTAGGAAAGTTCATCAAGTTCCAAAGGCCTATCACAAACCGTTTTCGAGATATCTTGGAAAAACATCAAGGACGGGAAAATCGCCCCTCTCCTCTGACAGGATTATGATTAATTCAGTTCTGTGGTACGTAAAAGGCTGGGCACAAACAGTTTTAACTGTGCAATCCTTTGTAACACATAACGCTTGCAAATGTATGATGTTTTGGCAGGTGAAGTTTGACGTTGGGCCTTTCCCGCCGATGTAGCTGGACTATCCATTAATGAGTTGTCTGGTGCATATTCGCGGGATGAGTGGCTAAAAGGAAATTATCCATGTCTTCTGAGGCATGTGTTCCAGGTTTAACTCCCGGCAGGGCCTCTGAATAAGCTGGTCTGATACCACAAATCCCTCCCAACAGGGTGAGAGTTGGCGACGCCGTGTGACTTTGGCAGTTGGTGTGTTGTTAAGTCCCAATAATTATTTAAGTTATCCCGACCTGACGTTTGATGTTGCCCCTTCACTGTTGATGTAACCTTAAATATTACCCCCATCAGCTTGATACAGCAGCCGAATGTTATAATGTTCACTCCATAACCAGTCGCATCTGATACAATCTGCTACAGTATGCGCCAGGATTTTTATCGATAGGCGATCTCCGCTTCGTAATTTGGTAGAGTCTTCGTCGACCTTGTAGAAATCGTGGAAAATTCTACACGTTCAGGTTCTGCCAGGTGTGAACTGGCTTTATACATATGGAATATGATATGATGGCATGTCCCGAAGACGTTATAGTATTACCAGCTTTGTATGATTTTCGGCATGTTCTACGGCAGCAAGATGTCCGGCAGAGCCGACAGGATCACCAGTTGATAAATCGCTTGTTGTAATAACGACAGATAGAGTCTGATGTTTGATGTGTTCTGTAGAAGTGGCAGGACTATCAGAATCTGATGTCTTGGTGTGTTTCACACAAGTCACAGGACTGTCAGGATCTGATGTGTTGGCGCGTTTTGCAGAAGTGGCAGGACTACCCGAATCTGGTGCATAGTTGGAATGAGGACTTCTCATCTGAATAAAAACAATCGTTCGGGGTGCTTTCAGTTTTGCTTGTAAGCCATCTTCTACGACTATGTATGAATTCTGACACAACTTTGAATACATGTTGGCTAGTTCCATGCAAGTGGCAGAACTATCCGAATCTGATGGGTTGGTGTGTTCCGCAGAAGTGGCAGGATAATCAGAATCTGATGGGTTGGTGTGTTCCGCAGAAGTGGCAGGACTATCCGAATCTGATGGGTTGGCGTGTTTTGCAGAAGTGGCAGGAGTATCCGAATCTGATGGGTTGGTGTGTTCCACAGAAGTGGCAGGACTATCCGAATCTGATGGGTTGGCGTGTTTTGCAGAAGTGGCAGGAGTATCCGAATCTGATGGGTTGGTGTGTTCCGCAGAAGTGGCAAGACTATCAGCTGATGTGGGACGAGTCGGACTATCGGGGCATTCAAGTACTGCGGTTACCACCCGACAAAGTCTGGAAACCAGACATAGTTCTTTTTAATAAGTGAGTACAGAAATCAATATGTGTTTGTATATTCCTAAATCCTTGTTCACCTGTTTAAACAATATGCATTTCTTCATACGAACAAAGTGAAAACGCTTACCATTCAAATAATTAGAGCGAACTTAACGTGGACAACTTTGTCAGAAGTTGGAGTTTTTACGTGCTGACTAAGTGGTTCTCATCTTGTCTTGCTGTTTTTCGTTTTGCTGTGAGATGATATGGTGTGTTATATCCAATTAACAATAGTATCAAACCTACGGATTCCTTTGAGGCTTCAGGTAGAACACATCATATATTAGGAGTCTGAGTGGGTACCTGGTCCAATCTAATTCATGGATCGGATTAGATCGGATTGGATTGACCGGAAAGTTTGAGCAGTTTCTGGATATGGATTTAGACTCTAATGTAGTCGTATTTCTTGCATATGGATCAAATATGGATCGATAATAGTGGTGATTGTAAGCCTCGTTGTAAGCACTGGGCTCCACTAAAAAAACAAGCAGGAAAAATAAAGGAATCAACAGTATAATCGCTGTTTATACCTTGATCATACAAAGCCAGAGTTGGTTGTTGGATCTGATAACGATAGCTTTGAAGTGCATACCGAGTCCCTGATCTCCTTGAGTGTGGTAAGGTACATATTCTGCAGCCAATTCCGTAGGCTTGATAAGCTTATATAGCCACATGCATCTTGGTATTGGTTAGACAGCCTGCCTTTCAACCCTTAGTGCTAAGGGCTGTATACCATGAAACTGTAATTACTTAAAGATAGCACACGTGCGCAGAGTGGTGACGTGCTGACATCCTACAACGGTGACGACGTCCCGTGTGTCGACAGTGCGGATGGTAATTACGAGGTACGGTACAAATGTAACGTGCTCGTACATTCCAACGGGGACGTTCTCTGGATTCCTCCGGCGATTTACCAGGTTAGTGCTGAGAATCGATTCACTTGAAAATGCGTTCACAATTGGCTGCTGTTGGCTACCGGTAGACTGTCTTTGTTTCATGAAGGATAGGGTAAGGGCGGGTAAGAGTACGCAGGAGATAAGAGTACGCAGCAGCTGTTTTTGTTACTTAGCAACCACTGAGATGGTGGATACCCTGGCATAAAAAAGCAAGGTCAGTGCCTCGGTTGCTAAAAAAATTCAACGTTCTCCTGTTCTTTCTGCGGGAGTGCAGAGCAAAATGAGTTTTTGGGCACCCTTGATGTAATATTTCTTAACTAAGTAAACTTGTAGACCGTGCTCCTATTATCGATAGTATTGTATTACGGTCTGCCATCAGTGAAAAAGTGAGCTAGCACTGTGCTGCAAGACCGGAGATCACGCTAAAACGCCTGCCAACGTGTTTATGAAGAATTTCTTCCCCAGGCAGCATGTCCGGCAAGAGTACGCAGTAGACCATTGGGCAAGAGTACGCATGCTTAAGAGATAGGAAAATACATTTTCGCTCGGGACAAAGTCCGTAATTCATATTTAGGAAGTCGAATATTGCAACATAGCTCTTGTATATTTAAAACGACATAAAATCATACAATCGCCTAGTTTGGCGACAAAAAACTTTGCGACATGGCCTATGCACCCAAAGCACAGCGGGGCATCAGTGCGTACTCCAGCCTCCTCTGTTGCGTACTCTTACCGACCCACTCCGGCAAGAGTACGCACGTGACATTTTATTTTTGATGGGCTCGTGGCGAGTTCCTTTCAGAAACATCGAGTCGAAACATGGACTATACATAGACAATTCGTCAGGCTAAACAGTCATGTAAAAGTTTTAGCTGTTAGATATATAGGAGAAAAGTTAAAGCCTTTAGAAAGTTAAGTGCGTACTCTTGCACGGACTTCCCCTACTATGATATGTGATATCGGAAAAGTCTTGAAATTATTGGGTGCTTTGATTACATTATACGGTGCAAGTGCAGAAGTTCAGTATGTTTTAGTTAGCACGTCACTGTGCTTGCAAGTTTCACGTGTAAAACTGAGTTTTGCCAGTGCAGCATTTTTCATCCTGACTTTAATTATTAAGCAATTAGTTAGTTTTGAGCTCTAAGCACTTGAATGGCTTATGTATGCATATAACTACATATAGGCTGACAACAACATGCGTACTAGAGGGATACTAAAATGGTCTTCATCATGGTCTCGATATTCTCCTTACGTGATCAGAGAACCGGACAGAGCTGAGAGGTGATACTTACCTACCTTGGAGGGAATTAATGGGTAGGAAGACTGGTGAAAGAGATGTCATGTAATCGGGATGATATGTCAAGGTCACCTCACATGAAGGTCAATATCAAGATCAACACTCGATTTCGTGTTCTAAAAAGATGACACTTGAGACCAGTAGAAAGCAACAGCTATTCGTGGTCTAGCCCAAGCTTTCAGCTTGCCCCCCCAAAAAAAAATCCCATCGCTGGTAATGTGCATGCTGACCGGCTTCAGTGATGGGTGGGAACTGCCAATTCTCTGGTCAATGTCATGTTGTGTAAACAGGGCTAGTGTTAGTTACAGCGTTCATTATGAGGAAGATATCATATTGTGACGTCATGGGTCAATTATTTTGAATGAACTTGATCCTAAGCTTTCGGAGACAACTTTACGGGAGGAGGTGTTTTAGGACCCCATTCCAGTACCTGTGAACCCTCTCCGGTGCGAGTTTTAACCCTCACCCCAGTGGGGGTTGTTTGAATGTCCCCCTCAGTTATTTTTTCCGGCAGCACGAACAAGCGGCGATGCGAAGCGCCCCCGTGCTTGACACACCTTAATTCCACAACTTTTTGCAAAATTTTAAGGTTGGGTCATATCAGGTCAGGTCACCAGTGCAGGTCAAGTGACCTCACCTCCAAAAAATGTTTAAGGTGGCATAAGTAAAAAAGGGTGAATCTATCGAATTAAAAATTATACCACACAATGGGCCCACCGAGTACTACAACATATATTCCGGGATATCTCGTATCGATGACCCAAGGTCAGGTACGGATCATGACGTCTCCATTTGAAATGAATGGGGAAACAGGAATTTGGCTGTATTTGTGTAAATGCAGATGAAAACACCTTCATACTCTCTAAACCCTTGTATCCTAGGCCCCTTTCTCGGTTCATGCTGCAATTTGTTTCCTGTGACCTCTGAGAGATCATCTGGGGTACTTTTACAGATTTTTTGACGAGTCAATAAATTTGCAGGAAATGACGAAAAAGCTTTATTTTGATACAATTACCTTTAGATTGTTATTACTGGTCGATTTATGTGTATATTGACTATGCTAGATTGGATAGTGACCTTGAACTGACCTCAGGCCAGGTCATTTTTGTGTTTTGACCTAGTATAGTCATATTATACATCATTCGATTTGTCGTAACGAGAGGAAGCGAATGGGGACTAAAAATAATTCTAACACAACTCTGTCAGACGCTATAAGAGCCGCAAAACTCCGCTCTAACTTGCCACCTTCTTTGAACGTTCTTGACCTCAATATTGACCTGAGCCAAAAAGTGACTGTGTAGTTTCTTCATGAGTTTGTATGAGCTATCCACCAGCGTTCTCGTTTTTTCGCTATCCCGTATAGGAGCCGAGTTCGAGGGTGGGGGAGGGTTATTGAACCTCCCTCGCCCCAACCATGGCGAAGGCGGCTCGGTGGCCCACCGAGGCGTGTTTTAAGATGAGTTATCAGCATCCCGAGTGTGATCTTTTCTGAAGAGACCACAGGCCAGATTTATTGACATGAAATACCTCTTGAATTTTGGAGGATAGGAACATTTCTAGACATTGTGTTCCTTACAGAACAAATCACAATATAAGTTTAATGGACACTGTCAAATATTAGCACTGGCGACCATTCAAGGGGCCAAGGAAACTAAGCAAAGTCTTAAATCTCAAACTTCAGATTCAATGTGAAGGAGAAAAATGAAGAGAGCCAAACAGGCTCGTGGCTGGGGTGAAGCACGGATGCAGTGGGAGTCTCTCAATTTCTCGGACTCGACGAGACAGGTCTGTTCCGAGGGTGCGAGAGGAGGCCGCACCTTCGGGCGTGCCACCGGCATTGGATACATGTAAGCTGATCAGGCCTGTACTCCCAATAACAATGGCACTGATACGTCAGTTAAGCCCTGAGTCAAGGCCAGCACTGCCCAGTTTGCGGTCACTCTCCGGGTGGGAGTCGGCGAAAAAAATGCGGCGAGGTGTCTGCTTTGATCTAGAGGTCTCCCACTCTGACCTGTCACGCTTAAGCCAATTGCACCAGGCAGTGGCAGCATCTTGCATTTTATAGGGACTGAACTGTGGCCTGGAGTTAGGCGACCGTGCTTGCGACACAGTATTTATAGCGTGCGGTCGACACTTTACGCTAAAGCGCGTGCACTGCGGTACAGTCGACATGCAGGAGAGAGGCCCGGCTCCACGCGCAGGGTAAAGGCTCATAGCCTCTACAGCATTTTGCAATCACACGAGCCTCAAATATCACATCTGTGCAGAAGACATATCCGTTCGTGAATATTTTATTTTCATCCTGTTCCATATTTTCGCAGCGAGTGGAATTCTTGTGCAAATAGATCCAACCAAGATCCAACGACCTGTTCGTTCCAATTTATTCAGCTTTTATCCTGTGCATTGGTCCCCATTTATTCCGGAGAAGGGCACTTAGAACATTTGCCCACAGGTTCTATCTTATGGAGGACGGCGATTCCGTGGCCGCAAATGGCTGAATACTGCGGCTAAACACGCAACGCTGGCGTGGAGGATCGAAAGCGTCTTCATCTCTGTAGATATATCCTCTCCCGCTATGTTCCCAGACCTTACTTTGCTGAAGAAAACACTACCCCATTCCCACCACGCTCCGCTATGAAAATAACTTCTACCCAGAGGGGCAAACAGTGCTGAAAACCAATGTCACCTACATCTAATACAGTGACACCCTTCTCAAAGCACAAGTTCATCGGCTGACAACTCAAACGATCTTTCAACCAGGCTCCTGAACAATACCCCATATAGCTAGCAGCCTTGGCCTCGCCCATGGCCACAGTTGACACACCAGTTATCAGTAATCGGTGTCAATGTGGCGTCTGACAGTGCGCTCACATCTCCGACTCGCGCAGCGCAGCCGTTGTCATGGAGACGGCGGTTGGGAGCCGGCGAGACCGTCTCCAAAGGCCCGAGCACTTATTGATCTGGCAAAGCTGCGGCCGTGTAAGGCGACGGTTCACGCTCGCCGTTCCTCAGCAGCCGTGAAAGAGTGTGGAGAGCGAGAGAGGGAGAGAGAGAGAGGGGAGGGAGAGAGAGAGGGAGAGATAATGAATGAGAAGGGGAGAGCATGAGGGAGAAGGAAAAGAGCAAAGGAGAAAAGGGAAAGGAGAGCAGAAGATCAACGAGAATGAGCAGATGCAAGAAAGGAGAAAAGGATTTAAGAGCCAGAAAAAGGGAGTGAGAGAGAAGACATAGAAAAGAAGGGAAATAATCGAAAAAGAGCAAGGAAGGAGAGAGGGATTTATAAAAGGGCGATAATAAGAATGAAAACAGGAAGCACGACGGGGGACAGGAAATTTATAGGAGAAAACCAAGAGGAATTTAAGAGAGAAAGAGAGAAATAGAGAGGGGAAAAGGGAGTGTGTGGTAGAGACAGGAAAAGAGGGAAGGAGAGGGGGAAAGTTAAAAAAAGAGATCATAACAAGAAATATAAGACAGAGCCGGGGAGCCGGGGAGAATAGTTGAGGAAAAAAAAGAGAGCGAGAGAGGGAGAGAGATGGGAGAGAGAGGAGAAACAGGAGAGAGAGGGGTGGGTAGGTAGAGTCCAAATCTGGAGGAGATGCCAAGGCTGGCGTAGCACACGGCGCAGGAGGTGCGGCCAGGCGAGCTTACCTTCATTAATATTCGGCGCGGCAGTGACGGGGCGGGCGCACATGGTGGCAATTGGGCCAGCGGCGCCTCACCCAGCGGCCCCGTCGTCACTGACAGTCCCGGCCAGCGCCGCTGCGACGACAGGGGAACGCCCCGGACAGACCGCCGGAAACCGGCCAACCACCCTCAAAGCCCGCACGTTCAGCAGCAGCTCACGCGGAAAACGAGGCTGCGTCTTAGTAGGCCGCTAATTACCGGATTAGAGCGGCTTGTTTGGAATGGATGTGGCTGCGGGTGGTTAGCGGCGGCTGCCGGACTAAAGGGAGGCTGTAGTTAAAGGAATGAAAACCAAACAGATGACTAGAATCGGTGCCACATGACTGAACAAAAGCTGGTTCATCACCCTTAAATGTTCCAGTGGTGAGGCTGGTGAGCTGGGCTGTTACTCGTCATTTAAGTGACATTGACAGATCAGATTACTTACAAGTTGATTGGTTTTTATTTGGTCTGTCTCGTCTAATCCCAGAAGCAAAATTGAGCGAATTCAGTGTGAGTATATTAAGGCACAGCTCTTCATCAGGATCTTCATACAGGCAACAGATTGTTGGAAAAATAGTTTTGGTCATCGTGTACGCTGTGACCTAGTTGCAGCTTTTTTATAATATAACTTCGAAAATCTAGTTTTGTTGTGAGGGAAAATGACTGCATCCACAGGCTATATTTTCATTGTGTGCATGAGGTAGACTTCAAACGAACAGTCACTATCAGTAGCGTCGACTAATCCAGATTAACATTGGGACCATCTTCGCCATCTCCCGTAGTTAGAGTAAGCTAATAGGGATGTGACACTTTTCTAATGAAATTTGAACTGAGACAGCCAGGAGAGTAGGGCGTAAAACCACTTATTTAAACATAATTTCCTCATAAAACTCACCATTCGCAGACAAATGAGATGCGTTTATAGCCGAATCCACGCCAGCCGATTCTGCGCCGGTTTCAGTTATCAACAACCAGCTAGCAGCGCGCTTTAAACTTGTAGGGAACACAGGAGGGAAGGCATGGGAGAGGTCCGTTTAAGAAGATGGACGCTCATGATGCGCTGCTGCTCCCTAGAAGCTGAGTTCTAAGAGAAATATGATATGAAAACAAGGATTTTTCGTTATAGTCTATGCGACTCTTAGTAAAGTTTACAACTCACAAAAATTTCGTATTCCTTTTAAGCCTATTCCTCTAACTTGGGCTCGTGTGAAGCCAAGTTCTGTCATTGAGATCGAATCGTGAAATTTAAATTGACCAAAGAACCTAACTCTCATTATATCTACATTACTTACCTTACGTAAGAAACTATGAGAACTATGAAATCATTTTAAGAGTAGATGAGAGCGCATGAAACATGACCTTTACCACTGGGTTGCAAAATGACGCGCTGATTCCGCGCGCTAATGGGCCTTGGATGGGAGTATCTCAACCGAAATTTGGGTGGAAAGCT
This sequence comes from Lepas anatifera, assembly GCA_034440635.1. NCBI lineage: Eukaryota > Metazoa > Arthropoda > Thecostraca > Lepadidae > Lepas > Lepas anatifera. The sequence goes on from JAOTON010001537.1 coordinate 347,445, forward strand.
TCAAAAGTATGCATGCTCTCACCCTGCATACCTAAATGCGTTGTAATTTGCATACTATTAAAGAAAATGTATATTTAGTGTACGCATGGTTTGTCTACTCTGACTCAACGTTTATTTGAGCTAGAATTGTGTCTACTCACTTCTTGATCTGGGCTAAGTCAGAATCGATTCATCGGCTCAACAGTATTTTTCAAAAAGACTTAGCACCTTATTAAAAACTTTGCACTTATTCCAAAGGCTTTGAACTTATTCAAAGACTTGAACTTATTCAAAAGACTTTTCACTTATTCAAAAGACCTTGCACATATTCAAAAGACTTTGCACTTATTAAAAATGTAATTCTAAATTCCTGGCTGTTTTTCTTCGAAGGTTTGAGCACGGAGTTCAAGCTGTCGGTCGCGTACTTTCTGTTGACCTCACACATAGCCATTTAGGGTAGAAAAATCTTTGGTATTTGGGTTGAATGAGGTACATTCATGTTAAAGCTATAACGCAATGTTCCGGATATTTCAAGCTTTCCAAACACTGGACGCCAATCTGATCCCATTGCATGCAGTATGTAAGTGGGGGGATGGTGGGGATCCAGAACTTCATTTAGGAGGGAGGGGAGGGGGTAGGGGCTAGAGTCTCCCCGACTAATGCCTCGGAATTATCTTCCACCTATGCATCAACTATAACACTCTGACATTTCGGGGAGGAGCGCTTGAGCCCCCAAGCCTCCCCTTGTATCCGCCACTGTTAGTGACCTCCTCAGCTCTCCAGCTGTAAGCAAGCTTTGGCAGTTTGAAACGCAAGCACCGCCATCCGCACTGCAATTCTGCTCTCTTACGTTTCACAAATTGTCATATCAATTTCGACGGTATGTGTAAAGCTCGTAGAAAGGTGTAAAGTTCCTAATTTCGGACACAACCATTGAGACCAGTAAGGCGCACTATCCTGGCATCGCTTTGCGTGGATGGTTCACTCTGTTCAGTTACTTGTATTTGACTTTCCCTTCGCGCTTTCTGTTATTTGATTCTCCTTCTCTGGAACAGGCAGGCAAGAGTGACCTTCCCTTCCTTTCCCCTGTGCCTATTCACTTTACAAACAAAAAAAGATAATGAGACGGTAAATATGTGCAAGGATATGTGTGTGGCTTGATTTTCAGTTTGTCTATCCAAAAACATAAATATTCAGCCATTTCCCGGTCGCACAAGTTAAAATGATTTAAATGCTCAGTGCCACTACTGACAATCAGAGGTCTGAAGATCCCAGTCTATCAGTGTTTTCAATAGCCTCTTGCTGTGGAACAAAGCAGTGCACTCGCCACTGTGGGCTACACAAAGCCAGTGAGGCGGGTCATTGATTGGACCGACTGGCCTGCGCCCAAACAGCTAATGGGCGTAATTCACCCGCGGAAGCGTCTGTATCGCGGCCCACCATTGCCAACGGCAAGGACATCTGGGCGTATAGCAACAGGTGACGGCAAGGCCATCAACAATATTCCATCAGCCCACATTGGTAATCACGATCGCCCTGTCACCGTCTAGGAAATAGCTTCCAAACAGGCAGTAGCACTGAATATAGGCTTATCTTATCACATGTATTTGGAAGGCTTATCCGGAAAGAGAATCTGGCACTTTCATAATCATATTTACAATGCGATAGTCATGTGATAGAACATGCTCAGAAACAACTTGATCAAAACTTAAGTGTCCCAGACCTTTTCGCGGAGAAAGGTACAAATTCACTGTCTTTCGACCCATTTCTCTGCGAGTGATCACATGGTGTGATGTGACCGTGCTGTGATGTTGATGTGACGTGACCGTAATTCCGTGCTGTGCGAACAAATGTTTCCTGCTTGGACCTCTTTAAAACCTACATGCTCAACGTGTTTTTTTGGTACTGATGAATATTAATACGGGTGACGTTCTGCAATATCTATAGTTTGAAGCGACAGAAAATGTATTAAATATATCAAGAAAAATAGGAGAAGTTGATAAGGACCACTTTAGGTGCTATCAATTGTCTCCTTTATCTAAAAATGTTACATTTGGATTCACATTCAGCTTGAGCACAAATCACAGAGGTTCAATCTAGCTTCAAGCATTACTAGATCATACGCTGATTCGACGCCATGCTTATCTGGAGACCTTTCTACCTATAACAGAAGAAAGTCAAAGATAGTGAAATATTCGGCTTACGAGCCACTTCTTCAAAAGAAATAAGGCCAAATCTATTTTGTCAATAAATATTTTCCCCAGAACCATTAGAGTTCAGAATTGCACCACAGTGTCACATTTCCTTAAAAAAGCAAACAAAAAATAAAACAATAATTTATTTCCTAAACACACCATGGCAGATGAGAAAAGCCGTGTTATTTGACGTTAACCCATCACAGTCTAAGGGGTCCGATTGTAATCACCCCCTCCTCCCCTCGGTTTTTCGCGAATGATTCTGAGCCATTCAAATGAGACGCGCGTCGCTTTGCAGGCCTTTAGGGTGATAAATTTGAAAACTTGTGACACAAATTGATATGAGGTCAGGTCAGGTCAACGAGTTATGACGTCACTTCTGAACTCATGTAAGGCGATTCTGTTCTTCTAAAATGAAGCTGACAAAACCGGGGTGTAACTCGGCTTCTAGAGAAGCTAGATCAAGTTTCTAAATAACATTCGAAAGCTCTTGAAACGAAAAATCCGCACGCTGTCTTCCATTGTGCGGTTAGGTCAATGCCAAAGTCACCAGAGGTCACCAAATTCAAGGACTTCGGAATTGTTTGAGCTTATAACTGTTGCACGATATAAGACACAGCAATACATTTGGTATCATATATTTCACCCGATTGGATTTAACCCGAGTCGTTGAATGCTGTGCCGCATGACCCTAAAAGGTCATTATTTGGCATTGACCTGAGGGGAATATCACAATGTGATTTTTCAAGATCATGTTGCATATCATTCGAATATTTGGATCAAGACGAACACATTGCTGTCTTTTTGTCGTCCTAGGCTTCATGGTTTCCGAATTTCAAGGGGTTTTCTAGATTTATAAAACTTTGTCCCATTTTGGCCCACTGTGACGTCACGTCTCAACGAATATCGTGCAAACTCGGGTCCAGAGTAGAAGACGGTAAGACGCTTCCAGCACCGTTAATTTTTCCGTATCACTTCCGGTTTCTGAGATTGTAGGGGGGGTTCCGATCGTCTCCCCCAGGCGGTGGTGTGTACGAAAAGAGCCCAAGCGGTGCTGGGTTAAGCATGTTGCAACACAGCTTCCACAAGACGTGACTCATCAACGAATTGGCAGCATCCTGAGGAAACAGCGGAAAGTACCCGGAGAGCCGGTAGCTCTGAGAACTGAAGCTGTGGAATGCCACCAGAATCGGAGAACCGACTCTGGGAGCCGGTGACTGGTTGGTCTCAGACGAGCGGAATGCCTCATTATTCGCCCATCCAGTCGGGCTTGACTCCTGGATAACAACACTTACTGGAACACTGCTAGCGCTGCCGACTTCCTGGAAGTTGCCGGTTTCACCGCGTTTGCTTTTCAGAAGAGCCTGACGTCACTAGCATAAACAGCGGTTATATTTCTTAGTCAAACTCTGGTTCAAGGTGGAGGCTACGTTTGTCCCCTTTCCCCCTGTCATATCCGAGATCGCCTTAAAAACGATTCCCGTTCAAACTCCTCCTCAGCAGTTTATAAATGGTTTTTGACGCAAATCTTCCACTGGTGCAGGAAAATAACTTGCATTGATATACAAACATATATATATATATATATATATATATATATATATATATATATATATATGTATATTGTGGCGTCACTGAATAATACCATTAGATCATGACGCATAGATATGTTAACATGTCACGGTCAGTATAGCTAAATTCCTATCAAGCTTTTAAAGCCGACCTCGAGCCAAACTTACTTCACATAATTAATTCATAGGATGAAGCCATATCATGTCAAAGTACAGCAACGTCATGTAACATAGTAGTATTATATCAAGAATATGATGGCATCATCAGTCGCAAAATATTTGAGAGGTGAGCTCAGCCTCACAGTTTTAGGTCGAAAGGCTGGGGAAATGATTACAGTATAAGTCTGAATTACAGAAGTAGGAATGTTTCTAAAATATTTGCTGCGCTCAAGTAATTCCCGACCTCGAGTAATTTTCTAGGTTATGCGAAAATCACACAAGCCTTGTGTTCATGGCAGAGTACTCACTCTAACAGCAGTGTTGCAGAACAGTCCGGCCCATACGGTACCTTTCACATGCCCCACCGCAGATTACAGCTAGAGTATCTCAAATTTCGGGCACGGCGAGACAAAGGAAGGCATCGATGACGCAAGACAAAGGGTCTGGTGCAGATCCTCTTTGAAAAGGCAAGCACGTTTTGTGCCAGGTGTTTTGTCGAGAAGTATCCAAGATAGATGACGCAAAAAATGTAACAAGTGAGTCCAAATTGTCAAAGTCATTGACTAGACAATAAAAACGTATTTGTTACATTAATTTCAATCACTTATCTTGGGTATTTCATCATAAAACATCTGGCATCAAAATCTTTCGGTTTTTCAAAAGAGAGTCTGGACCAGATCCATTGACGTGTCATTGGGGCGTGCCACCTTTTCAAAGGTTGATCGGGCCAATAACGCGAGCCTTAGCGACAACTCTCAATAGCGGTCACTGGCTGATCAGAATAAATCCCACGTCAAAGCAGGCACTGCGGAGTATACAGTCATATCGTGGATAGGAGATGGTCGAGGAAAAAAACGTTACAAGGTTACAGATCTCAGTAGTCTTAACATTTTCAGAGAATTGGCTGCATAAATATTCCTTACTTGATTAATAATGCATAATTCAACGCAAAATATTTAAAACTTTTCTAGATATGTTTGAGCCCCTGTTAAATTATATCGGTCGTATTGTTCTAGCTTGGATTTTTAACGCGACTTAACATAATCCAATTTGATGAAATCAGATGTATGGGCCTGATTTGGCATCAATCGACTTGAACATATGAATTTACATCTGGCTTTGACATGAGAATCTAGTTTCAAAATTTTATAATAAACCACAGAATCATTCGTGCATTCAGCAAGTGTCCCGTCTCTATCTAACTCATCCAAGATTAGCCTCATTTTTCACGAACAATTCCTGAGTTACAAGAATCGCTGATGGTTCTAAACGTACCATTTCAAGTACTCGTACCTGCAGTTAAAAAAATGTCACCACAAAAATTATGACCAGGTCATTACAGATCAGACTTACAAAAAACTGCAACTTCCTCCATGTCACTTCAATTTTATTTTAAGGAACTGTGGCGATTCGATGGCAGCGCAGGAGGATATGGGAACAGGGAAGTAGTATAGTCCACCCGAGCTGCCAGAAATGACAGTCGTTAAAGACTGGAAGTGGTTTTAAATGGGCCGTAAAATGTTAAACTGCACGTTGAGTAGCTTAGACATACTTTCTGCCCTAGGCACCTTCAGGAGACACTTAAAGGAGCCCTTAGACCTTTATGACTTTTCGTCCTTCACTTTGATATAGGTTCAATTTGCTTTTGTTCAATGCCCTGAAAAGAAGCAGCTAGCCACCCACGAGGAGTAGTGTGGGTTAAGATTTCTTCATATATTCATCAGCCATGTGTTCTAAAAATCCTGACAAAAGAGCTCATACTGCCATCTTTGTAAATACATTCTAAGCCGGCATTTCGAGTTTCTGTGTGCGTTGTCATGTGTGTATTTTTGTGACTTCTGCCAGCAGTCGAAGCTATCTTGGAAAAAGATCACTTGTTAGATGTGAATTCATATTTAAATATAAATATAGATAAAAGTGTCTTAATACAATCAAAAGCCGTTGCCACCGTGCGTAAGCCGGAGTACGAGGCCAGTACCGGGAAAGCTGAACGTGCAGGTTCCATTTCGTAGCTGCCGTCCAACAAGCTGCCTCGACTTTTTGGAACTGCAGCTATCGGTGCCTCCAGCTGCGTCCAGCACAGGCAGCAATCAAGTTTGGCGCTAGCTGATCCCTCGGTCTAAGAGAGCATGTTATATCTGGTTCGCCGACTGCACTACCCTGCAAATTCGTGCCAGCAGGTGCATGTGCTGCTCTCCTGTATAGATAACTCCAAAGGACTGCGACCGGTGCGAATCTAGAGGGTTTCTCAATATTTTTGCGCTCCCGACCCGGGCATGTTGTTTACGTATTTGTGCAACACACAGAGCATGTATAATTGAACACGGCATTTTCCTTTTAGCGGCATCCTTGCGCGACATTCGTGTCCGCACGCTCCCTTTCACATACCCCACCGTATGATACGGTAAGGCAATCCCGAATTCGGGCTCAACGGAGCAGAAGTACGTTCCGGTGCGGCCCGGCCAGGCCATGCCCTCGGGGCGTGCCACCGGAACGGCGGATCCATTCAGATGTCCTCAATAACAAGCCGCAACTTGGTCAGCATAGGTTTCTTGTCAAGGTGAGCACTGCCCAGTTCACTGGCATCTCCTGGATGAAGCAGATGAAAAAAGGCTGCCTAAGCTCAGCTTTGATCACCGTGCTGAATCACCAGACTTGAACACCTGCTGCTTTTGCAAGAATTCATGAGTACGTTGCTTGTCGAAGGAATTTTGAGAATCGGTCGATAGTTTTTTACTTATAGACTTTCAAATATATTTTGAGACGTCGCAATTGCGAGGTTGCATCAGTTCACCTATACTATAGACAAAACAGTGACGTCATAACGTCATATAATCGGGTTCTATGCCAAGGTCAACCCACATGAAGGTCAAGGTCAAAGTCAAAGGCCAGAAGTCAAGGCCATTGATACCAGCATTCCGGTCAGATGACATTATTCAGTATGACGTATATTATGCTATGACTTCATAGTTAGGCTACTCAAGGTCAAGGTCAAGGTCAAATATGTGTTTAAAGGTCAAACCCCTCATTTCCTCCAAAGGCTGCTATAGTGTCAGTTATATTTTACATCATTGGGAATATGTCATATTGTTATGTCATAGGTTATTGACCTTAAATGACCTTGGACTCAAAATTTCAGAGAATATTTTTTGAGACCTTCCCTCTAAGACCTTAGTCCGCTTTTGGTGTGTTCCCAGCCTTTTCCGCAAAATCACATCACTTTTCAACATGTCTCGAGCAGGGCCCAGATTTGAACTTTACGACCTCGTTTGACCCTAAAGATATTGACCTAGGTCAATGAAACCTTGTCATAGGGTAGATCACTATCGTCCCCTACTCCTCCCAACGGGGTTTTTCTAACCCTCTTTGTGTCCGAGATTTCAGGGGGGACTTTAGGACCCTCCTCCACTGCGCGTTAACGCCAGACCCCTCTCCACTCCGCGTCTTACGGGCACGAAAAGAGACACTTTTATCATATAACACAGAAGCATGCAAAAGGTAAGCATCTGAACCAAATAGCGGAGCTGCTGGCAAAGAGTGCGCTTTCAGAGTCGGGAGCTGTCTGTGAAGCTCGTGTCCGCCGCTTACGGAAAACCACTTCATCTGAAGCCAAGGCTTTTCAGATTTGGGCTCCAAATGACTCTCTGCTCCGGCTCTGGATATATGCATTGAAGTTGTGCCCCAACATGGTTTGGATCTAAGACATACGGGTAAAAATTGGGGTGCCGACCCACTGCCCTCTAATCCCGTGGAATCAGCCCAGCTCTAATGACCCATTCACACTTGGCAGAAGCTGGTAAAATTTTTGCTGACTGAAACTACAAAAACAGGTGAGTAAATAATGTGTTCACAAAAATACTGCAAGATCCTGTCGTAGATTCGCCCAGGTGTGAATGACCCCTAAGACGTGGGGAGTCAGTCATCAAAACTAGACCAGACGCAATTTGCGCAGCTCCACATTTTCCGGAGCGTCATGATCTTAGTTGGAAAAGTTGGTCAGGATCGAATGCCAATTTCCTGAAAACGTTGATGAAAGTGCCATTCATTCTCAGCAGTTTTGACAGCATGATGGAGGCTCAGAAACGGCGTCAGAATATATTTAAACCACTGACACTAGACTTGACCCTCCTCCACTGGGGACGGTGTATGTATGAACAGTGAGTACTCCACCCCACCCCCCCCTTATTCCGAAATGACAGGAAAATAACTGAGTAGAACCAACGACTTACTCTTGATATTTTTGTAGCCTCGCAAATAAATTTCGAGTTCAGGTCCGGCCTCTCCTGAATCCGGAATGAAACACTGAAGATTAGGCCTTCTCGAATGTGGAGTAATATCAACTTGTCCTATAGCCGACCTGAATTGAGGTCTGGCTATACTAGACTGAGAATTGTTGATATTTACTCCACATTCTGATGGCTTCCCGAATATATAATCTTCGTTTTTTATTTGATTCGGAGGCAATCTTAACAACTCATCATCATGCTCTCGCCGCAGCACTAAACTTATCAAATTTCGAGTTCAGTGAATTTGAGAACACCTAGTAAAGGACAGAGACTGCTCCTTTGATCAGAGACCACAAGACTGGATGATATCCGTGCATGCGCAGTGGAAACACTTTTTCTTACATATAATGTTAAATTCTGCCGTAAGACTCAAATTGAAGCCTAATAACTGATACCTTACGGCTAGACTTGTTAAATCCAAACCCATAGCCAGAAACGACTCTGAGTCGGCTCATTTTTTTTAGTCAGGGTCGAGTTGACTCGTTTCTGAATTAGGGTCGAGTCAGACTCGACTTACTCGACCAGATGAGTTGAGTCAGAATCAGAGTTAGTCTCAAAGCTATAAGTCAGAGTTGAGTAGGCTCAGCACTTTATTTTCAGGACAGCTCTCTAAGAAAGTCTGCTGTTTGGAGAAAAAACTAGAGTAACATTTTCTCTAAGAAGTAATTATCTTCCTTGGAGGTTTTATGTTTTACTTATTCTAATATACTTATTGTGGTTTTGACATCCATACCAGATCTAGCGGTTATGCAAAATGATATAGCTCGAGAGGAGGTCAACATTGCCATTGTTTGAAGGTAAAGCAGCTTTCGCAAACCAGACTGAACTCTCTCTGCTGTTTGGTGGATGTCTAATTTATTTTCTCATACTTTGGCAAACACAAAAGAGAGTCAAAGATCTTGGAAGTATTCTGAGCCAAGGACACTGTATTTTAGTTCTTTTTTGTAGTCTTTTGTTTTTTATTTTTTATGATTGGCTATTTTCAGATGTAAATCTGAATCGTGGTGTATAGAACTAACGCTGCATATTTTGAAGTATGTATTGCAACCAGGTTTGATAATAATTTTCTCAAGTTTTATTCAGAACTGAAAATTTTGGTCGAAAAATACCTGCTTCCGGTCAACAAAACAACGCTTTCGGATTAAAATATAAACTGCATTTCATTCTATAGTAAAATTCAGTCTCTGGATAAAAACATGAAAGCATTCCTGATAACACTTATTTCCCCGAGTTTTAGTTATTTTGAAAGCAGTGGTCGCTGTAAATCGTTGACACTCTTTTGTGCAGCTGATTGACGTCAGAGACAAACTGCGTTGAGCCTCAACGCAGAGTTGGCTCTGACCTGAAGCTGAACACCACTTCTGGATTTGGGCTGAGTCAGGGTCGACTCACCAGCTCAACGCAATTATTTGAATCAGAATCTGTGTCGATCACTTAGCTGTAAGTCAGAGCTGAGTCGACACAAGATCTTGAATCACCAACAAGTCTGTTTGCCGTATCGCTGGTGATCCTTAATCAAGATGAATATACTTTGTTGCAAGTTAGACTTGAATGTGAAACTTGAATAGCACCTATCCTTCCTAGCTTCTTCGATCACGGTCCTCAAAACGGAGCATCTTCGTTCCTGAATGACATGCTATATCTAGACTGCTTTCAATTTCAAAGCCTTACTTTTGTTTTTATTTCGAATGAATATATATATATATATATATATATATATATTTCACTGTTCAGAATCTAGTGCAAAACGTTCATGAATCCCGGTTCATTTGAGAAGCCAACTGGTGACTTTATGATACCAGAAATTTGACTTCTTGCTCGTTTTGTTTTTCCTACCCGACTTTGCTCTCTCAGGAGCTTGATAATGAGAACAATTTCTAGCAATCAAGTTGCAGCTCTTCAGCAAAAACGGAGCAAGCGAGTTTTCACCTGGAACATAAGCTTATTACTTTTGTAAACCACTGGCTGTATAGCGTGTCACTGTTGGTGTGGCAGCTGATATACAAAATCGAGCCAAAAAGACATGAGTGCAGGTTGCTCTTTTCTAACAAATACGCTCGGTGCCAGCATGACCAATTCATACTTTTCGCCTTTATTGCTTCTCATCTTGTGTAGAAACAGTTGGGCTGTACAGTCAATGATAGGTCCCATAGTCAACCCGGCTGACTTTGGCCGCGTTTACACGAACGGTGGTATAGGCCAGCCCAGCACTGGCCAGCAGCACGGTACCAGCAGGAATATCTGCTGCATTCTTCTGGACACAACTTCAAGATGTTTACAACATGAAATCGAATGTTGTCTTTAAACCCCACTTATCACGATGATGGATGCGAGCTAGCTTTTTCTGCCCAGCGCGCATCATCAACGAAACAAGTGGGCTTTAAAGGCAACACTAGGTTCAGTGCCCTCAAAAAGATGGAAGTTGAGTTAAGTAGAAAACAACCGCTATTCCAGCTGTAGCCTAATCCTCCAGGCTGCCCCCTCCTCTCCCAAAAAAAATCAGAACCTGGAAACGTGAATTTTAGACGACTTTTGCTGAGCCTTGAAATCGCCACGCACTTGTCCAAAGTCATTGCGTGTAAATTGGCCAATTGTATTGCATGTGAATAATACTTATCTGGTTTCCGACTCCACCGCCGTGGCGAATCCGCTTAAAGCGTCGCAGTCTAGCGTGGGAGGTATCTGAGCTGAAGCTGACCTCAGGCAGCCCTTTTCCTTGATTGCGTCCCACGCAAGAAATTCCAGTAAACTGTACCCTGACCCGCGATAAGCACTAACCAACCAACGCAATTGTTATGAAAAATAAGTCCCCTATTCGTTGAGACTGAGAAATCGGGATTACCTCGCTTAACAGTAGACGCAATTCTTTTAATTTGGGCATGCGCCAACGTATTGAGTGATGGAAGCGCAAACACACACACACACACACACACACACACACACACACACACACACACACACACACACACACACACACACACACACACGCACACACACACATGGTGAAAAATAAACTCCGGGAAAGGCAGTCGCTCATATAATACGCTTTATCGCCCGATGCTGTTGGTGACTGTCTTCACGTTGAAACTACGCGCATGAGTGAAAGCCACTCCGCGCCTAGCTGGCCCTGGGATTTGAAATCGAGACCTCTTGCTCGTGGAAGAGATTTCACCTCCCTGAGCTTTACCGACTATTAACGAGGTAACTGACTGGTGTGATGCGTCTGTTTCAGAGCTCCTGTACAATAGACGTCACCTACTTCCCGTTCGACCAGCAGACGTGCGTGATGAAGTTTGGCTCTTGGACGTTCAACGGTGATCAGGTGTCACTAGAGCTGTATGGTTACAAAGAGTTCGTCGATCTCTCCGATTATTGGAAATCCGGCACTTGGGACATTGTGGAAGTGCCCGCCTACCTCAACCACAAGAACCAGACATCGCCGAAAGAGACGGACATCACGTTCTGGATCACGATCCGGCGGAAGACGCTTTTCTACACGGTGAACTTGATCCTGCCGACGGTGTTGATTTCGTTCCTGTGCGTGCTTGTGTTTTACCTGCCGGCAGAGGCGGGAGAGAAGGTGACGCTGGGCATCAGCATCTTGCTCTCGCTGGTGGTGTTCCTGCTACTCGTGTCCAAAATCCTCCCGCCGACGTCGCTGGTGTTGCCGCTGATCGCCAAGTACCTGCTCTTCACCTTCGTGATGAACACCGTCTCCATCCTGGTGACGGTTGTCATCATCAACTGGAACTTCCGCGGGCCGCGCACACACCACATGCCCAACTGGGTGCGATTCGTCTTTCTCAAATACATGCCAGCCATTCTCTTCATGAAGCGTCCGAAGAAGACGCGGCTGCGCTGGATGATGGAGGGCCCGGGCGGCGGCGGACGCAGCAGTTCCATGCCCCCGCCGTTCGGTGGAGCGATGCCGGGCGACTACCCGGCCCCAAAGATGGACTCGATGGAGCTGTCAGACCTGCACCACCCTAACTGCGCGGCCAGTCACCAGCACGAGCCGGCGGGCGTGCCGCACGCCGACATCCGGCGCGAGAGTGACGCTTCCGACGCCATGTTCCTCACGGCTGAGGCCTACAAGGCCACAGAGGCCGTCGAGTTCATCGCCGAGCACCTGAGAAACGAGAACGAGTATATACAGGTGAGGCAGCTGGGACCGGACGGGACCTGAGTGTTAGAGCAGACGGGAGGTAATCACATACACGCTCGAATTCTTGGAATATTTTCGTAAGGTCGCTATTTGTCTTTCGATATGGACTTATGAAAAAGCAAAGCTATGAAGATAAGAAATGAAACTCTTTATTCTCGGTTTATTGATTGATCAGCTGGGGATGAGGCCTCTGAAAGTACCTTACTCGAACACCTTATGATTTGGAACATTCTGATCAGTTATTGATATAGAGGAATATAGTAAAGAGGAGAGGCGGTGGCTTTTACTACCTGGGTCCTGTGAATTCCGAGGGGAGCCATATGGAAGCATATTTTGACTTTTTAGCTGGGTGGTTTAGAAGTATAATTGCCTCCCAGGCAATTAATATAATTGTCCTATAGGCATTATCAGAAATTTTAGAATATTTCTACCACTGATGACCAAAAAGCTATGCAGTAGAGGTAAGCATGGGACACAATGTTAGCACCCATCCCATCCCATCCAGTACTATCCTATCTTCCCGCTTAATCAAAAAGTATATCGTTACACATCAGAGCCATCCGCTGTAAGTGCTGCAGGGGTGTGAAATATTTCGATTAAACTTGTACAATCTAAAGAAGTGATATACTTATCTGGAACTCAGATCCTGAAGTGATTCGAGTCTCTTGCATCGCTGCTGGGGTGGCAGAACCCTGCGAACTAGCCACCGTGGCTGCCAGAGACCATTACTGAGCTGAGGTGGCCGTCCATCTAACTGATGACCCTGCCGACCTTGACTTTTCTTTCATTACGAATGGGTCCAGTGGCGGACTTGTGAGACCCTGTCGGAGAGGTGAGGGAAATAAGTTGAAAATACTAGGTTTGTATCACGCCAGAGTTGTATCATACCACATTTTGTGTTTCTGAAGAAGTATTGTGCTCCTTAAATTTTTATCGGTTAAGGTAGCGCTTCGGGAAGCTATTTCACGAACTCGTTGAATAAAGATAGTCTAACACGCGCATTGACGGGGAGCGGGTACCCACCCCCTCAGGTTTTTTCGAAGTAGCATAAAAACGGCGGCGCGCAGCGCCGCAGTACTGTGCATACCTTGTCCCTGATCATTTTTACAACTGTAGTCAAAATTTAAGGTAAGGTCATCTTAGGTCAGGTCACCGGTACAGGTCAAATGACCTGATCTAAAAAAGTTTAAGATAGCATAAGTCAGAGCAGGATGAACTTATCCAATTGAAACTTATATCACATAATGGGCTCACCGAGTTCTCTAAAAATATGTTCTGGTTTTTTGATATCGATAACCTAAGGTCAGGTACGAACCATGACCTCTCCATTGGAAATACATGGGAAAAATGGTTTTAACTGAAGAACTTAGTAATGGATAGCGATAGAGTCTTTATTTTAGCTGCATTAGATTCGCCGTGTCCTTGCAGCTCTAATTATATGCATTTTAACTAACTTGATCTTGACCTGACCCCAGGTCAGGTCAAATCTCATATTTGACCTAGCAATATCATATGATACATCATTCGATTCGGCTTGTTGCGAGGATTCGAAGGGTTTAAATTGTTTTGCTCTATCTTTACTTCTTCAGATGTACTGGCCGAAAACCTTCATTTATATGTTATCCCTATGACGGCATGTCTTGACCTCTAGTGACCTTAAATGTGACCTGACAAAAAATAGTCCCAAATCTTTTCAATAGAAAATTGGATGGGCTACCCAACGCCGTTTGCCGTTTTTTGCTCCCTAACGTGGTTTTTTAGATCTTAGGGGGGCGGATACCCCCGTCAAAGCGAGGGTGGCTCAGCCCCCGTCCATGCGCGTTCTAAGATCGTTGCGGTTCTTAGCATGATGCTATTGATTCACATATTCATGTACTATCGTAAGTATAGTCTGATGCATAAGCACCATTCCAATTACATGGCATTGAACAGTCTGTATAGAATATATGATTTTAGAGTTCCGTCCATGTCAGCACCATTGAGGCTTGAGGACATCTCAGTTACAGTGGTTAGATTGGTGATAAGCCGTGGAGCTCTCACACTTACTAGACTGAACGGCTCCATTCCAGACGACAGGAACGGTTATTATGCTAGATACTAAACAAGGCGAGGGTTTCGAAGAACATGACAGGAAGTTTACCATGAAAGTTTCTTAGCTGCTTAGATTGAAGCACTGCCTTAGTTTCATGCCATATGAATGTAGGATTCCATGTACTGCTGCAAGGCCGGAAATAAATACTAGAACTGCTGTTTGAAGGCCTCTAGAATGCATAGCATTTCTTTGACTTTTGGCAAATGGAATCTAAGCCGGGCCTAGATCACATTTGATCCCATTATCCCTAGGTAATGATGTTTTTCAAGCCATTCCATGCACAAACATGCAGCTACCGGGCTTAGCGGTGAACCCATCGCAAGGCCACTGTTTTGCGAGTTTTGAGGCTTGCAAGTTGTTTTACGGTGGCGTTTTTAGGTTTGCGAGTTGGCCTGTTTTGAGGCTTAATCCACATGAATTTGTTAACCGTCCTTTATGACAGATTTGTACGCATTGTTGCCGTATGCTTTACTTAGAAAAAACTACCCCAAACACTCCTCACAATTGAGAGTAATGGAGGCGTTTACGGATGCTGCAATACTATTTTTAATCAAGAAAGTAGGGGTTAGATAGTTTTCAGGCATGCCCATAATGCCAGCACTTGTGTTAATATAGAACGGCAACGCTGATCTAGGGTCACTCCGGAGAACATTTTGGGCATGCCGTCAGAAGTGTATTGCCTTTGCCATTGGCCATATAAAGTCCAGCAATCATAAATCATTTGAAGCAGCACACTGTTAACTTGGTCTGACATGTTGATGGCTGTGGTTTGGACTGAGCGCCGTTTGCTGTATCTGCAGATTCGAGAGGACTGGAAGTACGTTGCCATGGTGATAGACCGCCTCCAGCTGTATCTGTTCTTCGTGGTCACCACGGCCGGCACCATCGGCATTCTGATGGATGCGCCCTACATCTTTGAATACGTCGACCAGGACACCATCATCAAAATATACCAAGGACGGTAGAGGAGCCCGCGTGGCCCGATAGTGCGACGAAGCTGGAACTGTATCAGCGTGGATAGGAAAATGCCAGTATTGTTAGCAGCTGTGTGTGGAGGAACTGAGCTCTGCTGGCATGGGGAAGCTGATGTGTTGTTTGTCGGATTTTCATGGCCAGAAAAGTGAATCGAAGCAATTAAACTTGCGTACCATATGCCAAACTATATTCGCATGATACATGTGATAATTGTTGGAATGTGTGGTTACGTAGGTGAGCGATAAGGAACGTTCAAAACCCCTGTTGTCATTGCTGGGACCTCAGATGTGGTTAGATTAGATTGCTAAGTCCTAGCTACACTGCTGTGGACATTTGCGCTCATCTCAATGGGGACACTTTTCAAACGCAAAATGGAATCTACTCAACCCGAATGCAAATGCACCCTCCATTTCCTCTGAAAACACGCATTCCCGTTCTATAGCGCCATCTCTCTTCATCACCCGGCCCTTTCATTCCGTTGTAACTTTACTTCTTAGAGCAGCCCTGGTCTCGAGCAGCGTTGACAGAGAGCGGCAGGCAGGCAGGCAGCGTCTGCGTCGGACTCGACGGCCGGCCGCCTCACTGCTCGGCCCAGTCGCTCAGCATATCCCCGGAGACAGCAGCAGGAGACACGGTTGGCCAGGCTGCGACCAGTAAGTGGGGGTCGTACAAACAATACACAACGCAGAGAAATGGCCCGACGTCGCCACTGTGAGAGGCGCAGAGGGGCGGGGCACAACAATGGTGCTCCGAGCGTGCGGCGGCACACGCTGATGACGCTGCGCCGGGCCGCAGCGGTCGATACACACCGCTGGATCGCCGCCGGCGACCTGGTCATCTGTAGTGCGGAGAGAGCGCGGGAGTAGCGGCGAGGCCACGCCGCCACTCCTCCAGCGCGCGCGGACCGGAGCGCACGCGCTCAGACGTGGTGCGATTCAACTCGCCAGCAGGAACTTGCGCAGAGAGTGGACACTGTGCTGGGTTTACTCTCGGACCAGATATTGTTAGCAACTTGAGGAAAATGCTCAATTAGCGGCGGCCTAGGTGCGTCGGACACGTGGGAGGCTGTTCGGCGCTGTTTGCTGACGGGATCTGGCCGGATCTGAGCTGGCGTATTAGTCGGCCAGTGCAGATAGTGGCAGCAGCCTCTGTAACCTGGTACATATGAGGGGGCTGTACCAGCAGTCTCTAGGAATGTGCTTCATTTCATTTTGTACTGGAAAGTAACTTGAACGGGTGCTGCTGGGCGTGCTCGGGTGTGATTGGCGAATTTCGGTTCTGCAACGCCCTCTATTGATTCACAAAAGTGGAAGTGTCTGCAATCTCCACAAGATGTCACTGACGACGCCACCGTCCGTGTGGACGTCCGTGGCCGAGGCCAAGCTCGAGCTGTGACCGACTGGCACCTGGGATAAGAATCATGCTTTGCTATGTGCTATACGAGTGTTAGGGTCCTGGCATGTGTATGTCACCGTTCAGGTTCGCTGATGGATCCTGGCCACACAGGCGAGGGCATTTTGTAACTTTGCGGCTAAGCGATAGCCGGCATAAACTCTATATTTTGCTCGATTACCCTCATCCCTTTATCGTTGTAAAACATGATGTTACGATGCTTATTTTGTATTGATCTAAAAGTCAAATATCTCCAGGCGCCTTCGGGTTTATTGAAGCGGCACTTCTCTGGACTCCGCCCTCGCTCTGGTGCTCTATGCATAAATATTCTACTTTCACTTGATTGCCGAAGCTGGTATGCTCAGTAATTTGTTCAACGCTATGTGCCAAAGTTAGGCGTGTTGACTTTCAGAAGCAAATCCGTCACGAACGAAAAATCGGGTGTCAATGATAATTGTAACAATGTGTTTAACAGCCGCTTTCAAATGTGCCATTGGGAGGGGAGGGGCTGTGTTGTACAAGGGTAAGGAGGCCCTGTTGTTTTAAAACCACTGCACCTCATGCAACTGGTGTTTCAAGCAATCCTGAAATGGGCGTATTATGTCACATGATGTTTAAAAAGATAACTCCAGCGTGCTGACATGCGATTCGTGACTGTCAGTAGGTAACAAGGAAAGTAAAAACGGAATATCCTATGCGTCAGCTAGAAGGCGGCGCATCGGTAGCACTGGCTGATTCCAGTTGTTAAACATGACTTGCTCAATCTTTGGCTTTGTTCTCGTGTGGTGGGGGTGTCTGTTTTGTGGCAACAGTCTAGTAAGATCATAATTTTCTGATTTGCATAGGCAGTTGGTGTCTGACGCTCGGACCCGAGTACCGCTTCATCCGAGAGGTCCAACTGGCGATCCATGCTTCATCGGGTCCGCGTGTGTGTCTTGGCGCGTGTGCGCCTGTGCGGGGGTGTGCGAGTTTGAGCACGTGGGTGGGTGACTGCGTGCGGTGTTCGCAACATTCCCTCGTTTGGTACTACCATAATGCTGTTTGTGAAGTCTGCTGCTTAGCAATAAATGAGTCAAAACAACGCAGTGTGGGTACCCAGAGGCAGTGGCTGGGCCCGGGCAGCTCAGTGGGCACTGTGCCGGGCTCTAAATCAGGAGGCCTCTGGTTCGTACCTACCTAGAGGTGGAGTTCTGTGGTATGACTCGGCCCAAGTCTTAGAGGAGAAAAACCACAAGTATTTTGCCACTGGGATGGTTCTTAGAACTGACCTAACACTCGAAAGCGACTCTAAATTCGACTCTAACAATATCTGTCAGCACTGGCGTAGTAACAAACAGGGGAAGGGTTCATAGAGACTGTGCCACTCCCCTGTTTAAGATTATTTACCATTAACCCTAAGGTGTTGACTGGAAAGATATTACTCAAACATGCACCTCGGTTGCTTCAATAATCTGAACGTTCCTTCGTCTATGTCCGTCAGCCAGGAAGCAACTGGGATTCAGAAATACAAGCGCAGGGAAGTCATAGTATGTATCTACTCATGGACATTCAGACTGAAACATGACTGATATAATCGGAAGAGCGCTCCCCTCTCTCAGCGAGCTGGGATTACATCACATAACAACCGTAAAACAGGCAAGGCTCCGTAGAAATCCAAACACCCAAACACAGTCACCCACAATATCAGTTGTCAACCGCACTTTCCAGAAGCGTATACTTTCCGTCTGCATTTTCGGCTACACGCAGAGCCAGTCTAGGTAATGGAGTCCATATTTTCGATGAGTGGAAGAATGTGCATCAGAGCGGGGATCAGGGATCATCACTCCCGCATTTTCGAAAAATTATCATGCTCAGATAAAATATACCAAAATATAGCACAATCTGCGAACTAATACGGAGTTAACATCTCAGACCATAGGAGGGGAAACCGTGATTGTTTACCAGAAATATTAGCCACCTGTAAAGTTTCAAAGTCAGTCAGGTACTATACATTGAAATGGGTAATCTAAAGTTACCATGAACAAGGATAATTATTCATCCATTTCAACAAAAAACTTCAAATAATACCCAATCTTGAAAGCTTTGGGTCGCCTGATATTCTTATTTAAGAACAAGGTATATATCAAATATTCAGCTTTCCCTAGGACAGAACAAGAAAATAAACAAACTATTTGCAGAACAGTTACGTACATGATTGTCTTCCGTCAAGAGCGCAATCAAAATGATTTTCAATTTTATTATCCTATACAGTGTGAAACTGATTGTGAAAATAAAAAGAAATAAGTGAACAAGGGCGTGCATGCAAGGAGAATGGCTGACTGTGGATACGTTTTATATGGCAGAATGATCTTTGCACCACTTCGATATCTAATGATTCCTAAAATCATAACCGATGACATATATCGCGGCACCGCCTGGGCTCTTTTCGCACCCACCACCGCTTGGGGGTCCAATCGGACACCCTGCGATCTCGGGAACCGGAAGTGATACGGAAAAAATGAGCGCCGCTGAAACCGCCTCATTGTCCTCTACTCTGGACCCGAGTCAGCAGTATATCCGTTGACCCGTGACGTCACAGTGGGCCAACATGGGTCAAATTTAGACCCATTTAGAATTATCCTCATAACGCAGGAACCACCACACATAAAACAAGACAAAAGAAACCAACGTGTCTGTCTTGACTCAATATCCAAATTATATGCGGCATGACCTTGTAGAGTCACATTATGACCATGACATTAGGTCAAGGTGAAATAATGATGACCTTTCGAGGTCATGCTGCATATAATTTGAATGCTTAAGTTAGGCTCATAACAGACCCACCATACATGTGTTTAGAAATACCATCATAACTCGTTGACCTGACCTGATATCAATTTTTGGTCGTAACTAGACAAATTGATCACCCTACAGCCCCGCGAAGCAACACACGTCTCATTTTGATCTGCTTGGAATCATTTACGAGGAACGGGGGGAGGAGGGGTCTGAGCGGACCCCAAGCGGTGAAGGGATATTCATTTCATCTTACTTGATAATTCTATGACATCCCATTGCGTCCTTCCTGTCACAAATTCATTGTACTTCATCAAGAAGTACGGACTCTACATGCATGCGGCCATTTCAGAAAATACTTTCCTGAACTAAAGAATGAGTGCTACGTGCACAGTACGTAACACCAACCCTTATCATCCTCACTGATCCTCTGAGCGGGGCCATCGTGAAAACCTATGGGACGATACCAGTCTTTTCTCTTCGCACTGCCTCTCCCCTACTCCTGCTTTGGAAAACCAGAGAGAACTAAAAGGACCGAGCTGTGCCGCCCGTTTTCTGCCTGAAGACCGCTGGTGCAATTAGACGGCCTTTGCGCCTTTCATGCGTCATTCGGGTCCGTTTGGTGTGCCGACGGCCGAAATTCGGGCACGTTCGGTGCGCTAGCGTCCGAAATCGATACAGGAACAAACGTCACGGGCCAAGGCATAACAGGGTCACTGGACGATAAAGACGATAGTCTTCTCGGCAGATGCCTCTGCCCGTCCTCAACCTTTACATTTTTTTCGGCTGATAAGGACGAGCTAGTAATAGGGCATGTGTATAAACAGGATAGGGATTGCTGTTAACATAGTGAGTCATATGAGCCAAAAAAATGTGAAAAAAACTTTAAAAGCTGCCAATGCCGATTTTTTTGTAGATTTAAGGGAACATTTCACGATTGTCACTAAACAGAGAACATGCCACTAAATACTTCATTGGTAAGGCTAGAGATCTGTCATTTTTCAAGATGTTATGCTAAAGTATTTTATATTTTCACGAAAATACTTGCGCCCATTCCGGTAAGATGAGCAGATAGTATTTTCAGTAGCGATCAAGGATATACGAGATGTCTCACAATTTGTTTAGGCGATTTTAAAGGGCGCTCTATACTGGGATTTTAACTGAGAAAACAAACGATGAAGCATAGGTACCATAAAATTGTTGGTTTACAAATTGATAGATTTCACAGTGCTAAGCCGAGGAGCAAGATTATAAGTCGATAAGATGTATAATGGCCTGCCTCTTCACACCCTGGATGCAAAGTGGAGCTAGTACACTGAAACTATATATTTGAACACAGCCCTTTCATATAATCGTATCAAATCAAACGTCAAACCTCTGATTTACGATTTGAATTTTCTCATAAATCACAATTTGTGGAGAAATATAATTTGAAGGAGCGGAGCCCGCCCCCCTTCGACCCGTACTGGCCACAGCTACCACTGACGACGCGCCGCGCGGCCAAAAGGCTCACTTTGGGAAGAGGAGGGGAGGCGTGAGATAACTAGCTTTGTGAAAAGTTTAGCAGCGTGCCATTTTCCGGCCGAGAGCTATAGAGAATGTATAAACGGTAAAACGTATATATTTTGCACAACTCCGCCCAAGTATTTTACAATTTTGAAATTTTCTTGCTTTGAAAATGGAGTTCAGCGTTAGATGAATGGAACCTACATTGCTTTTTGAAAATCGGATGGGTGGATTTTGAGATCTTAGGGGCCGAACTCGCCCCCCTCTGACAAAAATAGCGGCAGCACAGAGCCTGACAGGATAAGGGATCATAGGTTCGACTCCTGCCCTCGTTAGGAAAGTTTGCAGCATTTCGAGCTTAACACGCGCATTGACTTGGTCTGAGCCATCTTCGCTTTGCCAGGGGGAACCGCCCCTCCCCCCAAAGATCTCGAGAACCACGCAAGATAGCCAAAAATGGTAAACAGCGTTTGGTCACCCATACAATCTCCATTAACAAATATTTGACTATGTTTTATCACATCACATTTAATGTCATTACAGGTCAGGGCATGTCACCATAGGGACAACATTGAAATTAAGCTTGTTAAGTCATTACATCTGTACTAGCAAAGGTAGAGCAAACAAAGTATACACCATCGGAATCCTGACAGCAATCCGAATTGAATGATATATAATATGACTATGCTAGGTCAAATCTAGGGTTTGACTGGATCTGGGGTCTGTTCAAGGTCCAATAAATTTATAATGCATATCCTTAGAACTGCAAGGATAAGAAAAACCCAATGCCGTTAAAATACATGCGTTACGGCAACCCATTAGTAAGTTATTCAGTTTCAACCATTTGTCTCCCATGAGGTCATTGCACGTACCTGACCCTAAGTCATCGATATAAAACATCCCGAATACAGTTATGCAGGGACCAGTTAGCCCTTCACGTGATATGAATTTCAGATACAAGGGTTAGGGGTGAGGTTACTTAACGTGCAATGGTGACATCACCTGCAATGACCTGGACCCAAACTTTAAAAAAAAGTTGTAAAACGATCAGAAGAAGGTACACCAAGTACGGTCATGGGTGGAAATCCCGGGGGGTTGAGGGGAGTCACGAACCCCCTGAATTTTGGGTCTCCCATAGGCTTTGTATAGGGCTTGTATGGCCGTAGCAGCGTTAACCCACCCAGGACCCCCTGAATCGAGAAGAGATTTCCAGCCATGAGTAGGGTGGATCTTTTTATTCTATCTTCGAGAAACCCGACGGGGGGGGTACTCGCCCTCCCAACCACCAATGCGCGTGTTTAGCCTTTGTCTGTTTTCTTTTGGCACACTTTGGAGGATGCTTATCATCACTTGTATCTTATTTTGACTGGGTTTTCTTTTACGGCCCAATGCCATTTTATGAATTTTTTGGTCAATGTCATATGCTGCCTTGCTTTTATCGTATTCATAAACTACTTATTTGCTGCCTTCTAACACTTAAAATGGGAATATCTTATTGTGGGATTAGGGTAGGGCTTACACGATTTATTGTAAGTAGTTAAATCCTTTGGTCACGCATCGGCCGAATCTATTAGGACTTTTGCCATGTATTTATCATTTTAATTAATAATAGTAAGATGACCATGAGATGTGTGCAGTCAGTGAAAATGCCAGTGACAGAAGTATGATCAACATTTTTGGGGCTTAGGGTTTACCACATTGCATTCGTTTGGGCTATGAAAAGTGCATTTCAGTTAAAAATACCGTCCACTCACGTGGCGAAGCTCAAAGGTCTCTGTCAACGTCAGCTTCAGAGCAGAGCAATTCATCATCAGTTATTTTAACCTAGGAACAAGTATTCGCAGAATATGTGCAAATCTAACTGAACTATATGTGAATGTCTGAATCAAGTTTATAATTTGGACATGATTTCCCACTTTTTCCAGACTTAGTCGCAACTTTGCGGACATGGATTGGATTTAGATGAGGTTTGGTGTGCAAACGAACTGGTGTGGGCTTCTCGAGCAACCCTGGGATATGGACGGCAGCGAATGCCTGTATTCTTGGCCATGGCTGTCTCTGGCGCTTAGGCATAGCCAAGCGGAACCTTACGTCTTTAGCCGAATCACCGGTGCTTTCCTGCTTGAGCTTTTACTAAAAGTATATCGTAGAACAAAACCTACATATTATGAGCTGAGAGCATGTCCATGAAAACGAGTCAGCAAACATGCCAACTTTCATCAACATCAGATCTCTATAACACGCGCAATACATCTCCTAAATTGATATACACTAGACCTAAACGCTGCAGCGCGCCAGGCCCCAGCAAGCTCTCCATGCGCAGGATCTCTATAGAAACACAGATGAAAACGCGAATATAGAATTGGCACTCGTATCGCAGGTTTTAAGCCAGGCGTTCAACCAGGTGCTCTCTCTCTCTCTCTCTCTCTCTCTCTCTCTCTCTCTCTCTCTCTCTCTCTCTCTCTCTCTCTCTCTCTCTCTCTCTCTCTCGCTCTCTCTCTCGCTCTCTCTCTCGCTCTCTCTCTCTCTCTCTCTCTCGCTCTCTCTCTCTCTCTCTCTCTCTCGCTCTCTCTCTCTCTCTCGCTCTCTCTTGCTCTCTCTCTCTCTCGCTCTCTCTCGCTCTCTCTCGCTCTCTCTCTCTCTCGCTCTCTCTCTCTCTCTCTCTCTCTCTCTCTCTCTCGCTCTCTCTCTCTCTCTCTCTCTCCCGCCCTCTTACGCATAACTTCACATAGCTTGCTCACGTGGCCGGCCCTTTTAGAGTTCGGTTCTGGCTTTTAGGAAAGAATCTCGGGCCACTTGCATGGAGCCTACCCGTAATTCTATGAATACAGCGTAGGAATGCTTGCAGTCGAAAATGGGATACTGTGAGCGAGAAACGGACAACATGTTGGCACCGCAGATAACTACAGGGTAACAAGAAGGGTCCACATATTGCCATCGATGTTGTAGTATGCAGGAGAGGCGGCCGACGCCGGTGCTTGAGCAGACAGTCACTGTGGTGGCGCGGCTGGGCGCCTCCGTGACGTCACTGCTCTGGTACGGCACCACTGAGTACGGAGGAGCAGCCGTGCTGCAGGCCTCCCACGCACCTCTTCCCGCACCTGCTGTATACAGTTGGTGAGCGGGCACAGCGTGAACGGGTCGGTGAGTGACGAGCATCACTCAAGGAACGATGATGTGTGGCGCTGAGAGCAGCACAGCCACTGTTGCCACCACTGTGAACAGCGTGAACACAATCAAACACAGCCGGTCCACCACCATGGCGGCGAATTTCCAGTCGCTCGTCACCATGGCCTCTTCTTCGTCCGACCGCAGGCGGTCCGTCACAGTGCGCAGCTCGCGCAGAATCATTTGCAGCTCTCGGGTGCAGCCAGCCATACAGCCCTGCACACTGCTGCCACCTAGCTCGTCCATGGATTGTCCACGACTATAGACGGCGCCACTATTGACAGGTAGGCGTGTATAAGCGGCGCTGTTAACGCCCAGCGGAGGCGCCGACGCCACACCGCGAAAATCATCGTCCATGTCGAGAACGTTGGCCAGGAGTGATTTCGAGGAGCGCTCTTGAAGCTCCAGCTCTTTCATCTTTTTGTTCATGAGAATGTTTCTTCGGGTGAGTTTCTCTCCGGGACGTCCCATCCGCAGTAGAGCTGGCAGCCACTGCAGAAAAACGCTTCGCACCTGCCGCGCACAGACCCAGCATAATCAGTTCATTAGGTGTCAGCATAATATATCAACGTCAATTTGTGATAAATGGCTAAATTATCAGCTATTTCCTTTTTGGAAAAACCGAAAGAATGTATCATATCTAAGGGCAGCTCCAGAGCATGGAGAGAAAGGTAATGACGTATTCATACCTACTTGATGTATGCATGGAAAGGGCATTCATGCTTATATCGATAAATGGATAATACCTGATTTTGATCCTCCCGATTAGGAACATTTGTGTTAGCTGAATGATTTTAATTGGCTCAGTTAGCTGCAGGACACTTGTACCCGACTGGCTCGTCATGTCTACAAGATAGAATCGTATCTAATGGAAGAACAATTCGTGTTACAATTTGTTTCTGACCCGATAACCACTTTTTATGGGTGGTACCAATGGCGGATACCAGAGGGGCTAGGGGCGCTGAAGCCCCCTCCCCCTCGAAATGTCAGAGGCCCTATAGTAAATGAAAAGCCGGAGGCTGTTATGAGGTAATAGCGGGGAGGCCGGGGCCCCTTGCCCCCCCCCCCAATAAAGTTCTGGATCCGCCACTGGCTGGTACAAAAATACTTTTGTGTGCGATGGAGAAACAATGAGGGACTAAGACTAAACCACTAAGCCCGCGGATGACGCCGAATTCTGAGGCATGGATAAATATGAAGCATACGATATGGAAAGAAAGCTATCTCGACACTTTGAGGCAATGATAATCCAAAAGACAAAATAATGTTTTAATTCCGTCGGCCCTTTGATAATGTTTGAAGACACCATATTTCATCTATTTTCCCGTTTTGGCATCCACTCCTCCCACCACCTTCGATCGCTTCCATATAAAAACTGGAGAACTTACAATTTTTACGACATGAATGCCTATATAGAGTTCAAAATCCTGGTCAGTAAATCAAAGAAAGCACAAAAGAAATAACGAAAATGAGGGAAAAATATTTTGGAGAAAAAAGAGGTCCTTAATCTTTAGTCTGGGGGCTTAAGAGCTTATTCTTGCCTTCCTTCATTCTCTGTCCGTGTTTTAGATCATTTCGATACCACCCCAACATAATGTGTAGTACACAAAGTTCATGGGGCCAGAGTAAGCTGTAACATGTGCCATTTGGCAATCAAAAGCTTAAAACATATTTTATGTAGATTTACAGCATGATCATGAAAACACATCTAGGTAGCCCACCATGCCCATATCCAACAGTCAACCTTGCTCAATCAAAATCGTTGAGTTAAGATACATTTGCGCACTGTACAAATGTGGTCTGGGCAAAATGGCCCCTTTTTCAGTTTCAAGAAACATACAAGTATAGACAAAAAATATATGAATGGATGATAGCCCAACTTCTACATCTGGAGTCGACCGCAATTAAATAAAATGAGAAGACTAAAATAAATTATTGTAACTTTGAGGTCATTCAACTACTACACTGTAAATCTAACTTCCAGCACAAACAACAATGGCTTACTTCACAGACTGCAATGCGACCGCTTTCCTTA
This sequence comes from Lepas anatifera, assembly GCA_034440635.1. NCBI lineage: Eukaryota > Metazoa > Arthropoda > Thecostraca > Lepadidae > Lepas > Lepas anatifera. The sequence goes on from JAOTON010001537.1 coordinate 373,740, forward strand.
ATTTCAAGATAAAATAGGTTCTCAATGTGTATTCTCTTAGATAGTGCACGATTTTCTTCTAAATGACCCCTAAACGTTATGCATTTTCTTCCCTCTATGTTGAGAGGAACAACTTATAACAGGTTTGAGAACGTTCCAAGAATTACAGTTTGTGGACCATGGCCGACACGAAATAAGCTAAAAACATAATTGAAAGGCAAAAACCGGGATGGTAAATCAGTACGTGAGAAAGATTTCCCAGATCTTCATTAGATGACAGTATAATTCCCATTCATCAGCCAATGGCGACTGCCGCCCGTATGCCTGAGTAACCGACTGTACCGCAATACAGCCATGAGTGGCAGACTGTGCCGCAGTGCACGTTTTACTATCTAACGCTTCACTTACTGACGGAACACGGCCCGACAGAACCGCCTATCGTCAGACCAGCAAAGCTCATGCGCTGATATCAGCCAGTCACTCGTGTGGTCTTAACAATAAGCCGTAACAATGAATGCCAGTTTCTTACAGTGGAGTAGGGAATGGGGACGGCAGCTGCAGCCCAAGGCTGCTGCCCGACCAACCCGCGATTTAACGCGCCCCGTCCCAAACCAGGCCATTTCGGCTGCGACACGGACCCAAAATCCAGAGGATCTCCAAAATGCACGACTAATGCAGCAGATTAACACACACAGTGGAGAAGTGTCTGGCATCAACGCGCAGTGGAGGGGAGGGGGAGGGGTCCTAAAGTGCCCCGCCCTGAGATCTTACTCGAGATCTCTCCGGAAACCAGGATGGTTAGAAAAAGTCCGTTAGGAGATGCATGGGGGTGATAGTGATCTAGATTATGGCCAAGTTTCATTGACCTAGATCAATATTTTCCAGGTCAAACAAAGTCGTAAAGGTCAAATATGGGCCGTGCTGGAGACCTATTGGGAAATACCGTGATCATGCGGAAAAAGCTGGAAATGCACCAAGAGTGGACTAACTTCATAAAGGGAAGGTACCACACAATGATCTCTGAAATTTTTAGATCAAGGTCATTCAAGGCCAATGACCTATGACGTAACAATATTACATATTCACAATAATGAACAATTTAACTCGCACTATAGCAGCCTTTAAGCGGAAATTGAGACTTTGACCTTGAGAAACCTTTGACCTTGACCTTGAGTATGCTTAACTATGAAGTCATAGCATAACATACTTCATACTGAATAATGCCATCTGACCGGAATACTGGGGCCAATGACCTTGACCTGAGACCTTCGACCTTGACATTTATGTGGGTTGACCTTGACATATAACCTGATTATATGACGTTATGGCGTCACCACTCGGTCTACAGTGCAGGCGAACTGGTGCGACCGCATGATTGCGGCGATCTCAAAATATAGGTCCGATTTTTAAGCCGATAAGTAAAAAATTATTGGCCCGATTTTCACAATTTCTTCATCAATCGACGCCCTCATGAATTCTCTCAAATGTGGCCAAGTAGCGTTTTCCGGCGGCGAGTGGTTCTTCGGCCCTTGGAAAAATAGGCGGGGGTCACTTTAGGACCCCTCCACTGCGCGTGTTAGCAATGAATTTCCAGATGTTGATCTGGTTTTGGCATTCAAAGACAGCTAGGATATATTGAATTTATCTAGATCACACGTGAACCAGGAATTCTGGTCCTCGAACAGACTGACCCGGATCAGCTTGAGTGACTTTGAGCGGCCTGGATAGGTTCCCAATGCTCTTCGCCATGATCTAAACGCCAATCTAAGGCAAACATAAAGCATTGCTCAGTCAGTAGCGGATACAAGTGGGGGGCTACGGGGCTCAATCCCCCCCTCCCCGAGATGTCAGAAATCCTGATGTTAATGTATAGCCGGAGGCTGTTCCAAGGAAACGGCGGGGGAGACCTCAGCCCCCCGGCCCCCCCAAATGTCGTCCTGGATCCGCCGCTGTGCTCAGGCTGAGTTGAACACAGTGGGCGCAGACAGCGCGGCAGAGAAAGCAGACATCATCCAGATGTAAGGGGACGAGAGGACACTGGCATTGCCATAGATGAACCAAGGCTAGCAATGGGCCCTCCCTCCCTCCCTGATCGATAGCAATGGACCCTCCCTGATCGATCCTCGGCGCCCCCTAAAATGGTCACGGGGGAAGGGCACTTTCCCTCCCCGACCGAAGCCCACCGTCCCACAGTGGGCCCGCGGACCCTCAAAAGCGCTTATTATTCGGATTTCGTAAGTTCAAAAATATTGCTGTTTTATGGGTGTCATCAGTGTAAAATTGAATGTAGAATACGATGGCATTCTTGTTTTTTCTAAACGACTACAAAACTCTGTGCAGAAACAGTCTGAAGACGAGGTTTCCACCGAAAGCGTTTCGGAGCGCACTTATCGCCTGAATTTCCTTATTTGTTCACAAGTGTTTTTCAACGTTTCAAAGGCTTAGAAATTAGTTTTATGGCTTTTGTTTCTAGGAACGGAGTGTTCCAAATATGTTAGTACATGTTTTAACGTGATTTCGTGTATTGGTCAGGTATGGGGAGCAAATTTACCAAGTAATGTTACTGACGGAGATAGATTTGATCAAACTATATTTGAAATAGAGTTTTAAAAATATATCACCTTGTGCCGCAGTGAGACTTGGTCCACAAAGTAGCTGAAGGTGTTTACTTTCATGCCTTATAATTACTTTTTGCCCGATTTTGCCCGAATTCGTATTATGAGCATATTTGTTGTTCAGTGCAATGCACGGGTGCGGTCAAAGTATTACACTATTACAAGCCAAATGGTAGAAATTGTTAATTTTTAAGGCAGGTGTCGGCAAGTTTTCCCTTTAGGATTCGTCTCGAGTCCCGGTTAACACAATTCTGAGCTATTTCGTAGACCTGCAGGTTACGCAATCTTTTCCAGGTCACATTGGGTCAAATGCTTTACACAGGAAATATGGGTATTGTCTAAACACCGCTCGGGGCATAAGATAATGTGCAGATTGGCCTGGGTTTGCCACTCGCTTTACACTCAATGCATCAGATGATTACCTCGCTTCGCACGAGAACTGATCACGAGAGCTCAAATCTGATATGAGACGAAATATAAGACGGTCGTTTCCTTGAGTCAGAAGTGGCCTGGTACAGAGGAACAATAGGCCCCTGACTCAGTTGGAGAGGTGCCTTGTTCTAGCGAACTGTGGTTTTGTAGTGGGAAAAATGATCTCACGAAGGGATGTGTTTAACTTTGTGCGTGGCAATATTGTTATCAACAGAGTGGCAGCGGATGACGAAGTGTCATATGTTAAGGACACATTACAGGGCGGATTCAGTGAGCATAAAAGAGACACGTGCGGTCGGAAATTACAATTTTTATTGCAAGGCTGAAGCGGAAATGGCAAGCAAGTCACAGGACCCTAAACCGCTTCTTGGAGGAAGAGAAACAGTGGCTGAATGAGTGTTCCATCGCAGCAGATTCACCGAGGGTATTGGAGCCTGTTGACCTTGACCAGCCATGTACAAGCCGGGGTCCTTGTCGGCCGGTGGGTTTATGTGGAACACTTTCTGGAAGCTCCAAACGTCGTCGAACCTCCGCTTTCATGGCTGGTTACTCCTCTGCAGAGCTTTTGAATGTCACACGCTCCAAAGCGCCAGGGCCTTCCTGGTTTTCTCAAAGACGTGACCGTGGCTCCCACAAGACCTACTAAGGTAAGAAAATGCTAAGAAAACCAGCAAATACCTCAATACGATACACAGACGAAGAAGCACTTGCTGTGTTCATTGAAGGGCAGCATACGAAGCAAACCTGGCAGTTTACCAGAGAGTCGGCCAAGAGTCAGAATCAGGGGCGTAGCCAGGATTTCGCTCAGGGGAGGGCAGCGTCCCGAAAAAGGTCCCAGCGACAGCGCCAAAAGGGCCCTGATGGGTAAAAAGGGTTCTGCTTGTTACAGAATAGAGTGCTGAAGAGGGCTTAAGAGGGCCCTGTCTGGTATGAAATTTCATATTTGACCACAGAGCATAGTGCGGGCGAGCGCGCTTCGCGCGACCCGTGTCCTCAGGGGGCCCTCAGGGGGCCCTCAGGGGGGTGGCTGTCCTGCCCCCTTTGGCTACGCCCTGGTCAGAATGTCAGAATGCCGACATATGTCCTCCATACGACATCCCGAAGGCAAAAGAAATTGTTATCCGGTGGGGTATATTACTATGTATATTATCCTAGTAATATTATGCCAATAGCTAGACATAGGCTGCAGATACAGCAAAAACAGCCTCGAAAACTACTCGGGGGCATTTAAAACCCTAGATATAAAATATCGCTGATGTAGCCTCAATAGTTCGACGGTAATTAATTTTAAGCGCTTTTGAGCGCCCGCCGGCCCAATGTGCGTCCCCTGAAAGGTCAATAGCGCCCCTAAAGTGTTGCTTCTCTCCAGGATGCGCGTATCAGCGCCCCCGCGATATAATTTCGCGCCCACCTGATAGGTTTTCTGCCCAAATGTGACGCTCCCAACTATATGTCCTTCCCCCAAACGAAGGTCCTAAACCCATCTACGGACAGTGCCCAGTGCTTTGAAGACTGAAACAGCTAGAGTTCACTGCGGAGAGCTCAGAGCTCAAAATCTGACGAATATTTCAGTTTCCTCGTTGAGTTTCTCTTTGTGATACTACATGTTAGCGTCCATCCAATGCCATTCCTCTCGAGCCCGTCCCAACCAGTTCCGTCCCCGGACAACCTATTCAATGCGCGTTCTCGTCTCATTACATTCTCTTTACCCGGACTTAACACGCGCAGTGGAGAGGGGCCTGGCGTCAACGTGAAGTAGAGGGGTCCTGAAGTACCCCCCATTAGATCTAAAAACTAAAAGGGTTAGAAAAACACCCATTTGGGGTTGTAGGGGGTCGAAAGTGATCTACATAATAGATAAGTCCCATTGACCTAGGTTAGTATTTTCAAGGTCAAACGAGATCGTAAAGGTCAAATATGGGCCGTGCTTAAGATCAATTGGGAAATGCCGTGATTATGAGAAAAAAACGAGAATACACCAAAAGTGCATTCCCGGTCATAGAAGGAAGGTCCCACACAATTTGTAATACTATCAATGTCAAGTATCAGGTAGTCAGAGTAGAGGCTGGAACAAGGTATGGCAAATGTTAATTGTTTCATTGCACCAATATCTCACGTGCCTCTAATGTTTGCTTATATTCAGGAAAGCCTTTTGAAAAAAGACCTACAATGAACGTTCGCTTGCACAGACACTTACTGCATTGTAACATTGCTGACTAAACAAATTCAAGCAGAGGACTCTGCCCTCGCTCTTTGAGCTGGCCTGCCACGCCCATGGGACAGGATGCCCTGCATGGACGCAAAGTGGAAAGGAAGTGATGGGTCGGATGGAATGCAACGAACTGTTAACATTTTATTACGATGCCTGTCTAGCTAAGCCGGAGTCTGAGTGCGGATTTCCAGGGCTGGACGCGGGTTGTACTGCCGCTAGGCCTGCATCAGCGCATCACCATAAAGAGCGGAGACTGGAAATGAATCGGATCGACAGCACGGAACGGAGCACTAGCCGGCTGAAGGTCCGGAAATAACCCGCAGCGGCATTACTGAAGATCAGAGAGCACGGCAGCGTGAAATGCATGCATGGATGTCGCTATAAAGGCCTGCTCAGCATTACTGACAAACATTTAATTACAGGCCTGCATTAAATGTCAAAGAAACATAAAAATCGACCGAAATTACATAAAACTTTAACTTTCACAAGGGGTCAAAGCAAGGAACACAGACAAACACACGCGCGCGCAGGCGGACAGTTTTGCAGCCTCAGCTATTGAGCTGCGGCGCCACATCTATCTGGACGACGGGCGGCGGCTCTTTGGAGGTACACAAACCCATTCAAATGGAAATGGAGACTGGCACTGGGCCATGGCGAGAAATTCATTGATCACGGGACCCGCTGGGAAAAGGTGGACCGGACCTCGCCAATTCTGGCAAAAGCAAATGACGGGGACATGGCTGTGCACAGCGCGGTTGTACTTGACTTACCTCCGAAAATATCAGAATACAAAATTACGGCCAAGTTTTCATTTTGATGCTTTTTCTTCCGAAGCTTTGCCTTAAAAACAAATACGATTTTTCTGCCTATTGCAGCCATCCAAAACTTCGGAAAGTAGTCCCGCCACGTTAGCTTATGCTACACGTAGGCTATCTGCCCAGCACTAGTAGGCATTGGAATGGGGTTGATAAACAATATTGTTAGGACAGTATTTCTGCCTCTGCAACAAGTGTAACGTCTTTGGAGCTTTTAGCAGCATTACTGGTAGGGCACAGTGGCAAACTGGGTCATCATAGTCTGGGGATCACACAACTGATTTTTGTAGGTAATGATTAATAACAATTTGGCTTCGACATACCTGCTACAATAGTCGAAAGTTTGACCATCTTGGTATCCTCTCGTTATTGTTTCAAAAACCCATTGATGTATTTCTTTACGAAAAAAACAGGGGATATGTAGTTTAAAACCAATTCCACATGCGTAATCTAAACTAAAAGTCTAAGCTTGGCTCAATAGCCCTCACTTTGGAAAGACTAGGCATGCAACTAGGCAAAATCATCTACATGTTACGGCACAAGTGGCATTAAATAAAGCTCTAAGATGACACGACGCAAAATCAGAGCCATAGACATTCGACAACAACTTAGATAACTGAGCATACGACGGTATAATACAAATGAGCTGAAGCGAGCCAGCCCACTGATCAAAAGGCAGCTAGATACGCCCTCCTCCCACTTTTAACCATTCAAGGCATAGGCGGCGGTGCGGAGGGGGAAGGGGCACCGGGGCACCATACCACCCCCTTCGCCGTTGAGGTTATCCCTTGAAATCGGTGAAGATATCATTGAGGCAGCGTCTCGTACGGGCTTTCTGAAAACTCTGACTTTGAAATATCGTTCCCCAGACCACAGAGCCTGCCAGCCGACCCAGGTTGTTGGTTTTCGTCAGATATAGCATGTTTTACCCATATAATCCTCAATCACAACGTGTTATCTTTCCCGTAATCTAAAGTAGACCGGGACGTAAACACAAAAATGTGGATGCAAGTCGGTGCTCGTGCTAGCTTAATGAGGCATACAAGTTAAAATTGTAAAATATTAATTTGTGAGAAAAACTAGTTGTGGAACTGCTTTTTAGGTGTTGGTTTTCATTGCAGGCCGAAAGGTAATTGGTGGTTCACCACTCCATGGAGTGGTGTTGCGCGTTGGCCTAAATTTTTTTCTAGAGGAGTTTTGCCTCGCTTTCGAATGCGTGTTTTGAGAATAAGTTTAGGTGGTGTCGTGCTGCCATACATCAATGTAGGGTCCAGTTGCTAATTTAGCAGGAAGGCGTGCCCCACTCTTTGAGTCGAGTTGTGGTGATTTTTTTAGCCCACTACCCTTTTAATAGGTAGGCAGGGTGCCCTTCGTCCCGTGCGACCCTGCTAATAAAGTTCCATTATAAACAGGTTTAGAAGTATTAAGTACTGCAATAGGGTCGCACCACTCCGCTCCTTTGTTTTTTAATCATGCAATACAACTTAATGCTAATAAATTATCCTTGTGGTTCCCCGAAAGATAGACGAACTAGTAACATTCGGGGAACCACGGGGTCAGTAAGGTATTTGTGGGTTATTTCTATAAGCAATAAAAACTGCTACAAAGGCGAGATAGTTAGATAGAGGAGGTGTCCGCTCCATAAAGCAGTGCATAACAAGTAGTCGCTGGAGGTGAATTAGTTTTGAATTTTCTTAGTAGGGGTTCATATTTTAGTGTTGTAATGTCATCCAGATTATATGGCGTTGTTATGTTACCACTGGATCAACAGTGCAGCCATGGTGCGACCGAGTAACTGTGATGGTCTCAAAATATAGGTCTGACTTTGAAAGCCTATAATTTCAAAAAACTATGCATCTATTTTCAAATTTGTCCCACCGATTTTCCCGCTCATTAACTTTCTCAAACTTTCCCGAGTAGCATTTTCCGGCGGCGAATGGTTCTCCGACGCCCTCAGAAAATAGGTGGGGGCACTGTAGGACCCTATTTTAGTACGCGTGTTAAGTCCTTTCGCCCTTTTACACCCACCTGTTATTCTATGTACCCTTTTCGGTTCTGTGAATGTCGACGTCACCGCAGCTTCACTGGATTTGCGTCCGTTTTATTCATATTTTGTCCTTTACTATTGTTAATGACGCAAAATGAACTCAGACGTTGGTGCACCATAAAACACCATATATGATGGTGATGCTAATGGAATAAGGAGACCACAGTGGCCCTGGCCCTCCCCCCTCCCAGCCCCTCCACTTCTTGCCATACATTTCTCAATTTTTGTCCAATTGGGGAACAAATCTTGAAGGTATCAAGGGACCCGCATCCGACAAGTTCTGGATTCCAGAAGTGACATTTTCTTTGTCAGCAGGAGGTGAAAAATGCCCTACCCTCTTCAACTTTGCCCGCTGGCGATGCTCATGTATAATATAAGCCTTTTGGCCTTCTGATCTATATTAGTTTTATATTTTGGTCACCAAGTTTCTATTTTCCGACTGTGGTCCGGCTGCACACTTTTTAGCTGTTGAAAGAACCATTTCAACAGGAAGCAGCACTTCCAACAGCCAGACACTAAATTTATGAGCACATTCCTCTAAACTTTTTATCATTTTGTGCAGCCCAGTCTCATGGAAGACGACTGAAAAGCAGGGAACATAACCCTAGGTAGCGAAACACGAAGAGCAATAACGAAAGATTGATGTTGCGTTTTCCCGCTTTAGAGTCACTGCCATTATTGCAATTATAGCCTGGAATGGCTTGTTCCAGAATCGTTTAAATAATCTGCTCTCGGCACTGAGAGAGAGGAAGCTAGGACACCATGAGGTGGTGGTGAAAATAGCTCTAGAACTCCTAGATGTTATTTTTGAGACTTAAGAAAATAACCAGAAAGTTCTGCGGGCGTTTTTGCATTTTGGCATCTAACAAGCAAATGACTATCTCGAAAGAGGGCATGAACAATGTATATGCAGACATTGCAAAAATGCGAAAAGTGTGCACTTACAAAAAGCGTTTAAAACTCGGTCGCTTGCGGAGGAATGACTGCATTTTTTCCTTCATCCACCTAAAAAAAAGGAATCAGCTTCGTCCAGCAATACAAACCCAGAGGGGTGCAATACAGGAATGTGGAAGTCCCACTTAGACCCATTGATTATAACAATTTTCTTTAAAGCACATATTTCACACAATTTGGGGTCCTGTTGTTCTATCCCCCAAACAAATAGCTTATATCCAGCACTTAGTTTGTTCTACGGTCCTTTGTTGACGCGTTATTCCGAGAAAACTACGAGGGGGATTTAGCACGAGCTCCTGTCGCCTTCCCCATGCACTGTGCATGTAAATGAATTGGTAACTGGTGGACTTGGAACTGGCTTCCACATACCGGTTACAAGACTCCGATTATTCCCGGTTTGGCTGAAATTTGGGGGTTTAGTAACGTAAATGGGATGCCTGCCCCCCCCATCCCTCCCCATTTCCGACGTGCATGACCCGAATCCTCCAGATAATGCCCTGAAATCCTATATGTCCCGCACCTCATCGATGAATCATCTGGTTATCTTGCGAGGCATGCAATATTGATAGGAGTTGAGCATAAGTAGACCCTATTGCCATGCCGCTGTGCCCTTTAAAACGACTTGCTGATGTTGAGGTTTTTTAACTCTCCTTCCAGACCAAGATATACGCGAAGTGGGACCTCCGGGACAGAAACAGTTGTGAAAGTTTTTTTCCAATTCTATACGTGCAAGAATTTTATGAATGTGGTTGAGAGAAAACTATCGATATTTCTCCATTCATTTAGAAAACTGATTTTCAAAACTAAAAAGCAGAGATTTTCAATATAATGCTCTGAAAGGTGTGGCGATTTCTCTTTTTTCTACCATGGGTTTCAAGGGGGAAACCATACATTTGCCCCCTTCCCAATCTTGAGGAGGGGGCAGTTTGCCTCCTGCCCTACCCCTCCGGCAGTGCCGCTACTGTCTGCAGCCCTCTGGAAAGGTAACAGATCACCAAATAAATGCGATACGATATATACAATGCCTGTTATACGACCAAGAGAGGCTTCATTTTTGTTGCATCGATGAAAGCTTGCGAAGGCAAAGCAACTTAGCTTCTTGCGGATGCAGCCAGCCCCCGTTCAGTTGGCCTGGCCAGGGTACTTTAACTACGGGTGCAACCAAGTTTCCTACTAAATATAGTCCTCCCATGATGACGTCACCGCCATTTCCTACTAAGTTCTAGTATATTCTACTAAGTTTTTGGATGGATCAGCTGGAACATACCAAGTTTGGGCGTATTTGGCAGCAATCTAGTATAAATCGAAATCAACTTGTTTCACCCATTTGACAGTAACCTTGATCTCAACGGCGAGCAGCGTATTTTACGTAAATCTAATGAAAAAATCATATCACTTCAAAGAATTTGTTGAAAGGGCATGCATTTATTTGATCAACTCAGGCCTACTTAATAGCCGAGAGAAATAAATTTACCTTCGCTCAAGAGATCACCAATGTTTATTGTCTTCTGCTGCAGGTACCACTAACAGCCAATCAAAGGTCAGAAATCAACAGCCAATCAAAATCGAGATTAGTCTTACTGCAAACAGCGGTTAGTGCTGAACCTGTCCTTATTTTGACACGCTCTGGAAAATTTGCAAAAATAATATTCTTCACTGGAGTTTTTGCAAAACGTCTGATGGTTTCACAAATAAAAATATTTTAGCTTTCTGTTCAACCATATAAGTTTTGTTGATACAGTTCTAAAATAGGTTATTTGGAGCTTCGAAAAAGTGCAATTTCTCCAATGCCCTGCATAGTAACTGTTGTGCCTCTCCAGCCATGATGACGTCATGCTGCCAAACAACTTGAACGGGGTCTGGGCCTGGCGACATGTGACGCTGACGTCATCGCCGTAGCACCAGAGGCGTTTTTCAGCTTAAACCAATGGGGCGTTGGGTGTTTTTGTGCGAGCGTGAAAGAAAACTACTGCATGGATTTCTTTGCAAATGATTTGGGGGATGGCTGCTCGGGAAATTTTCTATAAAACATTACATTAGCTTAATGCCGTCAGAAGCCTCTTAAAATCTCTAGAACTTCAACCAGTCTGGTATTCTAGGGCCTTAGGCGCAACCATGCGTCTCGAATATTACAAGGAATAATCATTGTTGTGACATGACGACGCACCAGTCGCTGACGTTTCAACATCCACCCTAAGAAGAGGATTGCAACAACAACGACCAATCCCTTATTCTCGGATCCCGTCCTATTCATTGGGCCCACCAGCACATTAATTTGGGAGAATTACCCAATTGGAGCTCTTAAGGTATGCTCTCATAATTTCCAGGTAAAATGGATCTCCCGTGTCAATCAAGTATCGTGACACCAACCCGTGGCTGCTTGCAAGCGGTTACTAGGCGGGATTCGCTAGTACATTGCAATGCGTCAAGCACAAGGCAACACATGCACTCTTAAGCGTGAATACATCCCATACTGTAAGTCTGAGGACAATAACAGATACATCCATCCATGCATCTTGCAAAGAGCATTCGGATAAGAAAATATACGATACGCCTATCAGAATGGAGCGACAAATGAGATTAGACAAGGTGAAAGACAAGAAATTCAGCAATCTGAATAGATCAGATTTCTGACATACGTTTTCAGTTTTACTGATTCTTAATAGGTTTGCGTCAGGATATGTGTGTCCATTTGTCAATCCAAAGGCACGGAGATAGACATGACTCCATTTTTGGATTGAAAAAGAGGTGAGTTTCTAAAATATTTGCGTTTGCACCGTGTCATGCAGAAGTGATGATTGCTATGAAATGTACTTTTCAGCAGCTCTCGAGCACATTTTCCACTGACGAGATAGACCCCATTGAAGGACCCTCCCCCTTGGACGAAACCATTCCGCCGACAGGCCTTGCTACTGGGGCAATAGTAGATCACTGCACCACTCCCAGCGTATTTGTGACTGCTGGGACCAGAGGTCGGAAAAAGTGTCGAAGTATCACCGATGGAATTTCAAAACAACCTTCAGTAACCAATTATATTGAGCTTGGCACCAAAAGGGGATTATTTTCCGGACCCCCTGAGTCCTTTTAAATCTTGCATAGGGTATGGGCAGGTTGAGCGTAAACTTCGCAGGCTGAGGTGTGCACAATCCTGCTTATTTTGTCACCCACGTGATCTTCTTTTGTCACCAACATTGTTGGCGATTTGGAAGATTTTTCAACCTCTGGCTGGGACTATGCATGTTATCTATTTATTTATTTATTTTACTTCTTCAGGACACTCCACAATGGACAGGTGGCTATTCTTAGACTGGCATTAATTATTTCAAAACACAATCCATGTACAAAAGACAATACTAATAGACACTATCAAAGAATAAGATACACTATGGTTCAAAAATCGACGCAAAAAAACAATTCAATACCACACATCTTGCAGTCGCATCCCGCGGAACTAACTCTTTAACCAGCAAGTGAGTGTTTTTTTTTAAACCAGCCATCTGCAGTTCAGTGAGATTCGGCGGCAGAGCATGATACAACATGGGGGCCCTGTATATGAACTGCCGCCGGCCAGCCTCTGTCCGTATCCTCGGCAAGTGTAAAAGTTGAGATTGACGTGTTTGTCGGGCATGGATGTCAATGTTGTGTTGAAGGGATGAGGATAGCGCTATTGCTTGTTTAGTTCCGATGATGTTGTGGGCAAGGTTGAGAGTATGCTATTCTGCTATCTGTCTGGAACTGAGCCAGCCTGGACCTCTCAATACGTCTGATATATATATATATATATATATATATATATATATATATATATATATATATTGAAACTTTCGGCGACCGGATACTACTTTTGCGCTGAAGTTTAAAATCTTTTTAATTTTTCGATGGTTTTTGTCCGAACAGTTGACGTACACTGAAATACAGTATCGAACGTGTGAGAGAACCAGGTTGTGAACAACGCTTGAGAGGATGCGTTTGGGGAGGTGGTGGCTTATGTGAATTAATGTTATTAAAAGACCGAAACACTGTTGCATGAGATGGTTTACGTGTATGTCCCACGAGGGATGATTGTCGAATATGATACCCAGGTTACGGACGGACTAAGCTGGGCTGAGCACGAAATTAGATCTGCAGGGGCGGAAGGTCCTTAAGGCTTTGGCAACTGGCGATTACAATTAGTTGTGTTTTGGTGGCATTGACCTTCATGCCATTAGTGCAGAACCAGTTATCCAAGGATGTAAGGGTACGCTCCATGCCGGCTTTAAGATGATTCGCTTGATCCCTTCGGCCGGTAACAATAACTTGAGTATCGTCTGCATACTGCGTGATGCTAGAATCGATCGCAAAATAAAGGCCTTCGTCCCAGCCCACACCCCTGAAGGGAGCCGGGAGAGCTACCCTGGGGAAAACTCGACTCCCTGTAAACAGTAAATGTCCCCGTGCAGCAGCCACGGTCTCTCTGTAGCAGGTCGGACAAATGACAAGAAAATATTCAAGGACAGACTATTTACCCAGCATAACGAACAAGGAGAAGGGACTGTATATTTAAAGTGGGACTCACGGTCATCACTTTACGTGTGAATTATCATGTGAAACAATGTACATACATGAATTTTTATTCCCATAAACACTCAGACGCGGTGGAACACGGCCCAACTGAGTTAGGGTTAGGAGGGAAGAGGGTGTCAACAGAAGCACGCTGAAGTCTCAAACCCAAAACTAGATGAGCGAAACGTATCTGTTAATCACTGTCTGATAAGCTGCATTTTGCGCTTAAAACGATGGAAGAGCACCGCTTCACACTTGTAAAAAAATTGACCAATAGGTTAAAGAGTGTTCCACTTGATTGCAGTTTCCAAGAGTACTGTTTATGGTTTGCCTGAATCTGAAAATAAAGAAACCATTCGTTTTGGAGTGGCTTTCAGCTTTGGAAACCTAGCATTTCCTTTTTCTTATCATTTCTGAGGTCATCAAAAAATATGTTTCATAGCTTGCAAATGCCAGCCTTGATTTGCGCCAAAACATAGACTCGCACATGGAGCACCCGAACCACACGAACCATTGACATTTTAGTGGTGATGTTTTTACAGCCGATGCTTTGCATTTGACAACCAATGTTTATGTAGTATAACCTTAGGATTTTCAAAAACTTTAGACTACGAAATCTACAACAGTTAAATATATATTACTGTCTCAATAAAAAATTGGTTTTTTTAAACTTACGAATCTCGTCAAGCACGAAAGAATGGCTCGCTTGCTAGCATGCCATTTTTCATAAGTGGGAGGGGCTTAGGATTTAAACCGATCAAATTTCTGCAACCGCTGCAAACCGATGGAAATAATTCATTCAGGATTTGAAAAAAGTCCGCATTGGTTTACGCTAACTTCTTTCAACACGCATGAAACTTCGCATATGCGTGTCATCTCATACTGCGCAATCGTAAATAACAGTGTCATTAGTTTCATTCAACCAGCAACGAGCCCGCCCACTCGCAAATCAAGCAGGATGCCCGACATAGTGACCGACTCTTGACTTACCCAGGGGGCCATTTCGTGAGTTTCTCCGGAGCGATGGTGGTAGTTGAGGATGAGCACTGTGCTCACCACCGAGGAGGCCACCATGAACATGATGCAGTTGAAGTAGGTGCCTACCAACAACGTCCGCGTTAGCTATGCTACAAACTGGCGTAACACTCACTCGCTTTATAGTTGATTTCGTTGCTGCAAGTTTTATCTGGATTCACAACTTTGTTTACTTAAGTATTGTAAAGAGTCAAGAAAAGATGAGACGTAAAATTGCATAGGGTCTCGTGGGAGTGACCCAAGACCCTTAAAATATAATAAAGCAGGAGAGAGTAAAGGAGCTAAATTACCTAAAGCATACAAACAACCCTTCAGACAACACCAACTAGAAATAGACTCAAAATCATAAAGGGCTCTAAAAATGCATAATGTCGAACAACAACACGCTGCAATGCTTAGAACCATTCTAATCACCTAAGGCACCACAAGGCACGCTCTAAAAGATGTACAAGCGAAGAGAAGGTCCGTCGTGTCTTTCCCTGCGCTTTTACCTCTCTTGGCACCTGCCCTGTCTTGCCCGGTCTTCCTTTAGGTGTCTTAAGCTATTAGAAGAGTTTTTAAGGCTTTTGCCTCGTCTTTCCTCGGCGTTAGGAGTTTTAAGAGACTTTTGTTTGTTCAGTCCATTTTTGGTTGTTTTTTTGTCTAAGGATGGGTTTTCCGTGTGTGTTTTACGTTCTTTAGCTCTTTTAGTCTTCTGCTTTATAATATTCTTAGTCTTAGGTCACTGCCATGAGACCGTATTTGATTTATGGCACCCTACCTTCAGCAGGCTCTTCGAGAATTTATAACACTTCCAATCATTATATTTCGCAGACTGATATAACATTTTTGATGAAAGCGAGAAATATGCATGATAATAAAATCACAGTCATTAATTGACAATCTAGAGAAAAAAGCAATAGGGTCAAATATGCATGCTTCAAACACTTGAATGACAGTCGCCATGCATCCGCAATAGACTTGTCATTTAGAGTTTGTTGAGGTTTAAAGGTAATCATTAATGCTTAAAGGCACCCACTGAATTATTATTTGGTTTAATGCATGCATATTTTAAAGGTTGTTCAGTTTATACGCCCTATTCACACTTTACCGGTATTTGTACTGAGACGAAGCTGATCAATTGTGACTGCTTTTTAAGTGAAGTGTTATGTTCTTAGGCGCCGTTTATTCCGTGGCAGCCGAGGGGCAGGAGTATCAGGTCCGTCTGTTGAATACATTTACGGCGCGGGAAGCCGTCTGAGTTCTGCTTATTGGTGGTGAAATGGTGAAAATTCCGGCAGGGTGAAAAAACGCAATGTGTTTTATTTCCTTCAGAAAGGTTCGTGATTTCCTTCAGAAATGTTCGTAATTTCCTTCAGAAATATAGTTTTGTATTCTGGAAGACAGGAGCAGTAGCCGCTCAAAGAATCGGGCGGCACAGTCAATGTCCCGAGCGAGCCACATGGCTGTAACCCGTGCCGGGGGGAAACCATAGGTGTTGATCCAGAGGTAAGCCAAGTTTATGATTCTCATATTTATGCTCGTGTTAGATACAGTGCCTGTGATACAACACTCAACACCGGTGCAAAACACAGACAAAATAGAAAGCTATCTGCCTAGATAGGCAGGGGGGCATGACAATTGTTGATAGACGAGGGTACACATAAGAAATTACTTCCTTCTAGGACCACTGCAGGGAAATAACACACGATCACACAACGTGGGAAGGTTAGGTTTAAGGTTATACAGTAGGATATTAGTAAAAGTGAGGAGAACGAAAGCAGAGCCTTAAAACATATATTCATAAATGAATCACACCAAGGTTAATACTATAAAATAATTTCACAAGCTAGAAGTTCAAACAAGTGCTACACGATCTTATTAAAATAAAATACTAAAAGTTGGGTTTCAGGCTTGTAAACAAAGGTGGCACACCCTCGAGGTTTCTGGAAATGAGCAGAATAGTTTTCCTAACATTTCCCTAGTTTTCCTAACATTTCCACGCGCAGTGGAGGGGGTTCTTAAACTGCCCCCGCCTTTTTCCGAGGTAGCCGGAGAATCCTTTGCAACAGGAAAACGCTATTTGACTGCATTTGGGAGAATTCATGAGCGCGTCCATCGGTGAAATACATTAAAAAATAAGTAGATAATTTCCATAGGCTTTAAAATCCAGGCCTATATTTTTATTCAGGCATATATTTCAAAAGCAGGCCGTAACAATCGCGCGGTCGCACCATTTCTCCTGCACTGCAAACCGAGTGGTGACTTAATAACATCATATAATCGGGATTAAATGTCAAGACCAGCTCAGATGAAGGCGAAGGTTAAAGATAAATACCAAGGCTAAATGAAATGATTTTCAAGGTCTTTGACCCCCAGTCCTCCGGTCAGATGACATTACTCGGTATGGCGTATGTTATGTTATGACCTCATAGTTAAGGTTACTCAATGTCAAGGTCGTCATAGATCAATGGCAAAGGTCTTTTGTCAAGGCGAAACCCTCATTTCCCGCTCAAAGTATGCTACGGTGTCAGCTATACTGTACATTATTGGAAATATGTCATATTGTTACGGTGCAGGTGGTCAATGACCTTGACTGACCCTGACCTCAAACTTTCAAAGACAATTGTGTGGGACCTCCCCTCTATGACCTAAGTCCCCTTTCAGTGAATTAACGTTTTTTTAGCAAAATCGCGGCATTTCTCAATAGGTCAACAGCCGGGAATAAAGTTGACCTTTACGAACTCGTTTGACCTTAAATATATTTACCTAGGTCAATCAAATTGGTTATTATGTAGACCACTATCACCCCCACCCACCAAAAGAATAGGAATTTTTGAACCCTCTTGGTTTTTCAAACCTCAGGGGGTACTTTAGGCCCCCCTCCACTGTGCGTTTACGCCAGACCCCTCTCCACTGCGCGTGTTAACTTCAACGATATATGCATCACAAATGGGCCTTACCGCGTGCATTTGCATGATATCCAGTAAACTGAAGCAAAATTCTGCTATGGCCTAATAGAAAGTGGACCGTTTTCTAGCCTCTTTATTCAAAGTGAATATCTCTCTCCCAATGACTGCCCGAGATTTGCATGGAGGTCAGATATTTGCCAGTCTCCATTTAACACCAAGTCCCTTCTAATTTGGCAAAACAAAATAAGGGGAAGCATTAGTTTTGGAGTGCTGCGGCGAGGAGCATGATTATAAGTTAGCAATATGTATACTGGCCAGTCTCCTTGAAGCCTGGACGTAAAATACATTTAGATTATATATTCGGGCACAGCCCTTCATCAGGTAGGTTAGGTTAGACCATTTTGCCGTCATTTTGCACCTACACTATGACTGAGCATTTGTGATTTGACCTACCTGATTCTGATGAAGGGCTGTGCCCGAATATAATAATCTGAGTGTATTTTACATCCAGGATTCGAGGAGAGAGGAAAGGATTGATGAAAGGTGTAATTCACTACCTCACCCAAGTAAAATGGTTTGATTTAATTCGTTAAAAAAGTAAGCGTAAGGAACCAAGGTATACACTGAAAACCGAATACCACACAGATGTGATAGCGGATACTATTCATACATAGGCAATCCACTGGTGATAAGTCACGCTAATATTGCAGTATGTCCTAATAAAACCAATGAAAATCAATATAAGATCACACAATGCTGGTAATAAGTTTCGCTTAAGTCATGTCTAATGGAATTGAACCATTTCCAGCACTTAACATCCTCTCCATACATGATCCCCGGATAATTCGCGGCTCTTACCTGATTCAAGGCCATTAGTATAAAAATCCCATTACCACGCATTATTGTACCCGGTGACCTTTATAATAATGTTTGGGGCTTAACGACTCTATAACTGCCAAATCCTAAGGCAATATATCAGAACTGCTCTGACTGCCATCATTTTGGACCATTTTTTGCTGGGGATAGTTAAGTGGGTCTGGTGCTCTGACCTGAGATGATCCAAATAATAAACTTATCTGAGCAAGAATCAGGGATAAACAAAGCTAGGTGTGCGGTGGTGAGTGGCGTCGCTGTCTTTCTGCCAATCCTGAAAGGCCTTGGACGTGATTAAAAAGCTTTCACTGTGGAAGGTTTAAGCTGGGCTGACTAAAAATATTGATGAGATGATGCTAGAGCAAGTTAAAAAACTGTTATTCGCTTTCATGACATGCTGTAACTTTTTTATGCAATGGTTCTTAGCCGTTTGTTCATTAAAACGTTGCTGTCTCAAAGGCTTTGGCAGTCCTAAGCTGACCACGAATACAGCAAGGCTTTATCGAAAGCATCAAAGTGCATTGTAAATGATACTTCTAATAAGTTCTGAAGTAGCTTTTAATAGCAGCGTTAGCTCAAATTTCACCAGTCCCCATTTCAAAGAACATCCCGAGTAAATAGATCAGGTGGACCACGCAACATTTTTTTATGGAAATCTTGAACACTCGTAAACGTCGGTATTCTGAACTTGGTGAACTTAAATGGTGGACTTTGTGCCTTCTCCACCGAAAATATGTCATATAAAAGCGGGTGAAATCGTGGAAAGTAGCATAAACACCCATGTAGGAACAGGAATAGTACATGTAGACCATTATTTCGCATCAGTGCCATATAACCAAGATAAAGGTCACCACAAATTTAGAAGACAATTTTAGATAAGAACAACGAGGAAAGCATTAAGCTCTGAGGAGACACACGGTAAAAACGGCGAGTTGGCTGTTAATTTGAGCTCCGAATGTTTCAAGAAGCAAGAACAGAGCCAGAACTTACCTACGCAAGTGAGTTCATTCTGACACACCAACTGCTTGCATTGAACCACCCGTCGCAGAAAAAAACAGCCAAATGTTCTAGTATGCAAATGTAAGTTGGAATTGATAAACATTTTAGGACAAGGCTTTAAGCATTTCTTCGTTTAGAGATTATGCAGAGTGGCAGCCAAAGGGCTAACGGTATTTTCAAACATTCTAACGAAACTAAGGATGGGACGTTGGCTGGCGCCGTGGCACCATGAAGGGAAGCGGTGTTGAGTGTAGTAACTAAAAAGCCTATTCAATTGGAAGTTAATCGAAAGCATAGACAACAGTGTGAGTAGACGACATGAAATTTACGGCGGCATTTATGAACAGAATGTTTTTCGACACATACTCAGCAACAAGGACCAGATATTTCATTGGGGGAATTTAAGCTACTTTTCTTACTGTACAAAGACCAACTCTAAGTAAAGTGAATCCCAAGGCAGGTACTGGTACATAAAAACAAATGGTTCTCAACAAACATAAACAGGTTAACCTGCTCAGTGGACTGATGAAGTCTCGAGAAGAGCGCATCCTGTGTGAAAGAAAAAAAACAAGAGAAATCGAAAATAACATGTACTTACCTTCAAATGGTCCGAGCGAGAGGGTGAGATTGCGCGCGGGGCAGAGAGGGATAGATGGGTGAAGAGAATTAATCTATATTGGTCAGGTCACACAATACCATCGCTTACCAAACTAATAAGCAATTATATCCAAGACTTAGATAAATATAGAGGTCTAGATAGATAGAAAAAGAAGGAGACAGAGAGAGGAGGTTTATCTTGAAAGCGGCTAGCAAAAATAGCCACACACCACCGCAAATACATTACAGGTTTCTGCTATTATGTGTGCTCATTTCAGCAAGTTGACAAAGTCCAGGGAGGTCCTAACCCCACCCCCAATGCCATCGGTATATCTACCTTCGAATGTCGCTTATCCTTATTAGTTGTGTTGGTACTGAGCTGGTGAGAATGTATAATATCTCACTCAAGAAAAATATCAAGGAAAAATATATGATATAAACAAATATCTGGCTTGCCCTAGAGACAGCGTATTCCCAGCAGGGAGGAAAAATCTAGGGGAAGGCAAAACTGGCATTTGTCCTACCAACCCCTCCCCCTGGTTTTGGCTATTTGCTTCAAAAGCAAAATGTTTTTACACGACTTTGGGCTTCGTCCCCCAGCCATTTACATAGATCCGATACTGATTTTAAGTCAATAAATGCGTTACATTCGGTGCTACCCTATATTTCAGAGGCTAGGAAAGCAGCTTGCCAGTCAACGAAAACAATAATCTGCAAACGTTTCACAGGAAACTGATTCATTTCTCCAAAATTATAGCAGCAGAAGCAGAATCGGCTTTGTTATAACATTTTCTTATTTCATTACAGAATGTGAATGTTGGGTCCTGATACTTCCTCCATTTTGATGTCTGTGGGCGCGGCCTGGCGCCATAAGGCCCGCGCCACTCGCCAGGTGGCGTCAGCTCTAAAAGACCGAAGGCACGCCGCAGACGCATAAAACTCAGCCAATCGATGAGTACAGTAGTAGGCCATTGTGCTGAACTAGAAGTGCCGTCAGGCACTTTCAGTACCGCACCCGGGGCAACTATCTACAACATCTTCGGGATTGTTCTAAATGAGAGTGCTTCAGCAACAAGACCACATTCATTCACCGGACCAAACAGTTTGTGGCAATTCGCACCCCGCGTACTCGCACTTCACTGGACTCACGTCTGAACGATACCTATAAGATGATACACACGCAAAGATATCACTTTTGGAGCTTAGCGAAATTTGCAGACCACAGATAGCGCGTCAAGTACAATAGCACCATGTTCAGCACATAATAGGCTTAATTTTTATGTATTTAATGTGTACTTTTTAATTATTATTTTTGTGTATTTATTTGTATTTTGTGTATTTCCGAGAAATTAGCAACGATGCCCGTAAGTGCCATTGCATCGACACCAGAGCTAACGTGGGTGAGAAATAACCCGACTCAATTGTAGCTAGCAGAAGCTTGTGATTCGGAAACAATGAATAATTTAGGAATTAGCCTCTAGTTTTGTGAGATGAAGGATTACAACAATTGCATCCCTGCGGTCTCATATATCAGATGCTATCAACAAGGAATACCCTTAAAGGGAGTGTGGCGCCTTTACAATGGGACCTGAACTGAGATAATCACGTGACAGAGCATATCACAAAACTACGTGTTCGATATTTCAGTTGTCCCAGAACTCACCGAGGGCGGAGAAACGGGGTGTATTTTGAGCGAGTGTCGACCCCACCGGCTCCAGCGGGGCGTCTCTCTGATGAGAAACCGCCGGCGCCAGCCAGTACATCCATAGGGGATACCCGCGCGCTTTAAGTAGTACACTCACGAAGCTTTGTTGCTTCATGGAAGGCGAGTTCTGAGAACAATGAAATATGAAACTGGACGGATTTCCGCACGCTCAGCACGACTGGTGGATCAGTTCAAGTCCCAGGAACGTGCCGTATTCCCTTTAACACTGACCTCGATGCAGATCCCAGGGGAGCCTAGGATGTGATCGCGCGACACATTCTGTATGATTCCCCAGTTTCGAACGTCCATGCAACATGACGTTTAAGCAGTTCCAGTCATCTGCCTCCATCTTCTCTTTAAACCACCCGGCATATCAGTCTCGACAGACTGACTGGAGGTCGGCTTAGTGAGCGGTGGTGTAGTGGGTTAGCGTGTTGGCTTTCCACGCAGCCGACCCAGGTTCAAGGCCCAGCTGAATCCCTGAGCGAGGAACCATTTAGCTACCCAGAAACCCTTCCAACAGGGAAATAGTTGGCGACACAGTATGACCCTGGTAGTTTAGGCGTGGATAATCCCTAAAAAATTACTCTTATTCAGAGCCCAGCTTAGCAGGTATTCAACAGCATTTGGCTTCGGTGCAGTGGCAGATACAATGGGAAGGGGGGGGGCTCGTAGCTAAGCCCCCGCCCCTGAAATTTCAGAGTGCCTATAGTAAGTGCATTGCCGGAGGCTGATCTGACACAATGGTGGGGGGAGGCTCGAGCCCCCTAGTCCCCTCCGAAATGTTGACTAGGATCCTCCACTGCTTCAGTGTATTTAATAACATTTAAAAACTATTAACGGTAACATTAACATCTAGACTATATGATGTACCAATATGAAACTTTGCTCAACGACCAGAATTTGGAAAATGCACACAAAGAGATTTAAAGCATTGTTTTAAAGATCTGCTTGATGATAGAAAAATAATATCAAGCTGTAGTTGATCTATGCGGAATAGGGTGTATTGTTGGTGTGTCAAATATTCAAATTCCGGTGCATTGGTTTCAGTACAGGCATTTTCGGCAGCAAAACTGAATTTTAAGCACAGGTGTTGTCCTCTAATTCTTTATTGGAGCGATTCTTTGTGCCACCTTAAACATCAAACATGCCACCAAACATTTTTGGAGGTGAGGTCACTTGACCTGCGCTGGTGACCTGACCTGAGATGACCCAACCTTACAATTTTGGGAAAAGTTGCAGAATTGATCAATAATAAGGTGTAACAAGTACGGCAGCGCTTCGCGCCGCCATTTTCTCGTACTGTCGGAAAAATCCGAGGGAGGTGTTCAAACACCCCCTCCACCGGAGCGGGGTTAAACTGCAACAGTTATTTATATGGTGTTGTAAAATTTTATAAATAAACAATTTGGGAAATATTCATTACGATACTTACACAAAATACCTAACAGAGCAATACAAAACAATATTTATAGAAGCCCCGGGTTTGTAATCTATATGCTCCAGCCAATAGTGACATCTCGCCATTAAAAATTGCTTAAATCAAAAAAAGTTGACGCGCCCCTAAACCCAAATAATCAATTAAATCAAGAAGATGGAGCCGAAAAACCCGATTTAAGATTCCACTTTACAACCGAATATGCCCGAGCCGAATAAAAAGTTGTGTTGGTAATGGACCCAATGCGGATTGAAAAGTAAATATCCGCTGGGAACTCAGGGAACTAACTAAGGGAGGATTACGCAGAGGTAACATGCCATCGAGAGCAAAGAGAATGACACACACTCACACAGTGGATAGACCGGAGGGGGAAGACCTGTTTCATGAACCACATGACAACACCATGGTACATCCATGCCCTGTAAAGCTAAATGGTTGGTGGAGCTGCATACGCTCCTGACAGAAGGGTATCGGTGGAAGGACAGGCAAGAAGTCTCCAGAAGCTCACTGACAGAACCATAAGCCACCGGACTGTGAGACAGGCGCACAGAACCACTGGAAGCGGGTACAACAAGAAGACGAACGGCGCCGTGAAGCTGCCGGAAGCAGCCGCACAGGCTACGAGAGCCGGGAAAGCGAAGCGACGTGTGTCGCCGCAGTTTCTCTACCTAATACAGGCATTGCATCTGACACTTGCGGCAGTTTCTCAGCGACTAGATTGTGGAACACGGTCATGGACAGAAGAATCGTGACTCCTGAAATCACACAGGCAAATATGGTGTAGACAGTTGCGATTAAGCGGTCTCTGGTTGCCGCAACAACGTCATACCTCCGCTCGCCTGGCCCAATTTTGCCCCATTGCCGTTTTTTTAGAATCCCCTCGGTTGCCACGTCTTACATCTTATCAGGCGCACAAATATTTAGTTTGCCACTACAGCATACTGGATCTAAGCAAAGCTTTTACCCAAGAAGCTCGCGGTTGTGAAGGTTTTTACCTATGAGCGGGACAGCGTCGGACGTTGTGGGCATACTCTCGGCCACCATATTTAGAAAGACAGTGAGCGATAGCAAAATGGTAACACCTAGAAAGAGGAACGTAGAGTGAGTGTGAGTAATGGCACAGGCTTTAGGAAGAGACGGGTCATGGCAGGACCGAACGCACGTTCCGGCCGGGCCCGCGCGCACCACTCTGAAAGAGAGAGACAAGCCGGTGGTGGGTAAGAGACAGCCACACGCACGATAGAGGAGGGACAGACGCTGGAGACGGGCAGGAGACCAGAGAAAACAAGCCAGTGCGACACAGGAAAGGACACACCAAATAGAACGTGCGAGCGAATTTGCGCGTGAAGGAACCAAAGCATACGCCGAGCAGGGCAAGCACAGCTTTAAAGAGCGTGATTTATTTTATTATTGCTAGCTGGTTTGCAGTAACCATTTTCTATTGGTGATTTATTTGGTGGTCAGTTAGTACATCGATCGAGCAAAGTCTAGAGTCGAGCTTGGGCGGGCGCACCCAGCCAGTGGGCCTGAGGCGCTCGTTACCTAGAAGGGGCACTGCCTCTGAGGTCTCTGGCATGTTTGCAGCGACTTGGTTCAGAAATACGGTCAGTGAGAGTAGGACAGTGACGCCTGGCGGGCAGAGAACACCGTTACAGATCGGTGAGAGTTGTGCCCCGGCACAAACAGAACGCGGGAGTGGCGGCCAAAGTAGCGCAACAGACCCCAAACAGCGTCCCGGCCCAACCGAAGCAAGCCGCGCCAAACGCAAATCAACTCGGCAAAACCAAAAATAATGGGTGAATGGAACTCGTGAAAAGCCGGAGATGGTGGTAGGGAGGCCTCATGCACTGGTGAGGAGCACGTAAGAGGAGCAAAAATGCTTGCGACGGCACGCTTCGCTTGAAACAGCACCACCTTGAACATTTGAAATAATCGTTTCTTACTGCCAAACGGGCGTAATAAGTCATGAGAATCACCTTCAACAAAAACGCTTAAACACTGTTATGATCACTTAGATTTGAGCGAGACACAAGGCGATTCGTATGAGCGAAGGATTTTGGCGGGTTCATGCTTACGGACTCGTCAGATGATGACGTGCAGAGCTTGGCTCTAGGGAGACTCCCAGGGAAAACGGTACTAAGAAGCGCGATCCAAAACTGGCGCAATAGACGAGCCGCCCCGGCGAGATGGAGGTATAACGTCAACAGGTGCGGAAACCAAACCAAAGTACCGGCCAGCCAATTCCCGGCTCACGTTTGAGACGAGTTGAAACATAGTGCACAGTTCCTCCGATTTCTCAACTTTCAGATATCTGCATACTTGCAAAATAACTGCAAAGAGAATGAAATGAAATGTAACCAAACGTTCTGTGATTGCATTGACTGTTGGTTTGATCAGCCAGGTCTTGTTTCCGGTAAATGCACCGCTTCAATACAGGCAAAACAAGTTAAAGCTGTTTCAAAGGCAAATTTGCACAGGAGATGAAAAAAGACAGTCTCTCTAATATGCTAATTATGCGGGATTAACCCTACTACTTTCAGGCTCCTGACTACCCCTATTCCTGTCACGGGGGGATGGATTCGGCCCCTTCTAATATTTCGAAATCTACCTGTCCGATAAAAAATAATCTCGTGATCGATTTATTTCATGCTGAGCCCAACCCTGAAGTTTTGTAAATTGTGGGCATGGGCGTACAAAATATACATTTAACGTTTATGAACATATACTTTATCAATTCTTTCCATGTATATTTGGAATGAATTTGCCAAATGTCAGAACGTCGTCAGATACTGCGTGACATATTTGACGTTGAGCCAAAAGGCAGATAAAGGTAGATACATCAATATTGTTACGGACGGCTTTGTTATAAGAACGCACCGCACACGATAAGACTCGGTTGTGAATATATTATTCCTAAAAACCGAGTCATAGCTCCTCCCCTGGTTAAGCTATTATCTCAAAACTTTTAGGGACTCTTCCCAATTTAGTTGTAGGAAAAGCCAAGGTTTCAAAAGCCTATATCATGAACAATTTTGGAGATATCCCGGAGAAGTTTGAGGGACTGGGCAGAATCCACCCTCCTCCTGCACAGGAATAAGGTTAAGGGCTAGCAAACCGTGAGGTCACATATCGCCCACTGCAATAATGCCTAAAAAGAAATAGCTTGTTCAGCACTTTATAATACACAATGGTGCATTGGTGTAAAGGAACTAAGAGAGCCGCAGAAAATATGCAATTAAATTTGGGTTAAATTAATTTTAATAACTCAAATTTATTGATTATTTTTAATATTAATTAAATACAAATATGTATATATTAATATCATATATATATATATATATATATATATATATATATATATATATATATTTATATATATATATATATGAATTAAATATAATAACATTAATTAAATTTAGTTAAACATGATATAGGCGTATATCTACATATATATATATAAAATATAATATAATATAATATATATATATATATATTATATGTATATATATATATTATAGAGATATACATAAAAGTAAATAATATCAATGCAACATATATAACCTATTTATTTATTTTCATTTATTTATTTATTTATTCAAAATTTCTGCGCACAAATTATTTATTCCAGCTCTTCCAAATTTCTGCCCACAAAATTTTCAGCGACACCATAAACTACTTGCAGTGAACACAATGAGATCCAAGCATGTACCGACCAGATGATTGGAGCGTACAGGGACGATCACCAGACGAACGGCCCAACTTAGTGGCACATTCACTCGTAAAAAGTCGCGAGGTTTTGGAGTCGGCGCCACTATGGTTTACTTAACATTACAAAATGCAATACCTGGGCCAACTGAGGTCCCATAGAGCCTTGATGAAATGAAAGCAGCTCTCAGTTCCGAACACCTCCATTATGGCCTAATCTTATTGGATCACCAAAGCCGAGTACCTAAGAATGCTCGTCGCGTCAAGACCTGGCTGATCTGACCATTACTCTGACTTTGACCATCTAGACTACGTTAGGCTCTGGCCACAAAGTCTTAACCTTGCACGAGGCAATTCAAGCCGCAACCGAAACTGGACCATAAGAAAGCGGGCACTGCCAGCAGGCAAGCAGGGCCTACCTAGGGTGAGCTTCTCCCCCGAGTCAGGCGGCAGAGTGAACGCCAGCAGAACCATAGTGGAGATAAGGATGCCGGGAAGGACAAGGTTGTGGAGATAGTAGAGAGTCCGCCGTCGGATCTTTACGGTGTACGTGATGTCGATGTAGGGCTCAGGACAACACGCGTATTGTTTTTCATTGCGTTTCCCTGGTATACCTGCAACATTGCACACACATACACTCGTAAACATGGCAAGTGAACACGGCATCACAAGCGCGCACGCATCATGGCAGTTCATGCACAAACGGCTCACTCACGGTCGTTCTTCACTGGGAAACTGCTGGCGCTTAACGTTAAGCCGGACCCGATGGGGCAATTTTACATACCCGCCCGGTGATGGAGTCGGTAACAGCCGTTTGCAGTAATTAACTTAATGGTAGGACAAAAATACAATGAATTCCAACGTTTTTTACCGCTCTCATTAGCTCTGAAATGTATTCTTCTGTAGTGAATCATCTTTAAAGCCGCTGCAACAGCATCGCATAAGGACAGCAAATCGCAGCATTTTAAGCGTTTTCTAATTTATCACCTATGTAAATTTGGCGTACTTTACCAGTATCTAAATATTTGAGAACATATAAAAACCGTGAATAATACAGATTTGAGCCTATAAAGCTTAAGGTCTACAAAGGCTTATGATAAGTGATGGTTTAATACAGGGCTGACAACTTTTCTTTACACTTTCCTGCCTTTCTTAACACCAGATTGAAATTTCAGTCGCCATCACTTTTGCGTAAAGATTACTAGAGCTACCTTTCAACTTTTTAGAAAACGCTACGTCATAAAATAGGACTTAGCAGTTGGAGTATCAAGTACTTTAAGAGCTGTAACTGTTACATAAAAATACAAGACAGACGATCTGTTCATTGTGACTTATTTTAATTCATTCCTGATAAAAATATAAAGCTCAGCTAGTCAAACAATAACGTATCTACATTTTCTGCATCATTTATAAAAAAGCATACCAAGAGGACACTCTCGATGCAAAGACTCCATCACGCGTCGGTTAAAGGTCAAACAATCTGTGCTGGAATAACATCATGACATCGCATCGAGCGATCAATAGTCTCGCCTGTTAAATTCATCGCGGTCTGAGCACTGGTTTGAATGCCATTTCTCTGTGTTGGATGTCAGCCACTGTCGGGCTGGTGAATAGCCATTTCTCACCCAGTGAGCCGCATTCTCCCAGTGAGAATTCGCGTGAGATACTAGTGCGGAGCGCTACAACTGAGCGCTGTTTACCTAAGCTGAGTTTCTCGCCGCTGTCCGGAGGCAGGGTGAAGCCCAGAACAGCCATCGAGGCGATCAGCACGCACGGTACGATCAGGTTGGAGAAATAGTACAGCGTTCTTCTCCGGATCAGTATCTTATATGTGATATCGATATATGGTTGTGGACAACACGAGTAGGTATTTTCATTACGTTTTCCGAGCACACCTAAAACAGAGGGACATTAGCGCACCTCGCACTGAAACGAACACAACATGTAGTTAGAGTGAAATGCTTTATTTATTTCGAACAAGAACATGCATGCAGTTATTGCTGAATTATTTTTCCTAGTTTATAAACAACGGATAAAGTTTAGATCAAAACTAATCGTAGGGGCGTAGCCAGTAGAATTAACAATGCAGACATGGTTACACAATTATATACTAGGAGCTAATTGTGGAGGCACAATACATGCAATTTTAGTTAGCGTCGTGTTGGGAGATGAGGCCATCCACAGAAGCCGGTTCTATGATCCAACCACAAATCGTACTATTATTTGCTATGGGGAAAAGTTTGGTCATCTTATCACGGAAAGTTACAAAAAGGCTTGGCTGTATATGTTTCATGAACATGCACTCCGTCAGAAAAATTCACCCACACTCCCTTGTGCTTTTCGATAATAATGTGTAAACGAGTAATCTAAAACGCGACATACAGTGAAATTCATCCACACAGAAACATGGGTTCACAGTGAAAGTCAGAGTTCGATAAATGCTAGAAATTAGGTCACACATTAAATGGTTGGTGTCGTCCCAAAGTCCAACTCAACGTTATCCGAAATCAAGATCAAAGCCATCGCGAAGATTTCACATCCCAGGCACGACAAAGGCGTAAAATTAATTCAACGTCACAACACCAGTGCATCTAATACGTGAATAAGTCCTGGGAAGCAGTTATCTAAAGAGTAATATCAGCAAGTATTAATCGCTGTTTATCAATTTTTGTTTTATTTATATATGCAGGTTTATATAGTGCCTCCTAAATGTTTAGCTTGAAAATTATAAGATTACAAGTGGCCGTCTTACAAAGACGGAATAAACCTCGCAAACCACCTTACCCAGAAGAGTCCACTCCCCGTTCGGGATGAAATTGCTGGAGTCCCCTTCTTCACTCGGTAAAATCAGATTCAACTGTCAAGTACACATATCTGTGTTAGACGACTGATAATCCAAATATAAGGGACTGGTGTTCTATAACTGCCTAAAAGATGAGGAAAGTTATTATTCAAATTCTGAGCGAGACAGCGCCGGCTACAGCGGAATGATGATGCATCAAACGATACGCAATGCGGGCACAGTGATATTTTCAGTTGCTGCCGTCATCGTAGATCATGGCGTTTCATAAGTTTTATAATACATCAAATGTTAATCGTTACACGATTCATTCACGGTATCCAAATTCAGATCACTGTTACCAGAAATATTTAAGTTGCATGTTTTACCATATATGAGACATTGATCACCCTAGCAATTTTACGTAAGGCTTTGTTCATTAGGTAAACTATGCAAATATGTGTAGGGCTAGATTTTTGGTGCAAAATGGTGTTAAATGTCCTGTGGGATATGAATCAATTGGTATAGCATACTAATTGGATGCATGCATACTATCAACACAGCCTCTGAACAGACTATAAAAAACTACTCCACGTGATAAAACATCATTTGCTTTTACTCTCCCCCTCTGTTATGTTTAATTCTTTCAGCAGCCTTTTAAAGGGAATGTGGCACCTTAGTCAAATCCTGGAATTTACTGTAATTAGGGGTACTTTTAGCCGAAAATCATGGAATCGTCCATGATTTCTCTGAAAAATGTACAATAAGCTCAATAATTTTGATTTCTAAAATGCACCTCTAGGGAAAAAATAATGATCTGCCTGTGGATGATGTCATGATCTGGCAACCGCTACCATATTCCATAGGCTTCAAGGGCTTCGATTGGCTGATACTCACCGTGACGTCAGTATATGTCGTCACACCAACAGCCTGACAACTGTACCCTGCTGCTTGAGGTACATGAGGGGTACATTTCAGGTAGGTTTTTAGCTTTTTTCCTGCGGGAATTTTGAGTTGCAAGACAAATGATATATGGAGTGCCGGGTTTTCCGGCATGCTTCATAACTTGGCTATCTCAGTTAAAATCACCTTATAAAAGTGCCACATTCCCTTTCAAGACTGCTTGCTCTGACCTGCCAGCCATCGTATGTCCAGGAGCCAAACTTCATGTCACATTCTTGGTCATCGAAGGGAAACCAGGTGATATCGATTTTGCAGGTAGATTTGAAAATGCCGGGTGGCACGTAGAGACAACTGCCGTTGTTTTTCACGACTACATTGGTAGGGTACGTGCTATCGAACTTCTCATCGGCACTGTGGAGAGATGTGTTGACACATGTGACGTCACCTGGCTCGGTTAGCAGATCATAATCCTATCCACCTCTTATTCTCCTTGGTAGAAGTTTATGAGAATGTATCAGTGCATGTTGGACCATTACTGGTATGAGGAGGAGCTAATATTAATTTGAATTGAACTCACTGACCTTCAAATGGTAAATGAACAGCACTGTGTAGTTACTAAACACAACAAATATCTCTCTCAGGCTAGAGGATGTAAAAAAAACAAGTTTCCGGTGTAGGTCACTAAAATTCAGCAGGCAGAAATAAGGTACAGCACCTATTGTACATAAGGACGTCTGGCTTCCAAATTTTCTTGGGCGGTATCCGAAGGTCCTGAACACCTCCATACTCTGAGGCGTTCCACCGCAGGTTTACGTCGTTCCATTCCTGAAGCAGGCAGTAGGAGAAATGTTACATATCACGAGACGGCAGACTTCTCCCGTGCAATGTAGTGAACAGAATCTATAAAGTGCCTAAATAAATATATTCTGCCACAAGCTCTGCATTTACATTATTATCTGTTTCTATAGAACTATTTGTCTTATTCGAACTTGGAGAGCTTCAGTCTCATTTGGAGGATGACCTGTTTCACAGCCTTTTTTAAGGTCTAAGCCATGCAGGTCATGAGGGTTTAGCAACACAATTAGACCTTTAAATTAAGGTGAATATAGCTAAATGCTTATGATTAATTTGATATTAAGTTTTCCTTTCCAGGACTTAACCAAATAAGGTAAAGCCACAAAGCTATTCACTCGAGAAAGCTGAGACAAATGTTTTTAAGTTTATAACGCATATGTTTGCTTCAGGCATTTAACTGGGTACGAGAATGATAACAAAATACAAGGGTTTCATGACGACAAGAATGCCAAAGTCTTCCACCGCCGCAAACTCTCACCCTGCTGGAAGATACCCTGGGGATCAGGCCACACCAACAGAAAGAGACAGGATTTGAGCCTCAGGCTTATAAGCCAGGAAGACGACACTCTATCCTTAAATTACGTATGCCTTTCCCCGGGTCTATCTGACATGAGTCCCGGTAATGTTGCATTATCTCACACACTCGTCAAGGCAGAGCTAAGTGCTCAAGTGTTAACACGCACCCCGCTGAGGAGAGGGGGGCAAAATTCGCCCCTCCTGGTTTTCCACAGATAACGCAAAAAGAAGAAAAGCAGAACAACAAAACTTACAGTACCTTATCCCTGATCAATTTTACGCATTGGGCCAAATTTTTAGGCGGCAAGTAGGGTCAAGTAGCTATCTAACGTAAAGCGACACGACCTCAAAACCTAGAATCATGAGTTTGAAGCGGCGCCTAAGGAACATCAGCCAACCGATCAGTTTGAAACTTTCACGATATGATGATATCATTAGGGTTCACAAATATGCTATCTCAGAATTTTGATATTGTTGACCTAAGGTGGAGTCAAATTTTTGGGCACCCCATTATAAGTCTAGGGTGAAAAATAGAAAGGGCTCGTTTTCAGTAAATACTGGATAGATAAAGCTAAAAATCCTCACACCGTGCATTCTTACCGCGATCTTCACCATAAAGTTGAGTTTTTGGCCATCTGACCTCTCAAAGGTCATGTCAGGTCACAGGACCATGCAGTGATTGTTTTTCCAATAACTTCTCACTGAATTGAGATAAAGCTCCCATTTTGCTTTCATTGTGCTTATATTGTCTCCGGAAGTCGATTGATATGCAATATGACCCTACCAGGTCACCCTGTGACCTTGACCTAGCTCGAGGTCAGATAATTTTCACAATTTGACCTAGCAAGGTCCTATTATACGTCATTCGATTTGCCACGATGAGAGGAATCCAATGATGCATGAATATTTGCTCTAGCTCCACTGAGTAAAAATGTATAGGGGAAAACGTACACTACCCTGTTGTAAGCCTGTTGAAGCTTCTTTGACCAATGCTGACCTCAATATTGACCTGAAATAAAAATACTTCCTATGATTTATATTCATCTCCTCAAGGGCTTTGAACGCCGTCCGTAATTTTGATTTAGCTTTCCTGGGAAACAAGACACGGAGGGGGCGAAAAACGCCCCCCCAGCGGGGCGCGTCATGCCAGGGACACCAGTGGGGCGCGTATTAAAATACGAATAGGGACAGCTATTCCCAAGTAACAAAATAACAAAATTCCTCACGAAATGCCAGTTTATCGGCTCTGGAGCAGTAATTCTGCAGTTTTTTAAGGCATAATCCTTGAAAAATCGGTTCCAAAGAAGGATTCTTCGCAACTTCTTTGTTAATCAATATATTTCTGAGGAAGCAAATAGATGAGCGAATGGATTTTCTTTGTGGATATGCTTCGCTTCATCACTTCTTTAACTGATCTACTAATTTGATTAAGTACTAATTGCTCTCATTTCCTGACTCAAATGTTCATACTTCCAAATTTTCCCACTAACAAAATACTTTGTCTTTATGGCCCCGCCGAAAACAACCAGGTAACTACTCGTTTGATGGAGACATGGAGGAAGTACTACTAACAATAAGTAGTTGGGTAGATGCATCAAATAAAATATATAATAGCATGGAGTGGTACAGCCAGCTAACATAAGTAAAACTAACATAATCTGGCAGTTGATGGACCATTTTTTTTACCTGGCTGTATGGGTGAGGAAGGGCAATCCTGCCCTACCTATTAAATGGGTAGTGGTTATAAAAAATGGGCAGCGAAGCGGCTTAAATATTCGAATAATATCTGAAGCAACATAAATGAAAACTAATTTAGATCAATCCAAAACAAACAACTTATTACCCCAGTTAAAACTAATAAAATCTATTGATTTGCGTTTCGATACGGCACCGCCCTTTTTCGGCACAGTTGCTAATTGACTCAACTGGACTTCTTTGTACTAACAAAGGGTGATTGTCCAAACAAAGAATAGAGCTGAGTAATCCCATAAATTGGAAGATCCTCCAAAGGTTCCTAGACGATACCGAAATATATTTATCCAAACCTAGATTGGGTTATAAAACTAGAACTCACCCATAACTTGATGCTTAATTAAAGAACGCCATCAGTTGAGTTGAGCCTGAGATATATCGGGTCAAAGACCAGTCTCGGTCACTATGCTTACCTACCAACACAACGTTAAAAGAAGCACTTACATAGGAATCGAGTAAAGGAATGAACATTTGATTTAATCATCAGCATCATAAACACATGTTGCGAAAATCTATATTGCTCAGTGTATGAGTCTGCTTCAAAATTCGAGCTTGAGCTGGTGATTATTATGTGCACCCGGTCAGGTTACACTTAAAGCACACACCTTTCCTACTGATGCTTGACAGCACTGGTTAAATGAAAGCACAAACACACGCACATGCTTTTGCAATCACTATGAAGATTTGCTTATAACACACATGTTTGAAAAGACACAGCTATTTGCTGGTAAGAAGGTACAGGACAGAAAACAAGTGGGAAACACAACCGACAAAACAATTACACGCCAAGGAAACCAAAGAAATCGTAGCAGAAAAAACATACAGAGCTTCCAAATAGATACACAAGGAATAAGACATGTCGTCTTACATTACAATTAAAAGCAAAAGAACGGAAAGATAGGAAGAAGCCTGAACGACCAAATGAGCGGAGCAGACGCCGCCCATGACAAGGAGCTCGGGAGCCTATACGGGAGCGCAGCTCACCACTGCGGAATGGATGGGGAACGGCGAGCAGGGCAGTCTGTCTATGCATAGGTAGGCTCAGAATTCAATGAGAAATGATTGCTTTCTCCGTAGGGACTGGACCAGTACAGTGATAAGCGCACGTCACAATCTGCGGTCATACAAGAAGCCACTGAGATGGGCTAGCGCTTCCAGTTACAAAGAATCCAAGCAGAAGGGACCGATAAGTCCAATGGGGTAACATATTTCACAAAAGATAAACATGGAGCTTAACAAGTAGATCTGCATTCTAAGTGACGGATATATGTAGAAGCTGATGATATTCACATATGTGAACAGAATCTCCCACCTTATGATTGTCTAGAAGTTTGAGTTCTAATTCAGTGAATTGAAAATATTTTAGGGGCCGATTCGCCTCATTCTTCCAACGACAAATCATTTAAAGGAAAACATAGTAAGAAGAATGCTTGGCATCTATGAAATTCCCAGCGAACTTCCGAATGTTTTTATGTTTGCTTCGGCCCACATCCACCTGCCTTGATTGGCCGTGATATGACAGTTGATACGTCTCAATCACGCTAGTCCGGGGATAAGCACCGTGCGGATGCAGTCAGAATATGAATGGGTATACTTGGTCGGGTGGCGTTTGAGCTTAACAGTCATTTTACGGTGATTTATAGCCCTATGTTCTCGTCGTAGGGTCTCTGCATCATCGGGGTCACATTATGCCAAATGCAGAGCTGCATATTTGATTAGCTGCTATATATTTGATTAGTATCTACGAACTAATGTAAGTCTCCGTGTCTGCACTTGGGTGAAGTAGAAATATAGGTATCAAATCATTACGGACTTAAAAAATCGAATACATCATTGTGCATGCTCATTCCTTCAGCCTACTTTAGCTTTGAATTGCAGTCAAAATCAGAGTGCGTTGACAGAGAAAATGTGAAATATTAACACACACTTCGTTCATCCTTAAATCGTTCAAAGCCTTTCATAATCATAGGAAACCACCAAGACGACCAGATAATATGGACATACAATAGAAAAACATCCAGTCAAGCACGACCTTAGATCTCTTTGGTACGAGAATTACCCAAGGTACATATTACGGTTTCTCTATAGAGAAGTTTGCACTAATTGAAAGCACCCACTTAAAACAGGGTGATCCTATGGTAGAAAGAACAAACAAACAGCATGCTGAGTACACCAAAAAGTACACCCGCTAAGACAGGTTTCGAGAAGAGGGCTAATAAAGAAAGCTTGCGTTCACGAGCAAGAAATTCAAGACGAAAAATGAGGTAAGGGGAAAATTACTTAACCATACAAAGCTATGCACGTAACGTTTAAAAACAAGCACTGAATTCAACACAAAACCTTCGTATAAATTATTTCAGTGGAATTTTTATTATAGTTGAAATGAGCATTTCCCCACTGGGTGTATAATGTTGTTGCTGTTGTTTGGGGTTTTAGGGCGCTTCGATTACTTAGTCATTCAGCGCCCAACTAGGCGTATAATCAATCGTTCGGAATGTTTTTGGTGTTATTATTTAACCTTCTCCTACGAGTTTCGAATCACTAAAAATGTAATGATTCGAGACTGGCTATATAGAGATTAGAGATAGTTTGAATGATAAAATCAAGAGAGCTCCGAACGATTATTTCTGTCGTAGAAATAACGATTGTTACTGGTGTAGATATAATAGTTCGGAGCGCTTTCCGTTTTGCTATTTTTTATATAAAACTTTTTTGCGAGTTTCGGCTCATTAAACAACTTAATAATTCGAAAATTGTACAGAGGACCGTCTAGATAATAAAACGAAAAGCGCTTCCAACGATTATTTCTACGCTAAGTGGAAAGACCCCAATTTAGCCATACAAAACCTATCGTCATCATTGAAACATTCACTTCTGTTGACTTATTGACCACAAATTTGTTTCCAACCCCGGGGATTTATTCATTTCTGGCTTCAGAATAAATACAACTGGTCTAACGCGATACCTGTAGTAGTTTGAAAATTAAGTCACAATTTTTATCATAAAACGCAACATAAAGTACGAAAGCAGCTTAAACAGAAGTTTTGATACGTTACTTGCTCCCTAAAAGCATTGGAGCTTGATATGTAGAAACAGCCTCGAATGAACACTACGTTGAAGTATACAACAGAAAGCCCTTGTGGATTATAAATATACCTACTTCTAGTATATTCACAAGTATCTGAGCCACGGCGCTCATGAATTAAATGCGCTAGGCCCCAATTCTTACTTTGATCAAAAGTTTGGCAAGGTACACACCTTAGCAAGCTTTTTCAAACTCCAAATTAAGAGTTCCATTGAATGATCAGTTCAAATTTGTTTGTGGACTGGCTCATGTTTGTTGAAAAGAAGCAGTGAGCTTACATTAGACATTGGAAGCTAGGACGAACCACAATGGGACCGAAGATACAGGGACCATCACCCACGTACATTAAAAAAGCACTGACAATATTTTGCCTGTTTTTATTCAATATTATGTCAAATGTTGCAGTCAAATTCAGAGTGTGTTGTCTAGGAAAAATATAAATGTTAGCAAATACTTCGTCCAACCTCAAATCCTTCAAATTCTTTCATAATCAATAATAGAAAACCACCAAAACGAACAGATAATACGGACATGCAATATATAAACATCCACTTACCATCCACAAGTTTGGTTATACAATCTAAGAAATCTACAAAAATCGCAAAGAACACATTAAAGCTGCGACAATGTATCATGTGGTGTTCCAAGACAAGTTCATAACTCAGCCCTAAAGGTATAAGCCCAAACTGTCACCAATGTTCATCGGCCATCCGGCAATATCTGTAACAAGAAGAAGCACTCTTTCTTTGTAGCACATTCCAAGCAACATTTTTCAGAGAAGCAGAGTTCTTGGTGGAATTATTGCATGTGCACTAATGGAGGCGCTAAAGTCATTTATCACCAGCTGTGGCACACCCAAAGTGCTACCTGCGCACAGTGAGAACAAACACTGTCCAAAAAGATGGGAAACACCATCGCGTCACGTCGCAGCAACTGCTGTCGTCATACTCTCGTGGGTCAGCGCCAGTGCCAGCGATATCTAAGTGGCATGCCATGCGATGCGAGAGCCAATAAAGCTCCGTGGCGACGGACGCCTGCAACACCCAACCACACATCATCTTTCCAACCATGCTATAATCCATGCAGGGAAATACCATGCAACGAGATCGAGCAAGCAAAGAATCGTGAGAAAATAGCTGCATTCAGTATTAAGCATTAAGAGAAGCGCGCCACGGCGACTGGACTTCAAAACTCGTATCCAACTTTTTATTGAGATTGTGAATTAGGACATAATGTCCTTTAAACTGTACGTTTTGCAAAGTGCGCATTTTGCCAATCCACATGTGGCAATGAGAGATTTTCAGCTGTGAATCCAGTCGGTGTTGCAGCTCCTGTCTATTTATGTTCAGGCTGAAACTTACCAAATTTAACCAAACATTTGTTATGAGTAGCTGATTCTTCTCGTCCTAAGGTGCAGCATCGTGGACAGACAAGGTCAGTCAGACAACACATCACTACATGTGACGTCACCGCCACCGCTTGTTCGCTGGGAGCGGGACGTCTGCGCCTCACAAAGACTAGTGGCATTAGTCAAACGCTACACTAAACCTCTTCAGAGTTAAGGGGCAGTTAGTTTCTCTATTCTCGGAGCCAACGGCAGCACAAGCCACGCTTCTGGCTGGGAATTAGCATCATGCAGTCATTTCATACCAGCTAATTGATTATGCATCCACGTCGCTGCTATTCACGGACAATGGGGTCACGCCCAAACAAGGAACAATGGTCGTGCTCCTCCAGCGTTCATATATCCATCACGCAACCAATTCACCCCGCACAATACAGCTAGCGCTTCGATGGTGGCACACCGCTTCAAGATTAAAGCACGACCGAGCAGTGTTTCCTGGTAAGAATACGAACAGACACAATTTCCTAGGCTTAACAGAGTGTATCATATGTAAGTCGTGCATGAATATTCTGAGAATAAAATGCGGCTCTTGGAAGTGAGCTGGGCATGTCCCACGGCAATTTGCGCGCCGCTTTGTGATGCGCTGTTTTCCGCTCTAAAACGTTTCGGTTAGTTACGCCCGAGATGCGGCCGCTTACAGTCTGGTATCATATTACCCTGATACGACGGCCACTCCAAGCCCCCGCATCAGACTCCGCGTATACTGCATATGATGCAAAGGCACGGGGTGTACAGATGAATTGCCAGCATGGTGGGCGTATCGCCATTGAAACATTGTGGTGACGCCCAGGATGCACCCACTTTCTTATCAACATCATGATGCTGCAGCTGCAGCTCGGCATAATAAGTGATTTTAACATTGGCATTCAACCTCTTCATATTGTATCCGGGGAGCATGGTAATACAGTCTAAAATTTTATGAGATGAAATTATGTCAAAATATGCACAAACTAGAAGATTTATGTTTTGAAAGACATGCCTTGTCTTTGTCTTGCCTTTTCAAAGCTAGACCGTACCCAAATATATAATTACTGATTTCACTTTAACTTCCAGCTTGGAGTTCAGCACACAGGAAACACAACGACTTATCATCGAAATGAAACAATAAATAAAACACCCTGTTTCTCAATAAAAAGCCAGTAGTTCTCCATGGTTATTACAAGGAAAGCATGTGTGACATGACCAGACTGAGAGCTGGAAACTATACACAATGATAATGGCCTGGCGTTTTGAGCTTGCCAGACACACTTTTCTGAAATTTACATTTCAATCACGTGGGTGTAACTGGACCCACACATGTATGTTCCTAGGACGTAAAAGGCTACGAAACTACAACACAGCATACAACGGCAAAATAAGAACAAAAATAACTAAAACTGAAACGCAACGCTGAACGGATACTGTGGAGAGCCAACCAATCGTTCGAGGAGCTCCGGTTTACGCGAAAGCGCAGCACGCGGCGGGACGGAGACCTTTGGGTTCCGCGTTCCCGTAGCAATATGGGCCAGCGCAGGTTTATGGCCCGGGGTCCTTCGAATTATAACGATCTGCCTGCTGACTTCAAAGTGTTTTCAGCACCGGTTTTCTGCCGTGCCCTTAAGCTCCACCTCGTGTCACAGCGGATTTAGGATGTCTTGGGATGTGTGATGGTGCGCTGCATGTGGAGTGAAAGTAGAATATTTTATATCAAATGTGTGCAGTTTTTCTGTGATAATGTCGAAGGTATGACTGTATTGAACAGAAGTTTCACCTAGTGCATGTGTCATTCCATTCCATCTACTAACTGTGGATGGCTTCGAATACAGTTTGTCTTTGTCTTTGTCTGTACATCAGGGAGCGGGGCAGGGTGGGGGCATGGTCAACAGGGAAATATATATGAGGGGCGCTCCATCTTTGGAAACACCAGTGTTGTCTTTAAACCCCACTTGGCAGACAGAGCAAGCACGCGTCCAGAGCCGTGATGAGTAGAGTTTAGAGACACAATTTGGTGTTGCTCTCTATTTGGTGTTGCCTTTGTTGTTATATTTCGATTTTCGTTTCCCAGAGTTCGAAGCAAGGTCTGATCTTTTCTTTTACCCGGTCTTAAATTTTCCAATCGTTTTCTGTTCGTGGCAACGGAGATGTCATGACAGTATCCTGGCACTAGGTCATCGACATAAGAACCCGTTCCCCCACACACTTTCACCCGCCGAGTTGACGCCCCGCTAGTTTGGAGACTTTTTATTGCTCACGAAATATTGGGCTTATCAGCCATGTTTAACCGAAATAAGGCGAACTCCATTATTTTCTATATAGTTTGCCCCTTAAACCACCACAGTTTGGAATTCCATTAAGGTGCCACATTTCCTTTAATGAGTCAAATGTATGTTACGTAATCTTGCTTATCTACACAACTGAAAAATGCAAAATACATCGTAAAAAATCAATTCGGCACCTGCCACGCTTCTGGAACTATCTTCGACGCTGAGATAAAGAATACACCACTTCCACAGGGACGGATCCAGGGGCGGTGGGGAGGTAATAAGAACATGGCTGCCCAAGCGATCAAATGGTACCTAGTTTTAGTCTATTTTGGTCGATTTTCTAAAAATAAGCACTGTTTTTCACGATTTTGCACTACTTCCCTTCCCTTTAACGTTTTACCTCGATCCGCCTCTGCACGTGCCGATCCTACGCTTTGAACCAAGTCCATACAATTTTGTGCCTATGCAGTAGGGACAAAAATGACCAGTGTTCCTATAAGTTCTTTGTCACAGTTGGTGGGGTATAGATCTGTCGAAAACACCACCATTTTCATTAATACACATACGCAAACAAATGAGCAAAATAAAGCCTGAAATT
This sequence comes from Lepas anatifera, assembly GCA_034440635.1. Classification (NCBI taxonomy): domain Eukaryota; kingdom Metazoa; phylum Arthropoda; class Thecostraca; family Lepadidae; genus Lepas; species Lepas anatifera. The sequence continues at coordinate 414,715 of JAOTON010001537.1, forward strand.
TTCACCTAAATTACCGTCTTCTCTTGCTCACTGACACTCGCAAGCTCATTCCGTCTGAACAGAGGAGCAGTCACAAATTGACCAAGCTTGGGTTCGCCGAATGCGGAAAGCATGGCCGCTGGCAACCTCGCAGCGTGACAGCTTTCCCAATATACTGCACCATCGCACACTCTCTAGAATGTGTGATAAATGTTACTGCCACGCTTTAGTTAGTAGCACAAAGTGACAAGAGGCAGAGTTTAGCCCTAGCCCCGGTGTACAGTGTTCTTAGGAAGGTCAAAATGGGGGCATTGTTCGAATTTTAGACTATTTTCAAAACTGATTTTGATGCTTGCAGCAAGTGGTAAGATGATCAGAGTGATGGAAAATACCAAACACAAATTGTGATGTCTTTACAATCGGTGCAACCACTGCCTAATCCCAACCGCTGCCTTCGCCGCGCAGCACGACGAAGACCATGAGCGATGCTCATTTTCAGTGCTCTATTTTAGGCTTGAAAAAACGTACAGGATATGACGAACCGAGAATCATTAGAAAACATACAGCATGAAGAACTAGTTATTGCAAACATTTTTCTACCACTATTAACCAAATTTAATTTGGAGACCAAAACAGGCACCATCTACATTTCAGATACATTTTGAAACCATGTGTATTTTAGACAAGCATGTCTATTGTCCACGGCTGCGATCTGGAAATGCAAATGCAAATGTCAGATCACCTATGAACACTGGCGGATCCAAAGGGGCAAGGGGGTCGCGACCCCTCCAAAGCCTAAATAGTATATTTTCGGATCCCTCAAAAGAACCAAATTTAATCCGTTTTTCCATAAACAATAATATATTTTCGCGATTTTTTCTCAATTTAGCCATCCAAAACGTTGGTGTTACCCCCTCAAAAGGTGCTCTTGGATCCGCCAATGGTTATGAATACTGTAGCCTTGTCTGAGGTGGAGCAGCCACCTGTCATCTCAAGTGTGCGGAAAAAGTACAACGCAAATTTCTCATGTGGATCTGTTCTCGCTGGCGCGTACCCGATGTGCGTCTAGATTACCCGAGCCTGTTCCGATGTTTCGGCATAGCAGCTATCGAAACTCGACTGAAACAGCACGACCTCATGCTCATTAGAAACACTTACAAATTGCATCGATTCTTCGTTTCTTCTCCAAATGCTTCCCCTGGCTGTTCCAAATCGGAAATTTCACTGCAGAGTCCTACTACACGTACTTTATGCTCGCGTGAATACGGTGAAGTCGAGATTTTTGCCAGAGTTCCGAAACTGTGCAATAGTTTTGTTAGATAGATTTTGCTACGTTGGTATTTGGAACTCCTCTATTGGCCAGTAAAAAGGGAGTGATCAGATTTCTCACTTCTGCGAGGATATAGATTCGAGAATTTCAGGGCGGTGATTCTTGTATTTGTAAAATTTCAGCTTTATTTTTTAGTTTAAATTTTTAGGATGGTTTTTACTTCGTGGTTTTATATCGTAACAATGGTTATAGGCTCTTTTTAGCCTCTTAGTATTTGGCCTGGGTTCTCTGCTGGTCATATCTTGAAAATTGTATGAATGTGTATTGTAATATTGAAACAGTCTGTTTTGCTTTATATCCGACCAACTCATCTTTAAGTGGGCCTCTAGTCAGTTGCTAATACAGTGAATAATCTAAAATTAAACAGAAGCATACAAGAAATAGCGTGGCTTACCAGCCCTGGAATTACTCTTAAGCTACAGAAAGAAGCATCTTCTGTTTGTCCTGTGCAACTCGAAAATCAGCCGACACGCCGCTACTACAAACAGCTGAAACGAGAGCTCCGCGCCTTGAAACGACGAAGAATGGTTCCTCTACAGAGCAGTGGAAGCCTGAAATGCTCTCCCGGTTCAAGCTCGCCACTGCTCCCAAAGAACTATCTTCAAACGCCCAACGAAGTCTTTCCTATTTCACCCAGCGTCTAGTCTGAAATTTCACAAAAAGACTTCGAATATCGTGCGTGAGCATGCTCCAAGAAATAATATGTTTTACTAAACACCTTCGTTGCGAGTGTCACATGCCGTTACTATGTCAGTGTTGACTGAAAAACCACGGCTGTACATTGGTTACAGGATGGGAACCAAGCTCTTAATAGATGTTTCAGTACACAACTACACAGGCATGCCCGGTGTTCATCCATAGAACTACACCAAGTATTTGCAAAGGTCTTTGTCTGACCTTAGGAATGAGACCCGAGATACGCAAATGAACCCTTCATTGTTTCCAAAGGTCACTTCAAATGCCACCAGGGGTCTCATAGCACTCACACACGACCGTGTGTTTGTTCTTTTTATCATCAGTTGAGGTTCTGGCTGGATGCTTTGAAAATGGAGGTGCGGATTAGTGTACAGTGCTGGTAGACCTTCATATAGCTGATGCTGCATTTGGACTTGGGAATTTCACTTAAAAAGTGCGATGAAAAAGTTTTCCTGATACTGGATGAGGAGCTCCCTAATATTTAACGAGTAAGTGACTTCACAAAGAGTGACATCAAACGTGAGGTGGGTTTATAGGCAAAATGCTTAAAATGTGTGTGCTGGTGTGTACCTACTAGCTCAGCTGATTAAGATTATATCCAATGTATATCTCCGTGTGATAATATATCTAAAAGTTATCAATCGAAAATATATCTTGCGAGAGTTATTTTCGTCCCCAGTGCGTAGGCATTACACGTAAAAAGGCGTGCGAGAGGACCTGGATATGCTCCTTCCCTCCCACCTCCCCTCTCTCTAATTTTATCCAGGGTTCATGAACGTCTTCAAAGGCAATCACATCACGCGAATACATGCTTATTGACTAAATATTAACTAAAAATCCATTCAATTCACATTATTTCCGTGTAAAAATATCCTTATTTGTGTTGCTGACCTACGGTCGAATACCTGACAGTTATGACCGTAGTGGTAAGTTCATCACACTCATATATATTCCAAGTAATCTGTAGGAAAAAAGCTTTTGATTGAGGTCAAAATTATTCATCTACGGTTCATGCTTCCCGAGAAACTGAGTTATGCCCCATTTTTCGGCTCCGCTTGAACACTGTGCGGTGGGGGTTGTCTGAATACCCTCACGGGTCTTCGAGAAACATCGAAAAACAGCGGTGCAGAGCGTTGCCGTACATGGCGCACTTTATCTCTAATCAATTCTGCAGCTTTTCAAAAAACAAATAAGGCTTAGGTCACCTCAGGTCAGGTCACCAGTGCAGGCCAAGTGACTTCACCTCCCAAAAAAGTTCAAGATGGCGTAAGGAGGAACGGGGCGAATCTATCAATCTGAAACTCATATCACATACAGGGCCCACCAGGTACTATAAAATATATCCCGCGATTTTTTCGTATCGATGACCTAGGGTTAGGTACAGTTCATGACCTCTCCATTGTAAATACATGGGGAGAATGATAACACTGGTCAACAAAATTTAACTTTTGTCGTGGATCCAATATAAAATAGTCCGTTTCTGAGGTAATTTGTGGCGCAGAACACGAATCTGACAGCAGAAATGCCGTATCAGATCAGAATTTTGAGATCCAGTATGTCTGTGTGTCGTCTTTGTGCAAGCCTACTTAGCATCAGTGACATTGACAGTGCAAAACCCAAGAGGTCTAGGAAAATGAACGTTTCGGTGTTTGTGGAGCTAGGGTATTCTACCTTAAACCCGATTTTCATAGACCTTGGTCAACATATTCAAGGTAAAACGAGGCCATATATGTCAAATTCTGTATGTGAAGGGTAGTCATTGGGAAATGCCGTAATTATGCGATGAGAAGCCGGATATGGAGAGAAAATGGCCTAAAGTAACAAAGGAAAGGTCTGAGGCAGTCTTCTCTGAAACTGTTAGGCTAAGGTCGTTCAAGGCCATTGTCCTTTGACGTCAAAATATTACATTTTGCCTATAACGTGTACTGCAACTAGCACTATGCCAACCGTAGGGCGGAAAATAAGGTTTGACCTTGACCCATGACCTTTGTCTTGAGCCTGCGATTTTGGCTCAAGATTGAGTGACCTAGCGTATGATGTCATAGCATGATATACGTCATATTAGGCGGCATCATCCGACCTTAGGCACAAGGACCAATAACCTTGAAATGGTGGTGTGACCTTGACCCATGACTTTTTACTTAGACTCGACCTTCAAGGGAGGTGACTCTGACATAAAATCCTCATCATATAATGTTGCAGCATCACCTCTCGGTCTACAATACCGGCGAGCTTGTGCGACCGAGCGCAAACCTTGTTCAATGTATGTACAATGTTCATGCACTTGAATGCGAGGTAGTCTTCCGTTGCAATAAATTCACATGCATATTGATAAGCTGCATTGTCTGGGTGCAGATAATCCGGACTCTCGACATCCTTGATCTATATTTTTCCACAAAAGGCTAGGCTGATGACAGTGTGTGGAAAGCGTAGGGGCTATACACCAGGTGTGCTCTGGAGAAGAAACCAGGTCCGATGGCAAAAACGGTTACTAAATTTGAAATCAGCGGTATCGAAATAGGCAGAGACAGGTGTTCACGTGCCGGATCCATTTTGGCTGTTGACCAGTGTAGTCATTGGCGGATCCAGGAGCAAAATTTGGAGGGGCCAAACTAACGTTTGGGGGGTAAATGGATAACAAATCGTGAAAAAGAGTACTTTAAAAAAGTGGCTACAATTTGGCCCTTTTGGGGTGGCCAAAAACTAGAATTTTAGGATTTGGAGGGGGCCACGACCCCTTTGGCCCCCTTGGCTCCGCCAGTGACGAGAACTATTAAAAAATGCATCTTTTTCTGGTGATACGGCTTAGAATACCTTTTTATTGGCCAAATCATAGCGTCTTAAGCCCCCTCTCCAGTGTCATATTGCAAGTTTGGAGCTGTGACCTATGAGAGGTGACTTGGGACTACCTAAGCAAGTTTTCAGACAGAGGTCAATAAGGTTGCAAGTAATGGTGATAGAGTTTCCATTTTGATGACATTACGTTCGGATTATTATAAAGGGTCGATTGATGTGCGCATTGATTTAGGTCAGATGCTGTCGACCTTGATCTGGCCTTAGGTTAGGTCATGTTTTTGTTTTGACCTAACATGGCCATATTACTCATCATTCGATTTACCGCAACTAGAAGAAGCGAATGGCACCTAAAATAAACTCTAACTCAACTCTGTCAGACGCTAGAGCCCAGAAACCTTTCTCTAGCTTGTCACATCTTTTACCTGTCATGACATCAATAGCGACCTGACCCAAAAAGTGACCTTTGTAGTTTCTTCATGAATTCATATGAGCTATCTTCCAGGGTTTGCGTTTCTTCGCTATCCCGCATAGGAGCCGAGATCGAAGGGAGGGGGGCGTTTTAAACTCCTCACCTCTCCCCCATCCTACTGAGGCGAAGGTGGCACTGGAGTGGGCGTTTACTTTTAATTGATGATACTGCGACTGAAAAAAATACACCTATCTGTGGCTTTCACATCATTTTGCGTGTTTTGGCTAGACTTTGGGATCAAGTACCTAAGAAACTATTAAAAAGAGAACCTCCCGTAAAATTGCATATGCTTGGACATATGTTGCTTCTTTCACGATTGTCGTAGTCCTGAACCTTTCTAAATGACATTGATTATTAAATATGCTGTGCTTTCAAGTACCTAATAATGATACTGCTCAGACATTTTGGATTATTAGCATTATGGTTTTCCACAAATAGGCAACCAAATAAAGAAGGCAATGTGTGCAATGCCCTGGGTGGTCTCCAACGAGCAAACGTTTGCAGAACATACAGAAAGCTAAGCATGGAGTGGAATTAGCGTGCCAGTCCACTGAACGACCCTGACCCTAAATAACATCAAACCCAGCGCATATCACAAATAAATTTTACTATACAAGCGTCAAAATTCATTTTCCAAAACCCGAAAATAACTTCCTCACAAGGCATACAGTGTTTTTAATAAGCTGTGAAACCACACGCCAAATCTACATATAATGAATTTGGCCATGAATGATCCATAAAATATTAAGATCAGAATTCTCGTCAAATCTTTGGTTGAGGGCCAGGGAATATGAAGCAAAGACTTCGGTCAGCAATTATGGTCAAATGAAGCACACCACCCGATGCCTCATACCAGTGGAGCTTGCGATACATTTCAATTTATTTCCGACCCCGCCTCCAGCAGCCCATAAAGCGACGGAGAGCCTGGCCTCCGGAGCGCCAATGCCTGCTCCGAAAACTGCCATCAGCCAGGGATTGCCACACTATATCCGGCCAGTGGTGAGCCAATATCGGAACTGCGGTTTGTTCGACAACTATATGGCTCATTTATCTCCTGTCCAGCCACCTGGCGGAGAACGGAAAAGGCGAAGTCTCTTATTTTCCGGAGGTATTGAAAGCAAAGCTTGTCTCAATGGTGAAAACTGAGATCATGCGACCGTAAACTCTTCTGACAGGACAAATAAAGGCTAAATAGAAGCGAGCGGGATCTAAGGCCGAAGCAGACTAGATGCAACTATCGACCACCTTTTGGATGGCACCGGACAGGGAGGCAACACACATTTTCTGAGATGAGAGATGCACATTTGACCACATAATGCGTCCCACCTGATCCATCACTAACACTAGGAGCACAGCTTTAGTGATGGAATTCAGCGTAATATTGTGTAGTTATTACGCAAGACTCCTGGCTCGATCGACCAACTGAGTGTAAACATAGGATCCGTGAAGCTAACCAAAGTCTACCAGTCATTGGATTCAACGCCCTCAGATATAACACGTATTCGGCACTATTGAGGGTCTTCCTCACAAGCCTGTGCTTCTAATATGCGTTGCACAGCTGTAAAATATACTGTGCCATGGCCAAGTCCAGATAGAGCAATTGACATCAGGAAACAGTGAGCATTTAGGAATAGTTCAAAACTTCGATATAATCAAAGTAAATGATGTTTCCAGAAAGGCTACACTTGGTTGTCAAATTTCGAAGAACGAATGAAAAACGACAATAGCCAGGCTAACAAATCCACAAAATATAATTTCAATGTCGAAAAACCGACTTTTGTATAAATGCTTGCTTTCCACGCAGTCAACCCAGGTCCAGGGCCCGGCAGATTCCCTGAACAAGGATCAATCTGGTTCCCAAAAACCCCCAGCAGGGAAAGGGTTGGCGACGCCATATGATCCGGGCAGTTGGTGCGTCGGTAACCATCATCAATTATTATTATTTTGTACGAGTGGAATCGCCATTAAAATAAATGTACCTAAGAGGTAAAAAAAAAAAAGAAGTAATCCTGGGATGTCTAGTAAATACCGCGCGAGACTATAATGAGACGTGTATATATATATATATATATATATATATATATATATATATATATATATATATATATATATGCCTCCATGGCCTCCATATACGGGCACATATTTGCAGCTTGTACGAGGCAACTAAGATAGCTCATGACGTAATTGTTCAGGAAAAGTATATGACAGGCACCTGTATTCTGCCTGATTACAGTTCCAAAGAGAGGAGCATACGTTTTGCAGATTATCTTGCCTTAGCATTAGCTGCTTATAAGAGCACCAAACAGGTTTTCCGGATATCGCAGTAGTTTATCTCCAGGCAAACTGGGGATAATATTTTGTTCCCATCCTCTCTAGTTGGTCCAAGACCCTTCGGCTTTCTGCCCACTACTGACCAGCGCCTTCTCAGGTTAAAAAAATCCGCAGGTCTTTTTCTCGTTGGGCAAGCGTTGCTGTACCCTTTGCCAAAGACGGTAAGGGCCCCTAACCAAGCCTATAATACAAGAAATGAGGTAAAAGCGACATACAAAAGAAGCTCGTGAAAATTCTAAAATGTGTCCTGCTGGACCCTGTCCGTTCCGCTCTTTGGTCCATCGTGTTTATCGATTGATTTTGTTTAGCTTAACACGCGCATTGACGGGGGTCTGAGCCACCTTCGCCTTGACGGGGGGGCGGGTACCCGCCCCCCAAGATCTCGAGAACCGCGCTAGGTAGCGAAAAACGGTAAACAGCGTTGGATACCCAATCCACTTCTCCATCGGAAATATTTGAAGCATTTTTTTGTCAGTTCACATTTAAGGTCACTAGAGGTCAAAACATGCCGTAATAGGGATAACATGTAAATTGAGTTTTTCGGCCATTTCATCTGAACAAGTCAAGATAGAGCAAAACGATTTGAGCTATATGAATCCTCACAGCAAAACCAAATGGAATTATGTATAATATGACCTTGCTAGGTCAAATCAAGTATTTAACCTGACCTGAGGTCAGGTCAAGGTCAAATTGGTCAAAATGAATATCATTAGAAGCGCAATGACGAGGTAAATCTAATGCAGTTAAAATATAAACGCTCTATCTCTCATTCATGACTAAGTTATTCAGTTAAAACCATTTTTCCCATGTATTTCCAATGGAGAGGTCATAGCTCGTACCTGACCTTAGGTCATCGACATCAAAAATACCGGAACATATTTTAGAGAACTCGCTAGGGTCATTATGTGATATGAGTTTCAATCGGATAAGTTTGCCCTGTTCCGACTTATGCTATCTTTAACTTTTTTTTAGGTCAGGTCACTTGACCTGTGCTGGTGACCTGACCTGAGATGACATAACCTTAAAATTTTGAAAAAAGTTGTGCAAATGATGAGGGAAAAGGTATGCCCCGTTTTTATGTGATCTCCAAAAAACCCGAGGGGGCGGGTACCCGCCCCCCGTCAATGCGCGTGTTAAGGGCGTGCCAACCTTTATGGCTATATATCACCCACTTCATTCTTAATTTCACGTAAGTAGTAAAATTGCCTTGCACCTAAAAACAGAAATATCGTCCATTCAGATTCCAGTCGTTACAGTCACATTTCACTATCTTTTTTGGGGAATAATAATTATTGGGGCTTATCGACGCACCAACTGCCAGGGTCATATGGCGTCGCCAACTCTTTCCCTGTTGGAAGGGTTTCTCGGGAGCCAGCCTGCTCCTTGTTCAGGGAAGCCACCGGGCCTTGAACCCGGGTCGGCTGTTTGGCAGACAGCTACACTGACCACTCCACTACCGCGCCCCCTATCTTTTTTGGGAGTTTTAGGACAAACACATGGCACCCATCACAATGGATCAGAACACACATAAAAACAAAAAACAATGTACATCAATGCGGCTGCTACGGCACAACTATTCAGCCCGGATGAAATATGGTGGTGGTCAATCGCTCTTCATCACGCGTTCAATTTTGAGAAGCGTGCACTGGGCAATCAACAAAACACGAAATAATTACCAATGCGCAATACTTAATCGGGTGTTCCCGACTATATTTTTCTATCACTGCAAGAGAGCCTAAAATAGCTAAGCACAGATGTATAAATGATGATGTTTGTGCAGCCCGGCAAACTTTAGTTCTCCACAGCTCGCGTCGTCCGACCATCTTGCAAGAGAGGCAGAAAAAATTAAGCACAGAAGCTTACACACCTTTCATAAACATGAATCCACTTTCCCAATTTCCCAAACGAAGTAATCTCGGACCCGTTCCGTTTCACCACACCACTCTCATTTCCATAGCTTAGTTCATACACCCTACAGTCTAGTGAGCCGCACGAATGCATATTTTCAGCAGCACGCGCTGGAGCGTTGCTGGCGCCTCCCTCCCCGGGGACGGAGCTCTAACGCTGACGCTGGCGCTGCCCGGGCAGCACGCGCGGCGGAGAGCGGAGAACGTGCTGGTCGATGCCGGGCCGACGAGTTCATGCACACCCGGCCACCGTCTGCCATTTATTGGCGGAATCTGACTCGGCAGCTCAACTGGAAGGGCTCCGTTGTACTTCGGAACAGACAGTCCGGCCAGAATGCCCAAATGGATAATTCGGTAGCAGCGAACAAGGAAGTGCAGGACAGAGAGGGGGGGAGAGTGAGGGAGAAGGAGAGCAAGAGGGAGAAAAAGAGCGAGAGGGAGAAAAAGAGCGAGAGAGAGAACGAGAGAGAGAGTGAAAGAGATGAGATGCGAGAAACAGGGTGCAACAGTACGGGGAAAAATAAAGAAAGCAAGTAAAGAAGCTCAGAAATGGTCCAACCCATAGTGGCTGCATACTTGTTTTGGACCCAAAAAGTCTGGGAAACATTTTTATACACGTAAAAGCGGGTATTTACCTCGAAATAAATTAAAAGTCCTGTTTACACGCAATGACAATGACCAAATTGACCAATTTTCCACGCTCAGCAGAAGCGGGCCAACATCCACGTAACCAGGGCTGACTTTTTTTGGGGCAGGCTGGAAGATTAGGCTACAGCACGAATAGCTGTTGTTTTCTTTTGGACTCAACTTCCAACTTTTTATACCACAAAATCCAGTGTTGCCTTTAAGCCCCACTTGTCGCGTTGCTTGACGCGTACCTGTCGCACTTGGCAGACAAAGCAAGCAAGCGTCAAACATCGTGATAAGTGCGCTTTAACACGCGCATTGACGGGGGCGGGTACCCGCCCCCTCGGGTTTTTCGGAGGCACGTACTTACTTCCGTACCGTACTTTGCACCGTACTTTCGGAGGCACCGTTCGTAGCGCCACCGTACTTGGCATACCTTTTCTCTCACTATTGTTAGAACTGTTGTCAAAATGTTAATGTTAGGTCATCTCAGGTCAGGTCACCATTACAGGTCAAGTGACCTGACCCCAAAAAAAGTTTAAGATAGCATAAGTCAGAAAATGGTGAACTTATCCGATTGAAACTCATATTACATAATGGGCCCACCGAGTTCTCTAAATATGTTCCGGTATTTTTTATATCGATGACGTAAGGTCAGCTACGAGTCATGACCTCTCCATTGGAAATACTTGGGAAGAATGGTTTTACCTGAATAACTTAGTAACGGATGGTGATACAGCGTTTATTTTAACTGCATGATATTTGCCTTGTCTGTGCAGTTCTAATGATATGCAATTTATCTAATTTGGCCTTGACCTGACCTCAGGTCAAGTCAAATCCTTGATTTGACCTAACAAGGTCAAACTATATATCACTTAATTCGGCTTGCTGCGAGGATTCATATAGTTCAAATCGTTTTGCTCTACCTTTACTTGTTCAGATATAATAACCGAAAACCTCCATTTACATGTTATCCCCATGATGGCATTTTCTTTCGTCTAGTAGCCTTAAATGTGGCCTGACAAAAACATAGCTCAAATATTTTTGATGGAGAAGTGGATGGGCTAACTTGACCTCTGGAGGTCAAACCATTAACCTGAGCGCCTAAACATGCACAGTAATTTCTTACTGAACTTACGCGAGCTTTCCAATGCACTTTGCAGAATTGCGCTAACCCCCATATTTTCGGAGTTAGAGGGGGTCATCGATGGCCCCTCCCCGGTGGGGCGAAGGTGGCGCCGGACCCCCGGTGGGGCGCAGGTTAACACTCAATAAACGAAAATACAATTCATACCTGTTTTACCTATTCAATATATGGGGGATCCGGACGCGCGGTAGCCAGCGCGCAGCTGCGCGGGGGCGTAAGTTGGCGCGCAGCGGCTTTTCGAGGATCTATCGGCGCGCAGCTAAGTTGTGGCGCAAGTAGTGTCGCAACTCGCCGTCTTACGCGCTAACTTTCCGCGTCTTCTCAACAGCGCGGAAGACAGCGCGGAAGCCTGTATGATTCTTTTAAAGTAATAAAAAGATATTGGAAGTGTCAGTGAAGCCAAGTTATATGATTTGCGTTCGACAAAACATGTATTTTTAATAAAAATCGAGGCCCATTAACTCCCAACATCTCATTGGGAAATCGTCAGAAGAGACACAGGCGAAGAGAAGCGTAGATCACTGCAGCTGTGACAGTGGATCACCAGCCGTAATGCTAACTGCCCTCCAATAAACATTGTTGTTCGCCCCAGGATGTATCTCACGTTTCGTACCACTCACCGTCCCGAACGGTCTCGTCGTGGCTGACATGGAACGCCAGCCATAACCCAGTTCACCCTGAGAACTGTGGGCGTGAGGATTGTTTAATATATGGTGCTGTTTCAAAGGCAGAAAGATAAGGAAAATGGGGTCAAATTCATAGGCGGAATGCAGAAAATGCACTAAATGCACTCGCCGAACCAGGCTTCTTGGGGCCTGCCCGGCTCATCCCTCCCCAGTGCTCCGACTAATCCAATGGCACCATAGTACAACGAGGCAAAAGTGTGTTGCGTGAAGCCCGTGTCCTGCCCAGATAAATTGACTTGAGGTAGGGTTAAAATAAAAACGCATTCGGAGTAAGCCAAATCATATCATTTTCTCATGTATGCTTTATTTATTTGGAAATCCCACTTACAAATTGTCGTTTACGGTGAAGGCTTTTCCTTTATCCGAACCGAACACTTTTATCATCACCGCACCTCCCAGCGCGGGGCCGCGTCTTCCTCTCATCCCTCCCCCACAGTCGGCCAGGAAATCCGACACCGTACAGCAGTCATCAGGCTGTAACCTATGACGTGAGTTTACTACGGCCAGAAAAGCACTGTATTCTATGGGAATTTCACCCTTAGCGTCCATTTACGACGGTCGCCAGCACTATTCACCGCCGCCTCGGATTGCCCCGATGCACCGCGCTAACTTACGCCGTCGCGGAGCTCCGCGCGATCGCTCTCTCCCGAACATCCCTCCAAATCGCTCACGCGCAAACTTGCGCCCAAATCAGCGCGGGCGTAGAGAGAACGCGGGCGGAAGCTACGCGCAACTGGGCCCGGTGTTATACAGTCTAAACTGCACAAAAATTACGTTACATACAGTGCCGGTGTGAAACGAATTCGACAGCCGAGGTGGTGTCGCACCTAGCATGCTGTCCCAGACAGCTAGGCGTGTGAAGGCGCAGGAAAACTGATGGGTGCTAGAAAGTCACGGCGGTTACTGTTTTCATTCTACAACGGATCAACTCACACCTTGAAACAGGTTGCCTTTGGGGGGAGGAGTAAAGACGCATCAACTGCGTAGGTAATACGGCAGGCTACATTTCTGATGTGGCCAGATGCCTGGTACAAACACACAATAGCCGCATTTACACGAGCGGCAGAGTACACCCGGTTACAGGGTTGACTTTTGGGGAGGGGGATCTGGAAGATTTGGCTACAGCACGAATAACTATTGTTTTCTTGAAGACTCCCATATTTTCAGGGCACCAAATCTAGCGTTGCCTTTAAACCCCACTCATCGCAATGCTCGTCGCGCACTTGGTTTGCTTGCCAAGCGCGCCAAACGCGCGTCAAGCAACAAGACAAGTGAAGTTTAAAGGCAACACTGGACTTATTGTTCTTACAAGATGGAAGCTCAGTCAAGAAGAAAACAACAGCTATTTGTGCTGTGGCCCAATATTCCAGTTTGCCTCCTCCCCCAAAAAGTCAGCCACGGTGAAGTGCATGTTGACCAGTTTCTACCGAGCGCGGGAACTGCTCAGTGCCATTGCGAGTAAACAGGACTACTGGATGCGTGTGATTTAAATCTTCGTTGGCAAACATATGTAAAAAATGAATATCATAATATTCGACCAGCTCGCAACCCACTATTTGCGTATCTCAGTGCAACTGTGATATATTTCAAGCCTGTTAGTACCGGAGATCTGGCTGCAGCTTATTTCAGATGCACACTGCAGCAGTTGGAGCCAGTCAGCATTTGGACCACAAAAGCTTTACAACATCCAGCCGATAAAAAATACGATAAAGAACGAACTCTCAAAAGTGCAATTGAAAGTTCTGCGAATAGGCTAAAAGCCCAGCCAACTTCCAGGTTTTAAGCTCCCATAACCTGAGAGAAAACGCCCGTTCGCGTGAGGCGGAGTGTTTCAAACGTGTGAGCTCGCGTGCTGCGGGGTGGTGTGCAGGTCAGATCCGCCAGGCACAGTGAACGTCAGGCTCGGCCGCACGACCCCACGCAACAGTCCGGCACGCACCACTGGCGTGCATGAGGCGCGCCTGCCGCTTCACAGCGCTGATTGGGCCGCACAGCTCAATTCGATGACGTCACTGCTGCCTTTGGAGACCAAATCGGGTTGTTGCCTAGAGCTTTTGATAGTGGGTTAGTGGATCCCCGCAGCTCCATAGTGACCCGCTTGGACAAATGGGTCCACGGGGCATAATTTGGGCTAGTTCAAATTTGGATCGCAGCAAAATCCAACACCTTTGTGGGACCTATAATCATTTTCTGCTGGCCTCGTCCAGGGTCAACACTTGGTGATCTTTATCAGATGTGGATGCCCTTTTTAACCTTCACCCAGGTGGGGGGGTCTTTTTAGACCCCACTTTTATCATCACCGCACCTCCCAGCGTGGGGCCGTGTCTTTCTCTCATCCCCTCACCCCACAGTCGGCCAGGAAATCCGACACCGTACAGCAGTCATCAGGCTGTAACCTATGACGTGAGTTTACTACGGCCAGAAAAGCACTGTATTCTATGGGAATTTCACCCTTAGCGTCCATTTACGACGGTCGCCAGCACTATTCACCGCCGCCTCGGATTGCTCCCGATGCACCGCGCTAACTTAAGCCGCCGCGGAGCTCCGCGCGATCGCTCTCTCCCGAACATCCCTCCAAATCGCTTACGCGCAAACTTGCGCCCAAATCAGCGCGGGCGTAGGGAGAGCGGGGGCGGAAGCTACGCGTAACTGGATCCCCCAGCCTTAAGCTATCAAAGCAAAATTGAGTCTTACTTGCAGGAAGGTAGGTAGGTACATACATACCTGAAGGAATGCATGCTTACCTCAACCTTGGGATGTTACAAAATGTCTAATAAATCATTTTATCATGCTCCCCCTGTCACCCATTTTGAGGATTGGTCAGTCAACACCCAGCTGAAAGTTCACTCCAGGCCCCACTTTTTAAAGGTTCTGGAAAAATAACAGGAATTATATGAAACCAGTATGGACCGAGTGCCGCGCGTGGGCGCATCAAGTATGCGCCCCCAACCAGTCCCAGTTTCCTTACTCTATTACTACCAAGAACATAATTCTTCAACGCGGGGTTCAAATCCACAACCAAAGCAATAGAGTCCACGAGTCCACAACCTAAGCAACTATGTAGACGAGTCCGGCGCACTTTTTGCATAGTTCTCTTTAACAATTTGCAACGCGTGCGCCAGCTTGTCAGCCGAGCTCCAACGGACCCCCACTCTTGCCACCGCGGTGCGAACGGATTCACTTAAACACAGTCCCCAGGCACCCCAGCTCGACCGCCCTAGATAATTGCCCCGGCTTCTGATTCGTTTAGAATAGCTGAAAGCAGTTTTTGCTAGTGCTAGCGGCAGTGAAAAAATGAAGCAGAAGGACTACAGATGTGTGAATTCACGCGATGTTCAAATAGTCATCAGTTCAAATAGTCCACATTCTAATTCGACCTCAAGAACAAAGAGCCAAAGCCAGGACGTCCTGATGAATAACTATCTAAATGTCCAATGATCAAATAGTCCACAAAGTCGGAAAATCAACAGGTCAAAAGTACCTACGACATAATGTTCACATGTCAGAAGACCAGAAATACTGCAGTAGCGGAAGACAGAAAATGTACAGACACCCCGGCAGCTGAAGATCTTCCCCAACCATGTTGGCACGTTCGGACTTTTCTGACCTCTGATTGGGAGTTTCAAGTATTGAATATGGAAACATGAAGCCACTGAAATGACTTTGTAACGCAAAAAAAACAGTTCATTATAAGTCATTCACTTGCAGGTAAACCCCCGTCCCAGTAGACCTCCGATTCAACTTCCGTCATTGCGGGGTGAAGACGAGGAGGGCCAAAAAAAATCCCCTGATCTCGGCTCATATGTGAGATAGAAACAAACGCAAACGGTGTTAGATAGGTCGTGATAAATTATTACAAAACCATGCCTATGAAAAATTCTCTAGTACTTTCCCACCTATACTACACGGAATTTAGCCTGAGGAGTTACCATCTGAGGAGCAACATTGAAATTAGCACAACTGAAGATTCTCCGAAAGAAAATTGTTGGTATCATTGAATCTGCCGACTAGAAAGCTCCGTCCTGTCTCATCTTCAAAAGTAGTGTATCCCTAAAATATAAGACCTAGTTATATTGTTTCCACTAATGTTGCAACCACAGCTTTCTGAATCACCTCCCAGGCCACATGTAGGTAGATTTGCCCTTTCGGGTCAGATCAGAAACAGGGCCGTCAGACAGTCCAACCAGTTCCAGGTTCCATTCACTTCACTGGTTTACAGCACATTTTCCTTGCTAACTCGTTCCCAAAATTTGGAACAAAAACATTAATTGTAAAATTAGACACCTAGCAGATGTCCCCCGTAGTAAGACTAGATCTACACGCGCATGGACGGGGGGCGGGTACCCGCCCCCTCCCCATCAGGTTTTCCGGAGACATCCAAAAAACGGCGGCGCGTAGCGCCACCGTACTTAATATACCTTTTCTCTCATCATTTTTACAAACTTTTGTGTAAAAATGTTAAGGTCAGGTCATCTCAGGTCAGTACAGGTCAAGTGACCTTACCTCAACAAAACTTTACGATAGCATAAGGCGGAACAGGGTGAACTTATCCGATTGGAACTCATATCACATACTGGGCCTACGGAGTTCTCTAAAATATGTTCCGGTATTTTTGATATCGATGACCTGAGGTCAGGTACGAGCCATGAACTCTCCATTGGAAATGCATGGGAAAATGGTTTTAACTGAAGAACTTAAACGGATGGTGATACAGCGTTTATTTTAGCTGGATTAGATTCACCTTGTCTCTGCAGTTCTAATGATATGCATTTTATCTAATTTGACCTTGACCTGACCTCATGTCAGGTCAAATCATTGATTTGGCCCAGCAAGGTCATATCATATATCATTTGATTCGGCCTGCTGCAAGGATTCATTTAGTTCAAGTTGTTTAGCTCTATCTTTATTTGTTAAGATGTAATGACCGAAAACCTTCATTTACATGTCATCCCTATTGCAGCATGTTTTGACCTCTAGTGACCTTAAATGTGACCTGACAAAAAATGGCTCAAATATTTTCGAGGGAGAAGTGGATGGACTACCCAACAGCGTTTACCGTTTTTTCTGCTACCTAGGGTGGTTCTCGAGATCTTAGGGGCGGGGGGGCGGGTACCCGCCACCCTCCGTCAAAGCAAGGGTGGCTCAGACCCCCGTCAAAGCGCGTGTTAATGAGGATCCTTCCCTATCTAGCTCTTGTTCTATCCCGCAGTGCTATCTGTTTCCTCTTTTCAATGTCCCTGAACACCTTATTTACCCTGAAACATTTCACCTGTTTATTTTTATTTCGTTGGACACGGTTCCGGTGCCGGCGGCCTCCTGCCGCCGTTGCCTCACCACCCTCCGCACCACAGGCCCCCTGGGTCTGGTGGGGGTAGGATGAGCGCCATGTACGGGGTGTCCTCCCGGTGCGACTGTGTGTGCTATATATTGTCTTCCGTGGTAGTGATTCGTGGTCCCGTTTTTTCCTTCTCTGACTATGCTGTCGCTCGTCCATAACAGTGTCTGATAGCACACAATATTCTTACCTTATCATATAAAAGTAAACGCAAATGTATGATGCACCTTCGACGCCGGCGGAAACATGCAATCATTTTAGCATGAGTGCCAAATTTATAACATTCCTCTGTCAAAACAGGACGAAGACGGGCATGTCAATTGTATTCCTGCCCCCTGTTTGGTGAGCCGCTGACCTTACCGAAACGCACTCCACCCCTTCCTCTAATCTGTCTCCCATCCCCCCTTACTGGATCTTGCTTCATTACACCGTTCAAACCCCTCGCTATGCCTGATGTCTGCAACCACTATTCCTACCTGCTGGTGTATTCGACTGTCGTCCCTGTATGCATGTCCTTGTTAATGAAATCAACGTCTCTTGCTTCAAATGAGAGGTTTTAGCACCATATCCTGCGAAGTTATTGACCCAAGTCTGAACACCTGCTAAAGTGATCCCAGATAACCTCTAAGAGGTCAAAATTTAGGATGGCCCAAGATAGTGACCAAATATACCACGAGTTTAAGCATAACAATCTATTCTAAGCCGTATCTATCGAAATACAGACAATTTTTAGTCAATGCCCGTTTCTCTCCTTCCATTTCCCATAGAAAAGTCAAGACCCGTACCTAAACCTGGTCACTGGCATATAAAATCCCGTTACAAAAACTTGTACGTTTTTTCTTAGCCCTCTTAATTTTAGAGGCAAAATGGGGTATTTGTCTACCTCCCATCAGGGCGAAGGCGACTCATACCCGACTCCGGTGAAGCTTTATCAAACAGCGCAAAAAACAAAACAGCAAAAAAACCCTGACAACGGCCAATGCACAGTGCCGCCGGTAAAACATAAATATTTTTGAAATTACCCACACCATCTTGATCAAAATTTTGTGGAAAACACGATGGTGTGGTCCATATAATCGAGAAAATTGGTGCTTTTTTGCTATTCACAATTTTAACCTATTTTTTAAGTTCTCCACTGAGAGCGTCTTGCACAAATATACAAAACAGGCTTTTTTAGAGGAGCGCCCAAAAACCCAAATAATATCGGCAGAATTTCAGATCATTTCTCTTTCAAATGACACCAATTTTTGCCATGAACGATAACAATTGGCTGAAGCGGGGGAGCTCAAAGTTTTTCCTACTAAACGGCTGGCATATTCGACTAGTCCATAGGAAACACATGTTAAAAGCTTGCAATTTAGAGCCACGGTAAGGGATTTTAGACCACATTCAGTTTCACAAAAAACAATTCAAATGAAAGCCAGAAAATTTTTGTTTTCATTTTTAGGGCCGAAACCGCCAACCGTGGTATTCACCAGCCAGCTAGACGACAAAAACAGGACACTTCTCGCGGCATTCTACTTGCATGTCCCATCTCGTGCTACCCGTCAGCAACCACGAACCCTGCTGAAAGTGCCGTATGCAAGGGTAGGCACCGCCAAAGAAGGCCTCTTTACGAGACTTCCGAGGCAACTGAATTTATTTTTACAAATGTGCCCGACAGTAGATGTTTTCACGGATGCCTACCAATCATTTCGGGCACAAGTTAAAGCCTATGTCGCCTCTCTGTAGCTTAGCTGTTCTATGTACCAGTGATGTACCCTATGATGCGGATAGATTTTAGTGATTTTTATTGCTTTTATTGTCCTTTAGGAACTTTTATGGCTTATTGTCTTTTAGGGACTTTTAAGGTTTTATTATATTTTATGTCCCTCTGTTGTCTTTTATGGTTTGTATTGCCTGTGTGTATTCATAGGTATTATTTGATGCGCTACTTCCTTTTTAGGTCATTTTAATTAAGGTCTTGTAGCGCTTCTGCGTTAATGCTGTGTATGTACATATTGTTCAATGTTTTATCTCCTGTACTTCGCCGTTTATTGGGGCCATCCCGTAGGTGATAACTCAAATAAATACAAATAAATACAAATACAAATACATGTTATGTCCTATTTTCAGGCGTGGGTTCGAATCCTAGGAGCGGGCAAACTTTTCATAGAATCAGTATAAAACTCAGTGGATTCGCTTCGAGTTTACGACACTATGCGCCCTGCATGCTTTTAGCTCGCAGGGAAGCTTTTGCCTAATGCAGAAGCAAATACATTGACTTTTGCACATTCTGATTCTATGAAAAGTGGCCGCTCTTAGGATTCGAACCCACGCATAAAAATAGGACATAACATGTGTCCGGTTTTTGCCGTCTAGATCGCTAATGAATATCACGGCTGGCGATTTCGACCCTCGAAATGAGAATAAAATGTTCTGGCTTTCATTTGAATTGCTATTTGTGAAACTAAATGTGGTCTAAGATCCCTTACCGTGGTTCTAAATTGCAAGATTTTAACATGTGTATCCTATGGACTATTCGAATATGCCAGCCGTTTAGTAGGAAAAACTTTGAGTTCCCCCGCTTCACCCAATTGTTGATCGTTCATGAAAAAATTAGTGTCATTTGAACACCCAATTGTTAATCGTTCATGAAAAAATTAGTGTCATTTGAAAGAGAAATGATCTAAAATGCTGTCGATATTATTTGGATTTTTGGGTACTCCTCTAAAAAACCTGTTTTGTATATTTGTGCAGGACGCTCTCAGTGGAGAACTTAAAAAATGGGTTAAAATTGTGAAGAGCAAAAAAGCACCAAATTTCTCGAATATACAGACCCCACCATTGTGTTCTCCATAAAATTTTGATCAAAATGATATGAAATTTGGAGATGGGTAATTTGAAAAATATCTACGTATTGGCGGCGGCACCGCGAATGGCGACCTGCGTGACGAGAGAGAGAAACCTCAAGACTGAAAGTTTGAATCCACATCTTGACAGGAGGAGGAGGATGCGCCCGGTAGTTCAGTGAGCCGATGCGCATCCGATCAGCAGAGACGCCATTGATGACGATCAGGCAGGGTCATTCAATATCGTCCGTGTTTGAGCTAAGCGATCATGGGCGGATCCAGGGGGACAAAGGTGGGCGCATGCCCCCTCCCCGATTGACCCTCGGTGCCGCCCTGAAAGGTCGATGGCGCCCCCTGAAATGTCGCTTCCAACATCCCCCCAGGATGCGAAAATCGGCGCCCACCTGATAGGTTTTGCCAGTCAAAAGTGGCGCCCCCTGGTCCGGATGGCGCCCCCCGGGAAGGTGCCCCCCCCATCGGCAATCCTGGATCCACCTATGTAAGTGATCCCTGGTTATCGCTATGCATGAAACGCATTACGCAATTAGCCTTATCCGGATACGACTGCGCATTCTCCGCCACGTGCCATCTCGGTATAAGAAATGCCTTCCCCACGAAAGAGATGCCATTAAACAGCGGTTCTTCTCTTTTCTGTTAATATGTCGCCAGCTAGCGGGGGCCATATCTCCGCAGCGTCTCATGTGGAAGTCTTATCTGCCGCCATTTCGTGAGATGCGTTCAATCTAGTGAACCGTCTGGTCAGATCGTAGTGGTGTGGTGGAACTCGAGAGGGCCATCTGATCGAGTAACGGGAAATGAAAAATCCGATTTTTTTAAGCTCCAACAACAGCCAAAATCCTAACGAAATTCTGAGGCAAGCGAAGTGAACTAAGGACTTCTCACCCACTGGATTTCTTTTCAATTACCTATTCCAGAGCAAAACAATTTTTACATCACTACCGATGAGTCATGACACACTACCTAGTGCTCTAAAAAAACACTAAAATCATTCCCACCGGATCGATACAGAATTCCAACGGAATGCGCACTGCATAAAGTACTGAGAGCCTCGTCAAACGTATAACTCAGATATTGATCTATTCCTTGTATACAAAATTGTCACCGCTATGACTGACTCCTCCCCAATGCTCGGGAGTTTACCCTTTGCATGAGGCTTTCCGATACAAAGGTTCGTGCTGCACGTGCCGTTGGAAAGAGTGAATCCGGTTAAGCGTGGTGCCTTCTGTCGAGCACCTAGTGCTTTCAATGCCTTTGTACCTGCATGCCCCCACAATGACCATTTGAGTTCATTCACGTCAAATTTAGGTACAAAGGCACGCGTACACATTAGGCAGCTCCCTCTCGAGGGTACTTGGGTATTTGTATTTGTATTTTTCGAACGTTTCCACTTAATCGCAGTGGCTCTTCCAATGCCGTCGCTATGAGGATGATAACCAGAACATTCAGTGCACTCGATTTGGCTTTAATCTTTGAAGCGTGTGGTGTTTTGTTTTAC
Organism: Lepas anatifera; assembly: GCA_034440635.1. Lineage (NCBI taxonomy): Eukaryota > Metazoa > Arthropoda > Thecostraca > Lepadidae > Lepas > Lepas anatifera. Next base: position 436,365 of record JAOTON010001537.1, read on the forward strand.
GCTGCATCATATCTTAATGGTCGTGTAATGGTATTTTACAATCTTGACTCGAGCTATTATTGGTAAGTGTTCGTGTCGGTGTTTGCTGGGTTTTGCCCCGCATATCTTGGTACAAAGTGCATGCCTATCTATTTTCCGTGCACTCGATATTTGGCTTTAATCTTTGAAGCGTGTGGTGTTTCGTTTTACACTGCATCATATATTAATGGTAAGGGATAATGGTATTTAACATTTTACAATATTGACTTGAGATATTATTGGGATCCATGCGGCTGCTCACAAAGTTTCAATGAATCAATCCATCAGTAATGTTGTTTTTGTTAGAACCAAGCATTTTGCGAATTAACTAGGCCGTTTGCGAACGGCTAAATATACCCGAAAACTTGCATAACACCAGGTAGTTGCAAGCCAACTTTTCACAGTACCTGTAGCAGTTTGCACCATTCTCACGGTGAGGCCGTCCCAGCACGTGCTGACTGTCTGTCAGACCGAGTCTAATTAGAGCTAATATGTGCACTAAGGATAGGACACGCAGAGCAGCTTCACTTACCACGTCAATAATCTGCTGCAGGGTAAGGCCGAAGCTGACGGAGATGGGGTCCGACTCGTTGGCAACAGGTCGCTCCAGCACGTTGTAGTCGCCCAGGATCCGGTTCAGCACCGCCTTCTCGTGCGGACCCTGCACCGACCCTGCCAACAGGCGTGACCCAGTCACTAGCCTGCACCGACCTCGCACATACACAGACACTGCAGACCCTGTACCGACCCCGTCCACAGACACTGTACCGACCCCGTCCACAGGGCCTGTACCGACCCCGTCCACAAAGCATGCACCGACCCCGTCCACAGGGCCTGTACCGACCCCGTCCACAGAGTCTGTACCGACCCTGTCCACAGACCATGTACCGACCCCGTCCACAAAGCAGGCACCGACCCGTCCACAGACCCTGTACCGACCCCGTCCACAAAGCATGCACCGACCCCGTCCACAGACCCTGCACCGACCCCGTCCACAGACACTGCAGACTCTGTACCAACCCCGTCCACAGACCCCGTATCGACCCTGTCCACAGAGCCTGCACCGACCCCGTCCACAGACACTGCAGACCCTGCACCGACCCCTTTCACAGAACCTGTACCGACCCCGTCCACAAACCCCGTCCACAGACCCCGTACCGACCCCGTCCACAGACCCTGCACCGACCCCGTCAACAGGCGCTGTACCGACCCCGTCTATAACCCTGCAACGACCCCATTCACAGAACGTGCACCGACCCCGTCCACAGACACAGTACCGACCTCGTTCACAGAGCCTGTACCGACCCGTCCACAGAAACTGTACCAACCCCGTCCACAGAGCCTGTACCAACTCCTTCCACAGATTCTGTACCAACTCCTTCCACAGATTCTGTACCGACCCTGCCAACAGGTGCGACCCGGCGACCAGTCTACACCGAACCCGTCCACACACCTGGGTATCAACCTCACTGGCTTAGCTTTCGCCCTACGACTCACTGCAAACACATTGTCAACAGGCCCGACCACGAGCCAGACCGGGAAGACCACAAACCAAAATGGTCCTGCCAACGGGCGGGGTTTGGTCACCATTTGTACTGACCTTACCCGCCGGCATGGTTCAGTCAGCAACTGGATTGAGCTTACCCGCCGGCATGGTTCAGTCAGCAACTGGATTGACCTTATCCACCGGCATGGTTCAGTCAGCAACTGGATTGACCTTGCCAACAGGCAGGGTTGCCAGCCGCAATGGCCCTGCCTGCAGGCATCTCACCAACAGGCACCATCAAATCAACAACCTATGGTGCACTTGGACGTGAACGGCAACTATCGAAATGGGTAACAAATTAGCGACACGCATTGAACTAAAAATTGAGCTCAAGCTTTCCAATCGGTCTTCTCGTTGCTGGAAAAATTCGTATTCATTCTCTACCAGTTTCCACATTACATATATCCTCGGGCAGTAAAACCTTCCACAACAAAAATGTGAGAGCGTATCGTTCTCACTCTAGCAAACACACCCTCCACATCTGCGGAATATTAGTCTCGGGAGAGGAAATATTGGTGCGATACTCGTGCCTAACCTGCTCCATATTCCGGCAATATTTCCTGGCCAAGACTCAGTTATGTCACGTTCCGCCGCTTCTATTTCCATAAGCTCTATTTTCCTCTACATTTGGCAATACGCTGTCGGGCCATTGCTTCTGGGTCACGGCCATCCGACGCAAGCTCTGCGAGCGCGCTCACGCACTCTGCGCGCAGAATTAATGAACACACACCGACGGCCGGCACCTCTGGCAGCCGGTCGTTAGACGACTTTTTGCGTGTTATAAAACTTGTTTGTGCTTCGAGTATGAAACGAAATGTGAGCGATGATTCCGAATTAATGTTTCAAACCGATGACCTTTCTGTTAAAAAGCTGTTTTTCTCACAAAGTTATCGCCGCGACGGCTTAATAAGAGCAGAACAGAAGCTTGATAAGTTAGAACCCAGTTCAAGAGTCGATGCTGAGAGCCAGTGGATTTTATGTCCGTCCCATATCGCACCACATCTGTGGAGAACTTTATTAAACGCTTCTTTGACTCAAACGTCCCGTATCAAATAGCACAAATCCCTTGGCCTGTTCAACACCGCTATCCGTTGCGTCAACCAGACAAAAAAGCAGACAGTTTGCAAAATTTACTATTTCACTCTTACGACACATAACAACACAAACCATGTTTTCAAACAGATCTACTCGTCTTTAAATACTGTGCACATGCAACATTTTGCACCGAATCAGATTTGCAAAAGTTTCAAGAATTTGTTGTTTGATAACATGAATTATTGTGTTTCTTGGTGTGCCGGCGGTGTCATCTATGCCGAAATCACACTTCTCCGTGCAGAATGGCAGGCCGACGTTGATCTGCACCGACAAGGACAAACCACTGAGATCACGCCTCCGGCTACTGAGCTATTTACCATAGGGGAGGCACTAACCGCCATCTGAAATGAGTGCCACCAGTGTATCAATAGTACCGACGCATCACTAGTAAATGTTTTCAACGACTCGCGTGCCACCTTCAAACTTTTAAGCAGAGGTTCCCACTCTCAAATTTCGGCCCTTCCAGACAGAATATGGCAGTGCCTCCAGTTTCCAGGGACCTGCGGCACTCTCATCACCTTCCAGCGGGCATTCAGTCATGCAGGCATGGATGGCAACGAGGCAGCCTCGCCAACAAAGCGGCCTGCCAACAACACAACACACCCCGCTCGGTCTTCACTGCTACTTCGGACCTCCACTTTACTGCACATTGCCATCCGGGGGCAAGGGCGTACACACCATAGAAAACGCTCCACCACCCGCACCCAGCCGGTATACACCCAGCCATACTGCAGCATGTTCCCGTGGTTTCAAGGCACAGTGTCGCAGTTGCAGGCTGGGAAATCGCCTCCCACATGCGACATCCTCTGCCAGATTTTTAGTGCCAAGGGTCACAAATATGTGTTGCGACTCCGGCAAAGTTATAAAACCATTCTTCGAATACCGTCAGAAAATTATTTTCTCGTTTCAACTGACAGCGAGCACTTCCGTTGAGGTCACCGATTTTTTCCCGGTGCACCGGGCAAAGTCATCACCGTGGCGGGACAGCAGGCAGCAACACAAAGGAGCAATAAGGATGATTAGATGACGGAGGAATGGGAGCCAGATATCATGCATGACAAGAATCATAGGCTTGAAGTCGCTTATCTTTCAGAGCAAATCCTCCTATCTTACACGCCTCCACTACATGCCCCAATTCGGGAACCCGTGCTATAGCTGGTTCAGCTCATCCTCCTATCTGCCATTTTCTGGCACAAAATGAACAACAGAAAAAATGGTAGGATCAAGAGTAATAAATAATGTTATTATTGAGCTCACTGTAACAATATATAATGCAGCATCCAAATTTACACGGTGAGCTTTAAATTAACTTCACTTAAATTGTTGGATAGGAAGGGTATATCTGTAGACAGTCCGGAGTGTTGCGAGTGAGTAGGCCGAGTGCCAATGCCGAATACTCTCCACTTCAACTCCGATTCCGTAAGACCAGACCGAAAGTAGGTGTGTTAAACTGGCATGCTGTATTTAAAGGCATCGGACGAAGTCATCGCACCAACGGCGACTCCATGAGTAAGTCCGGTCGAGGGACAAATGTCCCGCCCTGGTGAAAATAAAATATTTTCACCAAAATGCCCAACAGTCAAAACTAATCATGAAAACATACTAGCGAAAAATATAATTACAAAATAGAATACAGGAAATCTAAGTTCGACGCCGATAGAAAAAAGTAAAATCTCAAACTCATCACAAGTTCAAATCTATCGCAGGTGAAACATCAATCAAGAGAAATAAAGGTACAACACCGAATAAGATTAAGATACTATTAGAAGCTGCTTTAAATTATTTAAAGTACCAATTTAAACAATTTCAACTTAGCTCAACTCAGGTTCCAGTTGAAGAAATGCTGGACAGATAAACGATACGCAGGTCCGTCTCGCTCACAGTCTCAACAGGAAATAAGCCCTGAGTCACCGCATGACTCGGCACCGGAAAATGATTGACAAGCAAGGCCTAATACAAACTTCCTAAACACGCTCGGAATTAATAACTACAAAATTTAACTATAACTTTAAATTAGTCTGGGAAATGTCGTGATGATGCGGAAAGGACCGATAATACACAAAAAACGGACCACGGTCATAAAGGAAAGGTCTCACACATTCTTCCCTGAAAGTTTGAGGTAAGGGTCATGCAAGGTCACTGACCTATGACGGAACAATGACATATTCTCATAATGTATAATGTAACTGGCACAAGAGCAGCCTTTGTACGGAGTTTGCCCTTAAAGGGAATGCGGCACCTTCATAATGTGATTTTAACTGAGATAGCCAAGTTGTAAAGCAAGTCAGAAAGCCCGGTACTCAATATATCTTTTGTCTTGGAACTCGAGATTTCCGTAGGAAAAAACTAAAACCTACCTAAAATTTACCCCTCATGTACCCTTAGCAGCAGGCAACAGTTGTCATGGCTGTTGATGTAACGACATATGCTGACGTCACTGCTGAGTATCAGCCAATCAAAGCCCTTGAAGCGTATTTAATATGGTAATGGTTGCCAGATCATGACATCATCCACAGGCAGATATTTATTTCTTTCCCTAGAGGAGCATCTAAAAAATCAAAATATTTAGCTTATTGAATTTTTCAGAGAAATCATGGACGCTTCCATGATTTTCGGCTAAAAGCTCCCCTAATTACACTTAATTCCAGGATTCGACCAAGGTAACATTCCCTATAAGAAAAGACATTTGGCCTTGATCTTGACAATGAGTAGCCTTAACTATGAAGTCATAACATAACATACGTCTTACCGAATAATGTCATCGGACCGGAACGCTGGGATCAATGGTCTTGGCATGTGACCTCGACCCTGAACTTCATGTGGGGTGACCTTGACGCATAATCCATATTATATGACGTTATTACGTCGTCGCTCAGTCTACAGCGCAGGCAAACTGGTGCAACCGCACGATTGCGACGGCCTCAAAATATAGGTCTGACTTTGAAGGCCTATTAGTAGAAATTATTGACCAATTTCCAACTCTTTCACCAATCGACGCGCTCATAAATTCTCTCAAGCGTAGCAAAGTAGCGTTTTCCGGCTGTGAACAGTCCTGCGGCCACCTGAGAACAATTGGTTGGGGGGGGCACTTTAGGAACCGTCTGCAATGCGCGTGTTAACACGTGCCAAATATTTAGGAGTTTCCCTCCCGAATACGTTACGTGCCCCATACCAACCGAATGCCTGCAGTAAGCACCTCTGTTGTATACACAGAGTAACTTAGAAAATGGGTCCGGGCAGATTTTGTCATACATTCACAAGTAATGTGCTGATCGCTCTAATATTGTACGAGAGCGTAATTTCAACATCTGTGAACATGGATGGATCCCAATGGAATCCGCCGAAATAAGTAAAACGATGGGGCATTGCCTGAAGACAGGAACGTTTCGCAGAATCCAGGACACTTCCATAACACAAATTACACTCTACTGAAATAATATCCAGAACTGATGGGGATTTTTGGGAAGCATACGACCCATGAGAAACTCAATCCGGGTAATGAAGCCCGTCAAAATCACTTGGGACGCCTCAGAAAGTGGACAGTCAGCAGAGTTTGTGGAGAGATTAAAGGGATGGGGGCCGCCTTATCTGAGAATTTGGGGCGCGAGCGGAAACAGCCTCTCCTTACACCCCTATCAAAACCCTTAACCCACGCCCCGGTGGGCCTTCGAGCCACCTTCGCCCTGGCGGGGGGTGTTTGAACAACCCCCTCGAACTCGGCCCCTATGGGAGATAGCGAAAAACGCGAACGCTGGTGGATAACTCATACAAATTCATGAAGAAACTATAAAGTCACTTTTTGACTCAGGTCAATATTGAGGTCATGACAAGTCAAAGAAAGTGACATTTTGAGCAGAGTTTTTGGGCTCTAGAGTCTGACAGAGTTGAGTTATAATCATTTTTAGGCACCATTCGCTTCCTCTCGTCACGGCAAATCGAATGATGTATAATATGACTATACTAAGGTCAAAACACAAAAATGACCTGACCTCAGGTCAGGTCAAAGTCACTTTTTGACCTAGCATCGTCAATGTGCATATCAATCGACTCGCAATAGCAAACCAAACGCAATGGTGTCAACATAAAAGCTATATCATCATTTAATGCAAAGTTATTGAACTAAGTCTGAAAATTGCTTAAGTAGCTCCAGATGACCTCTCAGAGGCCACAGGTCAAAAGTTGCACCATGAACCTGGAAAGGGGCCCAGAATAATTATATTTGGAGCATATAAAGGTATTATCAGCTTTATTTACACAAATACAGCCCAATTTCTGTTTTTCCATCTATTTCCAATGAATAGGTCATAGTCCGTACTTGACCTTAGGTAATCGATATGAAAAATCTCGGGACATATTTTGTAGAACTCGGTGGAGCCATTAGGTGTTATAAATTTCAATCCCATAGATTCATCCATTTCTTACTTATGCCACCTTAATCATTTTTGGAGGTGAGGTAACTTGACCTGCACTGGTGACCTGACATAAGATGATCCAACCTTAAAATATTTTATAAATTTGCGGAATCAATCAAAGATAAAATGTGCCAAGTACGGGGGCGCTTCGCACAGCCGTTTTTTTTTCGTGCCGGCGGAAAACCCAAGGGGATGCTCAAACATCCCTCACCGGGGCAAGGGTTAAATAGCATCGCTTCGGGCCGTCTCAGGGACTGCGTATACAAAAGGAATCTAGGACGTATCAGGTGGTAAGAAAAATCAACCACATAAATAATTAGAGTCGTCACCCAGTCAGTTTATAAGGAAGTATGGCCATTGCGTGAATATGTATTGACTTTAATGTTGCGAATATAGAATACGTCACATTGAATAAAGACATAAAGGCCTCTGATTGCCATATTTTAACCTTCGCCCGGGTGGGGGTCTTTTTAGACCCCCTCGGGTTTTTCCGAAGTGACCAAAAACGGCGGCGCGCAGGCCGCCAAACTTGGTCTAGCTGTTTCTTCATCATTTTTACATCTTTCCTGAAAATTTTGGCTCAAGGTCATATTAGGTCAGGTCACCAGGCCAGGTGAAGTGACCTCACCTCAAAAATACTTAGGACGGCATAACTAAAAGAAGGGTTAATCGATCAAGTTGAAACTCATACCACATCTTGGGCCCACCAGGAGCTACAACATTTGTTCCGGGATTTTGGATATTGGTGACCTAAGGTCATGTGCAGAGCATGACCTCCCCATTGACAATGCATGGGGAAAATCACGAAATGAGCTTTTCTCAGTAAGTATGGATGGAATCAACTTCAAACATCGGTTGCGACTTGCTCTTAGCCCATTTCTGAAGCTGATACCAAAATTTTTGACTTGTGACCTTTAAAAGGTCACCTTAGGTCAAATAAGCATTTTTTGGTGTTTTTCTCTATAAATTTTGAATTAACTAAGATAGAGCTTTTATTTTGTCACCAAAGTGTTTGTAGAGTCACTGGAAGTTAAATGATATACATCATGACTATACCAGGTCAACTTGGGTCAGACCGTTGACCTGGGTCAGGTCAAATTCTTAAATTTGACCTGGCATAGCAATATCATATATCATTCGATTTGTATTGACGAGAGGATTGCAATGGTGCATAAACTATGGCTCTATCTGGTTTGGTTTGGAAGCTATTAGCGAAAAAGTAAACGCCCTTATGCATGGGTGGCTATGGACATTCCCAAGAATATGCCCAATATTTAGTGACCTGTAACTCCCTAGGCTTTGACCTGACACGAAAATGAATGCCACTGTAATGAAAGCGCATTTCAAGAGCTTTCAAATGGTGTTAGAAAAATGTTTCTAGCTATCATAGTTTCTGAGATATAGGAGGTTTTCTTAGTACACCTCATATTAGCGATTTTGACCTATTTTGACCTCTGGTGACCTTGATATTGACCTGACAAGAAAAATGACCGAAGTATTTTCGATATAATTTTCGAAGAGCTTTCGATTGCCGTTTTGCGCTTTTTTCTAGCTCTCTTAGTTTTTTGAGATCGTGGGGGTCTTTTTAGCCCCCCACCAGGGCGAAGGTGGCTCGTACCCGCCACCGGGGCAAGGGTTAACAGTATACTCAAATATATTATTTATAGGCAAACCTTCACTCAACTCTGACGTCAGACGTTGATGTGATTGGCACGGAAAGATCGGATCCGTTTTTGGGGGTCATCTTGTAGGCAGTCATCCACGCACCTGGAATCCGAGGAAACCAGACACAACATAGTGTAATAGTGGCATTCGGCAACTGGAGAAACAGGACCGTAGCCAGAGTCGTGGTAAATATTAGTCAAACTTCTTACTGTGTCACGCACAATGTTCTGTTAGCATTTACAGCATAGTCTCATTTACAGCATAGTCTATCGCTCCTTCGAAATCCTAAAATATTTGAAACAACTCCAGTCTAGCCCTGGGTGACCAGCTTGAACTATGGCGGGCTCTAAGTTATTTGATGATAATTCATTTTGTGTTCCATTAAAAAAGTACCCTATAATTTTCGGTACACTCAAATTTCCGAGGCTGCGATCATTACGTCATTAACCACAAGTTTCAGAAAATAAGGAGCGGAAAGTGCATTTCACTCGTCCTTCTGCTACGTTATAAAAATAACCTGAAGTTATCGGCTGGCTTGCTTGGGATAGGGCACCATGTTAAATATAAAAAAAGAAAGAAAAACTTCGACCATAGAATTGTGTAAAATCTGCCAAAACATCGACACAGACACGGGCACGGACACAGACAGATGTACATACAGCTACATTTGCATTTTTAGATTCAACACGATCAATACTTGTCAAAACGTTTTCCTCAGGGGCCCTCTACCTGATTTCCAGTCCTTTTAATTCATGGTGGTCGATGACTGAAACGCCGTGTTTAGCCTTGCCCCGCTTCTCTTAGCATATTTTTATTTTAACCACCTTACATTAAAATTCTTTTAAGCGCAATTTTACTCTGATTTAGAAGTTACATTTCTTCGTTTTAGAAACTATTTTAGTGCGTTCTTAGGATTGTTTAGCACTGTTTGATAATGTTTAGGTTCTTTCACTACCTCAACATAGTGTTTGCTGTGGTGATTACAATTCAGCCAATCTTATGCCAAAATTAACTGCAAAAGGTGCGAGTTTGAAGGTCTTCATTTAATTTCCGTTTTATAATCATCATAGTTTTCTTGGCTGCTGTACTCGGCACCGAATAAACAGATGGTTTAAAGGGTGGGATTAAACTGCTTTCATTTTTTCAACAATGCAGCGGTTGAGGTTTGAATCTTTGTATAGCACAATCTGTCCCCTTATTTTTGACAGCTTTCACATAATTTTTTAGGGTGAAAGATCACTACTTTTTAGTAGTTAGCAAGAACTCCAGAGTACTCCAAAACGTTAAGAAATGCAATAACAACTACTCAATAGGTAAGACTTGCATGCTACTTGTATTCTCCTTATAAAACGACTTGCAAATCATTGTCGATGTGAGATGTCGCTGCCTCCATTAGAAACGAATTATTCAATACCCTACAAAAACTTTTAAATCCCACTCTGCTAAAAAGAGCACGAATCACCTGTGTAGCCTGGCTGGTTGTTGGTGTAACTGACATCCGAGCTGGCCGGATTTGTTGAGCCGTGCCGCCGACGGTGGCCGCGCGGCCGCGCCTCCTCGGCCCTTTGATAGCAATTCAAGCTCTCTGGCGGCAGGTTTCGGCCGCTCTCTCAGCAGCCTTCCGCCCCACATAGACGTCGGCGTTGTAAACAACATTGGCCCAGATGAGATCTAATTAAAGGGCAGAATAGCACTGGGATCGTGTCGCCTCCTCTCTCCGCTAATCCAGCCGCGCTGCAAAGCTATCTCATTCCGACAGAAGAAGTGCTATGAAAGTAAAAGTAGCAAAAGAAGGAGCAGTGCCACTTTCTCTTTTAGAAGAACAGTAAGGGCACTGCAGTTTCTGCACTTTGTTTTGCTCATTTGGATGAGCTTCGAAGACAAAGGCACATTAAAGGTATGTTTTTTAAACAAAAGGTGATCATCACGATGAATTTTATATGTGCTGATAATAGTTTATTCCTCAAAAGGAGAACATATATAGTAACTTCGGTTACTACGAGAGGCTTAATTTCCACCGACGCATATCCCTATAGGCGAGCCATGCAATGCTTGCGAGTCACATAACCCTGCTTGCTCTTTGGAAAAAATATCGATCCGTCTGGTTGAAATATCATGGCTTGATCAAAATGATAGACAATTAAACATTTAAACGTGGACGCAAATAACATATTTATCAGGCTAGTTGGAACTGATCCATTTTATTGCTTTTGATAGTTTATTTTGTTAATCAGGATGGGCAATCCAACTTCTGTCAGATGGAGGGGGGAGGAGTTCCGCCCACGCCAAAATGCTTCCCTAGAATATCTCTGGACCGGTTCGTGATAGGCTTTTGAAACTTTTTTGACTTTTCCCACGCCGAATTTGGCAGATTCACTAAAAGCTTTGATATTATATATTTACTACGGTTATAGCTGTGGCTCGGTATTTAGGAGCAATGTATTCGTAAACCGAGTGTTATGTAAGGCGCGTTATCGGTACAAAGCCGTCTGTAACATTAAGAAAGCAGTTAGAATATTTGAATATAATTGATTCTATGCCATATTATAGTTCATTTATGTGTCATATGATAGTTCATTTATATTTTCCGACATTATTTTTACAGAGGCGGTTACAGAAACTAAAAATTGAGGAGTTTCTAATGTCATTGGATTGCACTGTTGAAAATGAGAAGACTGCTTACAAGACAGGCAGGAGGAATACAAGTAACCACACCACGCTGCCAATTATATATATAAGATAGTAAGACGCCACAGCGTGCTCAGGTTTTATAATGAAGGAGGTTTCACGAATGTGCAGGCGTATTTGAGGATACTAAGTCCAATGAATGGACAGGTATATTGGGCATGCATTCGGTTCAGAGCGCATAGAGGAAAATAATCTATAGACCAATCAAGGAGGCAAAACCGCTAAGAACTCTCCCAGGTTTGGCATGAGCGGATAGAAGTATCCGTAGCTGAAGAACATATGTAGGGGAAGTCCGTGCAAGAGTACGTACTTAACTTTCTAACGGGTTTCACTTTTCTCCTATAAGTCTAACAGCTAAAATTTTTATGTGGTTGTTTAGCCTGAAAAATTGTCTATGTATGGTCCATGTTTCAACTCGATGTCTCTGAAAGGAACTCGCCACGAGCCCATCAAAATAAAAAGTCACGTGCGTACCCTTGTCGGAGTGGTCTGGTAAGAGTACGCAAGAGAGGAGGCTGGAGTACGCATTGATGTCCCGCTGTGCTTTAGGTGCGTAGGCCATGTCGTTAAGTTTTTTGTCGCCAAACTGGGCGATTGTATGATTTTATATCGTTCTGAATATACAAGAACTATGCTGCAACGTTTGGTTTTCCAAATATGAATTTCGGACTCTGTCCCGAGTGAAAATTAAATTTTCCTATCTCTTAAGCATGCGCACTCTTGCCCATTGGTCTACTGCGTACTGTTGCCGGACATGCTCCCTTGGGAAGAAAGTCTTCATAAACATGTTGGCAGGCGTTTTAGCGTGAGCTCCGGTCCTGGAACACACTCCTAGCTCAGCTTTCTTACTCATGACAGACAGTAATACAATATTTTTGATAATAGAAGCATAGTCTACAAGCTTACCCAGTTAAGAAATATTACTTCAAGGGTGCCCAGAAACGTATTTTGCTCGGTACTCCCGCAGAGAAAAACAGGAGCATATTGAATTTTGGTGTGCAGCCTAGGCACTAACCTTGCTTTTTATACCAGGGTATACACTATCTCAGTGGTTCCTAAGTAACCGAAACGGCTGCTGCGTACTCTTATCTCCTGCGTACTCTTACCCGCCCTTACCCTACATGCCTTTCAGACATTGGCAATACACATCTTGCCCCATTATTTTAACTTCCTGTATCCACCTCTGATAATAATGTCACTATACAGTTCATCTCGATGTCCAAGATATCACACAGTATATGGTGTTTGCTTATCTATGCGAAAGAAAACATATAAAATATTTATACGTCACTATATAGTTTTGACCCTTGGAACCGCAATCGATTTTTGCGTTTTCATATATCTGAAATATATAACGATTTTGCATTAATTATGTTTCAATGCCTACTAGTTTGGGAAAACCAAACAATAGAACGAACAGTTGTGGATAATCTAAACGCAGTAAAAAGAAACATAATTTGCACGCCCTTGCGCATAATTTTCGAAATTTTGAAATACTTTTTAAATAGAATTTAGCGCGGAGCACATCAATCGCACTTTCAATTTTCGAAATCGGACGAATAGATTGCGAGATCTCAGGGGGCAGAATCTTCCCCCGCCCCCGACAGGAAGAAGGGGTGGCCGGAAACCTGATAGAAATAGGGCTAAAGCACCACAATTTTTGGCCAAATTCAACATACAAGCAAATCATAGAGAAATGCCAAAAATGCACCCGTATACAACCAACTTCTCCAAGGTCCCAATTTATGTTAAATAGCATGGCTACATTTTCAATTGGTTGGTGGATCTTCTTTAGCGATAAAATTTTATGTAAAATAAAAAGTTACAACACCCACTAACAAACGCGTAAGTTCAAGTGTTCCTCCAGAAATATCCTGAAGCCTACCACTACGTCACTCACGGGCCACATGAATGCCGCGAAAGGCCCCCATTAATATGCACTCAGGCGGTCCGACCACCGCGAGCACCGAGCAAGAGAACAAATTGAAGCATGTGGCTTTCACGTTGCCCTGACATTAAGGCATTATCATTACACAGTGAAGAAAGAGAACAAAATACCCTAATTCAGGTTTTGGAATTTACATAAATATGCTCCGGCATTTTGCAGGACTGTGAAAACCTTTCGGTGACAGAATTAAAGCAGAAACACTTCATATTTAAAAGGCTATGATCACCAGCCGTTAAAGGTGTCAGTTTCACCCAGAGGCTGTAGCATAGATAAAGTCACCGAGGTAAGTCCTAAACAAATTGTTAACACTAGGCTCAAAGTATAGTATATTCTCATCATACGACCGACCACATCGACATGAAATTTCCCGGGTTAATTTAAGTCACCAGAGGTCGGACGAGGTCACTGGTCCATGCTGCAGGCTCAAGAGGTTAACATTCATCACGCAAAGAGCATAGAAACCTAGATCCCAAGTCAGGATCTAGGCCGTGCCAGTGTTATTCCTACATCGAGTGCAGGAAGGAAGACGGCTAAGACCTCGTGCGCAAGCTCTTGAAAATCACCAGATATATCCATGACCTGAGATGAACCAGACTTAACAGTCAGTCAATACGCGTGAAATTTAATTTACTTCGTCTTGTCCTGACGGCATTGCGCTCACCAGAACCGTATTTACGCAATACCGGAAAGAAGAAGTGGTGGCGAGCCCCGTAACTCGAGGATTAGGCTACCGTACGGACAGTATACAGAGTAATACTCACTGGCTATATAAGCCTCAGGGGCTGATTAGTACTGTTTTGGTAGTCTCTGTGTGGTTCTTAACAAAATCAGCTTCCTTTTGGGAAAATTCGCCTTTTTATATTTCCATAATAGTTGAGTCGATGCCAACTTTTGTTGCACATTTTTGCTGCAAACTGGAGCACATTCTAGCTTTCACTCATACGCAGATGTCGCTGCAGGGATGAGTTTATTTTCCGAGCCTAGAGAGTTTGGAACTAATGGACTATCTGATCTTACTACGCAGTGTATTTGATGCGGCCACGCGTGTAATCATTCGGCGGAGCCGCGTCAGAAGATCGCCCAAAAGAATCCCTTACGCACTCCCACTTGTTCCTCCCGCTAAAAGGACTACAATGGTCGTAATCGACCAACTACTGTCGGAATGGCTGTCGGAGCGTCCATTTGTTGTGGGCGCCCCAGGCCACATTCACTCTCCGGCAGCGTGTCGTTTATCATGGAGACGAATCGGAGGGCAGAGTGGGCCATGGTGCGCGCAGCAGCCTACCACACGCACTTCGGGTCAGATGGAAGGAAATTTCTTCCGCCATTAGGCTGGCGCTTTGTTCTACACGAGGCACAGTTATGGCAGAACTTTAAGAAATCAAACCAAGCTCATAGAGTATTAAGACAATGCTATGAAAGCAAAAGATACAATTTCCCCTCGGCTGTAAAAATTTGATCCATCATTATTTTAGCATTATCTTTAACACAAAATACCAAAAGACATCACCAAGCGGCGGGCCCAGAATCTCGGTAAGGAGAAATGCCATTTCATAGGACCCTGGTTGCATAAATGGGCATCGCCTGAAAAATAAAAACAATGAGCGGGGGAAGGGATGGCTGGTGCTAACACACAAAACTGACTCACACGATTCGGAAATGTATTCCCGAAATGATTTCCATTAATTGGATAATTCAGTTCCCTCAAGCTAAGTGCAATTTCTGCCTTAATTTGCTTACTGTCTTCCGAGTTTTCTGGCGAATGTTACTAGGCCTCTATCTTTTCGCCAGAATCTCGGAGGGGCTAACACGAATCTCCAGTTTTGGGTAGTCCCGTTTGGAAAAAGACTAACAATCTAACCGGTAATGAGCTAAATTATTGTGCATTTAACCTAAATAGACCTGTATTCCTGCTCCTGTATATTTACAGGGAGCTACTACTGGCAGTTTTTACTAATAGTATTGATATTTATTATGCTTTCTCTAAGTTACTTTCTTTTCCTAGCAGGGCGTGCCGCGACTTGTAATATTTTATGTTCTGGTGGTGTTAACGTAAAGGGTACTGTTGTCGTTGGGATCGCGGAGGGGGCACGCCTGGCTACCCGATTAAATGGGTGGCGGACCTTTTCTAGCAATAGAATTGCATGTAAAAAAAAAAAAATTATTGCACACCTCTGTGGAAATGGTAGTTGCAATCTCCACGCTACAATTCGGCCAAGATCATTAATATTTTGCTTTCGAGCTGTAATCATATTTGAAACAAAACCGTTTTCAAAATTATGAGGCAATACAAAGGTGCTTAAGAATTATTTTGGTTTAGGGACGTGCGAACCACCTTGTTCTTTACCCGGCACCGCCTGGGCTCTTTTCGTACACACCACCGCATGGGGGTCCGATCGAGCCCTACGATTTCGGGAACTAGAGCAATACGAGAAAAAATTGGAACGGCGTGGGACACGCCTACCATCTTCTAATCTAGAGCCGAGTTTCAACCATATCCGTTGACCTGCGACGTCGCAGTAGCCCAAAATGGGTCACCTTTAGACCAATTTAGAAAATATATCATAACTTAAAAGTAATTAGACCTAGAACAAAACAAATTACATCAGTGTGTTCATATTGACCCAATAATTCAAATGATATGCAAAATGACCTTGTAATGTTACATTATGACCGGTCAAAGGTCAAATAATTAACTTTTAAGAACATGTTGCATTTTATTTAAATATTTGATTCATGGGGATTACCGTAGTGCACAATGTAGGAATGTACTTTGTTTCATCCAACAGTTATTGACACAACAATTTCGAAAACCGTGACCTTCAATAACCTCTGGTGACCATGGTATTGGTGACCTTAATATTCACCTGATCTCGAAATGGATGACAGCACAGGGATTTGTCGTTTCAAGTAAAATAAGTATCCGATGGTAAAATGAGACATCTGAAATTAAGCCTATATAACTGACTGCATCAGATTTGAAGACAATTTTGGAACATTGAAAAGTCCCGAAATACTGAATGCAGAAGGTCCTGGACCGAAACAGAACAACAACAAAAATAACTAGTTTCAAAACATATTCCCAGAGCCTTTCACTCACCAAACCAAATCAAACAGACGTCATCCACCGCAGACAAATCGTATCAAGCAAAGAAGAGCAGCATCAGTGGGAGTTTCACGCCCACCCTTCAGTAGACCGGATTGTGGGAGGAGGCGGAGATCGGAGAGAGCAGTTTTCTTTCTAACCCTGCAACAGGGACAGCTTTTACAATGGATGACACCGTTTGAAGGCTTAGGAGACACCCCGTCTCCGATGAGGCAGCCATTACGCTCGGTTCAGAATTGGACGGGGAGTTCCAGTGAGAGCCCGGGTGGAACACATATCCATCCACAGCTTCCGACCGATTGAAAACGGAAACATAATGTATTATTGAAGTTCCATTGATGCCCTCTCCGAAGTGCCGCCAACGGAATTTCAAACGAAACTTGTGTAACCAATAATATTGAGCTTTGGTACCAAAATGAGATTATTTGCCTGAATCTATGAGTCCTTTTTAAACGTTAAATAAATAACGCATTGGCGGACTGAGCGTCATCTTCCTACGCTAAGGTGTGCAGAATCTTGTCTATTTTGTCACCAACTTTATATACTTTTATCACCAACACTGTTGGTGAGCTGGCATGTTTTTCGAGCTCTACTCAAACGAGTATTGGAATACCGGTACTTGGAGCCTTTATCATGATTATTAAATATGCCCACGTATTGCATGGTCCTAATAACTATAAACGTATTACTCGCGTCCATCTCATAAGCTTATCGTACAAGGTTCTTGGCTGCGCAGTCGGTTAGCTCGTGCGTTTGGCTTGGCCCGTGGTTCTTAGCGAGTTCTACAGAGGGTCGCAGGATCGAGTCCACCCAGAGCTAGGATTTAGCACCGTGCCCAGCCCACGTGTGCCATAAAACCTCGACCTTAGCACATCTCAGATCTCAAATAAAAAAATATTACAAAATGAGCAACAAGTCAAGCTTTCGTGATAAGATGAAGAACATGCTGAGATAAAAATAATATCAACCGAGAGACCTCCACAGACCGAGAAAAAACAATAGTTGTTTCGGGTTACTTTAACTATTGGCTTACATACACATTTATGCGTATGTGCATTCATGAATTTAGGCATGCATGTATGTATGTAGGCATGTATGTATCTGTGTATGTAGGTGCGTATGTATGTGTATATGCATGCATGTATATATGTATGCATTTTTGTATGCATGCATATAAGTATGTATGTATGTGCGTATGTATGTATATATGCATGTATGTATATGTTACGGCCCGTATGGAAAATCGGCCCGTTTGCATACGGGCCGGCCCATTTGTAAACGGGGCCAAATAGCCGGCCCGTATGCAAACGGGCCAGCAAATTGGCCCGTTTGCAAATGGGCCGATCCGTATGCAAACGGGCCAGCGATGTGGCCCGTTTGCAAAAAGTCTGGCCCGTTTGGGTTTTCTAGTATCCTGGCCCGTTTGCAAACCGGCCGGCCCGTTTACAAACTGGCCAGCCCGTTTGCAAACCGGCCGGTCCGTTTACAAATCAGCCGGCTCGTTTAAAACGGATTTGAGTAAAATGAATTCGCACGCAGCAGCGTTCTTGGAATGGGTCTACTGATCAAATTTCATGAAAATTAGCTCCAAATCGCATCATGCCTAATTTTTCCACTTCTGGACCGAAGCGCATTGGATAAATCCCGCCCACTCCACCTCCTGAGCATAATAGTGACCCGACCTGCCGCCGGAAGACCAAGCGTTGTACGCCTTCTTTTATCTGTGAAGTGCAGGGGTGATTGGACCGCCTCGTCGCCTTGAGACTTGCTGAATCTCTGGTAAATGTTATGCATGGTTGTGTACTTACGTTTAAGAATATTGCGTCATCCCTGGATTGAACCCTAAATATAGCATTAGAAATTTACTATCTTCGATTTCAGGTTATGCTCTATTTCTGGTTTGGGGAGAGGTCCATATTAAAATATTCATTTTTGAGTCATGGATTTAAGAATTTGATAAATATCCTGTGCCACCCCATCTGCATTTACAATCATACCTGGCCAGGATAATTAGATTAGAGGCAATGCCAGCGCCTCTCATCATAGAAGGTTTAGCTAAGGCTGCCATCTTTTCTAGGTAAAGGAAATTAAGTAGCTGAAACAAAGTTCCAAATTAATTTTCCATTTTATGCTGCAGTCTATCTTCCTCTGCTTTACTGAATCCAAATTGGCTGCTTCGGGGCCTTTCTAGGCAAATTATCCCAGGTAACATTACCTCCACCTTTTGCTGAGTGCCGGAACAGCTTAGCTTCGAAACTGGATGAGCATTTGAATCCAGGTCATTATCGAATTAGTTGTATTCAATACATATTTATTGGATTTTGGATTCGGATGATAGTCACTGGCCTAGTCTCTATGGCCAAAATGTGATCCGGATCGCATGCAGATGGAGTACGCGCGATTTTTCACATCACTATCGCCGAGTCTGTGCTAAAGTGTTGGGAAAATAGCGCTTCATGAACTCGACGACACCAAGATGTATCTGGATCTGCGGTTTGATCAGATCGCATTTGGACCATGAAAACTAAGTTGTATGGAAACTGATTGGGTCTGGTCTATTAGAGAAAGTCCGTATTTTTTAGTTAAATGCATCTAATTTTTCCATTTTCATGAATCTTTTTATTTCCCATGAATTTGTAAACTGGGCGATTAAATTAAGTTAATATTAATATCTGAACATGGCAAGCATTGTGACTGCACTGCATTCCATTTACATGCGTGCAGAAATGCTTGCAATGCTTGAATATATTGCTGCTTGTAGAGCTTTAGCATTTAAGGATGACTGGTACCTACGTATTCAGTTATCAAAGTAAATATGTATCCGGAAATAACTTAGTGCTCCTTGTTTGCCAAAAAACAGTTTTAACGATGCTAAGAATCTGGCTTAGTCACAGGCAAAGACCACCTCTGGTGAACACCGGCATTATCTAGCCTCTGATCAGATTGGTTTTCGATTGTTGAATACTATGGAAAACATGCCCTGAAAAGTGAATGCGGTCATATCATTTCCAATGTGCGTGTTGTCCTAAACCTCGTCTTGTGCCCACTCTCTTGCTTCATTAAGTTACCAATAATGATTATAATCAGGAACTATGTCGCAAGAGGAGTTCTTTGCTTATTTTTGTTGCTGCGAAAGATGAGAAAGCAACGAACACGCAGTCGGTGCCGAAGGTCACTTATGATGAGATCGTCAAAGACTTAGCGGACATTAAGGCTCATGGAAAGCTGTACTTAGCGAGACACTACCCGCGCTTCAAAAAGTATGATTTAATCACAATTGCAGGAGTGCAAAAGTTGATCAACAAAAACACATGACGAGAAATCATCCACAATGAGGAAGTCTTTGATGTTATTCATGAGCTGCACCTTTCACTGGGGCATCCTGGCAGTAGCAAGACGTTTAAAGGGAATGTGGCACCCTGGTCGAATCTTGGAATTTAGCGCAATTAGGGGTACTTCTAGCCAAAGTTCATGAAAGCATCCATGATTTCCCTGAAAACATGTACAATAAGCTCGATATTTTTATTTTTAAAATGCTCCTCTATAGAAAGTAATAAGTCTCTGCCTGTGGATGATGTCATGATCTGACAACTACTACCATATTCAATAGGCTTCAAGGGCTTCGATTGGCTGATACTCACCATGACGTCAGCATATGTCGTCACACCAACAGCTGACAGTTGTGGCCTGCTACATGGGGTACATGTGGGGTTTATTTCAGGTAGGTTGTTAGCTTTTCTCTACGGAAGCTTTGAGTTTCAAGACAAACGATATATTGAGTGCCGGGTTTTCCAGCATGCTTTACAACTTGGCTATCTCAGTTAAATTTACGTTATTTGTACTTTACTGCGTTAAAGGGAAAGTGGTGCCACTTTCCCTTTAACGCAGTAAAGTACAAATACGCCAACATTAGCCGTGCAACTGTCGGGCTGTACCTAGAAACCTGCAAAAACTGCGAGACGAAGAAGACACGGCTACAGAATACAATAGTGTCTCTCTCAACCATTATTGATGACATGGCCAGACATGCTCAAGTCGACCTCAGCGACTGGCACAGTGAGAGGAAGGATGGATATTCCTATATACTAAATTGTCAGAATCACCTCACCAAATTCGTAGTGTTGCGTCCACTCCGAACAAAGTCAGAAGAACAGGTGGCGTACAACCTAGTTGACATTTTCTGTATCTTTGGAGCCAACCCCCAACATTCTGCAAGTAAGTTTTATCAGAAATGGTGTTGCAATCTGCGGGGAGCTGGTTCAAAATTTGTATTAAATGCACTGTTGCTTAAATCCACTGTTCTGCTGATCTCGTTGCCCTGATGTGGGCTGCAATATGAGAAACTGTATGCCAAAGCCGTGAACAAAGACAAAAACGCCTATGTTTTTATAAATTATCTTGAATTTGACTGCAAACATATTTAACAAGTATCTAGAATGACTAGTAACTTAATCAAAGTACATACTTACCTAGTATGAAAATTAATATTTCACTAAAACAGGGATCGCTAATGATCGCTTATGCCCAGGCTTATGCTTATGCTTAGGTGGTTTCAGAAGGATATATATCTATCAGTCAATATTTAACGGTATCATGACAGCTATTGATAGATATAGGGCAGTTTCATGACAAAAACTATTACCCAAAAACTTTCAGATCATTGATGGCGTGTTTCTCTTATTCAAATTATTATTGACATGGTTGACATGTCACTCACTTACACCTCGCGATTGACAATTTTTCTCCTAACCGACATACCATCAACTAAGTTGACTTGTCATTACCTGCTACCCACATCTTTATCAGCTTTGGCCCGTTTGCAAAAAGTCCGGCCGGTTTGCAAACGGGCCGGACGTTATGCAAACGGACCGGCCCATTTGCAAACGGGCCAATTTGCTGGCCCGTTTGCATACGGGCCAGCTATTTGGCCCGTTTACAAATGGGCCGGCCCGTTTGCAAACGGGCCGGTTTTCCATACGGGCCGTAACATATATATGTATGCATGTTTTGTATGCGTATAAGTATGTATGCATGTGGGTATGCATGCATGTATGTATATATGCATGTATATATGCGAGCATGTATATGTGTATGAAATGATTCAAGTTTAAACAAAAACGAAGCAAAAATAGACAACAAACATGTTTCCAAATGCTTCCTCTCCAAGAATCACATCAGAAGAGACCATTTACCACAGAAAAACCGCATCAACTGCATCAATGGGGAGAACGGCATCAAACGGACCTGTGTGTCCTCACTACAAACCGACCGGTGTGCGTTCCGGATGGCATCAGCCTGAGCTCAATGCAACCGGGTTTCGACCGAATGGAGAAATACAAGGACGTGCTGTGCGTCGTCGCCTTCAAAGAGCTCATCGCTGCACTAAATCGCACTGGCATTACAACCTCGAGCGTGATAGAATAGATCGCCATTTCAACGCCATGTTATTTACATCCCAGCACACGCGTAATCGGCCATTTCACCAGTCGATATATGGTGGTTGAGTGGTCAGTAAGCACGCTGCCTACCAGCCCGACCCGGGGCCAAGACCCGGCGAATTCCCCGAGAAAGGAGAAATTTACCTCCTGGGAAACTGTTCCAACGGGAGAGTCCCAAAAAAGTATACCTCTCACCATCATCGTTCCGCGGTAACAGTCCACAGAAAAATGCTAACACAGAGCTAAATATATCGCAATGTGAAGAAAAATGTGTTTTACCTTATATTTTTAGTCATTGGGTCCCTTTACCACCAATAGGAGAAATGTCATTGTAAATACTCATCTAGTGTTTTCTTTTATGTCCATGGCTTCAGCTGTAATTGCACCAGATACCTGTTGCTGATCTAAGTGAATAAACCAAATACAAATACAAATAAAAAAGGCGCACCTCTTTGCCTATATCTGAAAAGTGTTTAAAAATACAAATATATTTCACCTCTGAGGAATAATAACGGCTCTATGACATGGAATCATTCTAATTGGTTTCCGTTTGCAATCTAGCTATGTAAAAACATGATCACCTATCGATAATTCCTTAAGGCTTCATCCTCCAGACGTGTGAACAGAGAAGTCCCACGTCCCGGCCTTCTACAGGTACAGGCCAGCAGTCGTATGTCGGATAAGTATACCGATACTGAGAAAGTATACAGAAAACATGCCGAAGAAGTACCAGGCCTGGAGAGCGTTGTGACAGCCGCACATCGACAAACTACCGCTTACGAAAATTACGCCGCATTATCCTGCCTTCTCTTGGCTGAAGGACAACGGCCATTCCAAACAGCATACGAATGCATAATCGAGCACGAGAAACCCATGACTTATGTCCGACTTCCAGCGCAAGACGAGCATTTTCAACCCTGCGGAGAGGCAGTGAAGGAAACATAATATGCATATGCTTGGTCTGATCTGAACATTACGCTTAATCCTTCCATAATTCCAAAGCAGAATCCCAAGCCGTTATCTCACCTTTCTTCTGACATCGAAGAGGCTGAGCTCAAAAACAGGCCCACCGGCGTAGTGATCCTTCGTGGGCCGGAGAGCTCAAACGACACTTTGTTTCGGCTCGTGCAGATGCCGCCACTGTACCGCGGCTCGGCACAGAGAGAATCTGGCTGACGGCCCTTCCCGCGACCTTCCTATCCGCTGACTGTGCCGTGGCCTGAAGTGCCACTGCCACTGAGATGGATGGGGAACTCGTGCGCGAGTGGCAGCGATTGAATCACATCTAAAATGCTGAGAATGACCTTTGCAACTGTGGGAACTGGTCACTGCAGGTGGTGAACGGATCACTCCGAGGCGAAGACATGCCACACGAGAGAAGGAAGGCCAGTGTTCTCACACTTGCTGAAAAGGTCAACTGCAGCAATCCATAGCACACATAAATCTGATAAATTATCGTCACATTTTGCACAAAAACATAGATGCACAGTACACCTTCGCTGGTACAAAACGTTCCCGCATTGCTCTAAAAGTCACTGCAAAACCGGCCAACCAATAACAACTTCATCAAGAGCGAGCTGCCTTCTTACCTAATCTCAGCCAAGCCTTACCAACTTTGCATCCTCCCCACCACTTCATAAAAACGAACTGCCTTCTTAGCTAACCTCAGCCAAGCCTTACCAACTCTGCATCCTCCCACCAATTCTTCAAACACCAGCTGCCTACTACACTGCTGCTAATGTTCACAGGCACATTTTACCAGTATTTACTTCACCGCTTTCATGTTTCTAGCGATAAAAAATGTAAGGAAGCCAATCTTGCAGGAATAAATATATTATCATGGAATGGATCCTAGTGAGGCTCACGACTTCTTCCCGCATATGCAGCAGAAGGTATTAGCACTGATCAATGACCGCGGGATCAATTAGTCTGGTCCGAATTGTTCTGCGGTCGGAGAATGGACGCACTGTCAGTGGTTGATCAGCGTTTCCCAGCACGTACTGCTCGCAAGGGCCTGACTGGGGGAAACAGAGGTGACT
The DNA here is from genome assembly GCA_034440635.1 of Lepas anatifera. Lineage (NCBI taxonomy): Eukaryota > Metazoa > Arthropoda > Thecostraca > Lepadidae > Lepas > Lepas anatifera. Next base: position 460,320 of record JAOTON010001537.1, read on the forward strand.
CCGCTCCAGTGGAAATGGCCGGAGGCCGCAGAAGGCTGATTTCAGCCGCATCACCGCTCATCAATCTGCCACGCCTTGCAAGGATTGAATTCTTGCTACTGGTAGCTTAGCTTGGGAAAGACAGATGATGATCCAGTCTCACACTGTGGTACAGAGGTACATTGTTGCCATCGATAATTTGGGCTTGGTGTTTTGGTCTTCTATTTGTATGTCTAGATCTATTGGATGAATTTATGGACAAATAAACTCGGATTCAATTAATGCACTCTTAATTCTCTTGAGTCGCCTATAATCACTTTACCATCCTCTGTCATTTTCAAATTGCTCTTCGTGTAGACACCCCGATATTATTGACTTAGATTAGAAGAAGATGTTTATGCTCATGTCTCCTGGCAGCGCAATGGGAAAGCATACATTCAGGAACAGAGTCAGTCAGGAAAACAGCTGTTCATGGTCCTTCTAAAATTTATGATTTCTGACGCAAGCGAAAGTGAACTTACAGGAATAGCTTAGAGGGTTAACTTAAATAGAACCATTATTCAAATATGCTTAGTATTAAACTTAAACCAACAGGAGGCAGATGAAGCGTTTCGACAAAATTGTCTTTTGATCTATGGTAGGGGGATAGGAACCCGTCTAGCATGGTTTCTCGTTTGGTTTGTGCAAATTATCGTGCGATAGAAATATAAGGCCGTTTTTTGAGGATATTCCATATGCTCTTGATTTTCTAAAATGTATCAGAGCTTCGTATGGCTTGTTTCGTTTAATAATGTTCTTTTTTTTCATTATTGTTTTTGTTATTTAATAAAACTTTTTTCTTGTAACCACTCCTAATACCTCCTTTCCCTTGTATTAGGGTTGGTTAGGAAAAGTTTTTATTATAATAACAAAACAATAATGATGATAAAATAGACATTTTTAAACAGTGATAGGTTTGTTCATATCAGTTGCTTGTTACTTTAATATCGGTATGGTTCCTAACGGTGTTTATTATCGCCGTGTTTTGAATCACGTCTGTGATGTGTGGGGTTCCTCCCTGATGCTGTTTTGTAACTCATCTCTCTGTGTTTTGTGTTCTGTTATATGCTTAGTATTGTCGATTAAATTTCAAACCTCACGGGGAAATGCTTCCTGTCATCCCGTCCGGAATCAAACAAATTTTACTAGCAGGTTAATGAACGAATGATCTGCTTTGAATTGCTCACAAAATGCATTATGGGAGATTAGGTGCATTGCGCCCGCTTAAGGAAGGCCGCTTGTGGTAGGTATAAAGTATAGTTTCCGGGTGATGGGAAGACTTTTATCACAAATTTTGATCAATTCTGCAATATTTTAACGCATGCCTAGGCCTGGACTTTGCTGATTCATAGAATGATCACAGAATTGGTAAATCATTGCAAATGACGCATTTCACTCAGGCCTACTTTCCCTAGCGCTAATGTTATAGTGCTGGGAAATAGCACTTGATGGACACGATGAATCCACGGTGCATCCTGATCGACAGTCCGATCCAGATCGGAATTTGGCCAAGAAAACTAAGCCACTGAGCGAATCCTAAATCGGGCCAAGTTTCTTTGTAAAATGTAAGCGATAACTAGTAGGATTGATGCAAAAAGCGTCGATGAAAACAGCGACAATGTCACATATAACCAGTCAATGCCACATATGTCTAGTGAAATCACGACCAGAGGTTATAAAACATGCCAAGGAGCAGACATTGGTGGACACAAATACAGAAGCGTTAATTCGAATGCTCCTTACTTCATCGCTTACGCATCTTTTACGAATAAGAGCTTGTTGGAATTTAAAATTCTGCATTAATATCAAACGGTGCTACCTTTACCATGTTTTCAAGTGTTATCCCTGTTCCTAGATCTCCTTTTGTATTCCCTCATTTATTCTCTCCGAAACCATTTTCGTGTTTCGGAGCCAAACTGGTCGAGCGGCGGCGTTGTCACTGGATAGAGAAATGTGTTTCACCTCTGGATACTGCACATATTTTCCTTAGCTGCAACGCCCTATGTTTTAAATCAGACCTTACTTTATTTCTATTAAAATGTTACCCAAACCTTAATGCAAGGCCACAGATGAGAGGAAAACAGTAAGTAACTGGTTTCGAGTTTCTAATTTAAATCCACCTCAAAGGTGATGGATTTTAAGACTATTTACGAAGTTGAAGAAACACCTCATTTCCTGGTTTTTCTTTCTTTATTAAATACAGGGAAAGATAATGAACTAAGCTGGCCAGGAAAACGAATTATATCACTTTTGATAATGCAAAACACCCGACAAGTTTCAGCATTCCGCCATCTTGTAATTTCCGCCACTACGCGGAACGTCAAAACTTGTCGGGTGTTTTGCATCATCAAAAGTAATGACATATATTTTCCTGGTCAACTTAGCTCATTCTCTTTCCCTTTATTTGATAAAAAAGGATATCAAGACACCATGACTCAGCTAGTATTGGACCGTCTATAAATTACGTAACGCATATCGTTTTACTTTTGACCCTCACCCCTCCCCCGTGTAGCGTTTTTTTGACGCCCCTGTGTAGCCTTGATACCACTGCAACTGACTCGGTGACCCTCGATGTCCCGCAATCTATTAATAGCACCGCATGACTTCGTTGCCACAATACAAATGGCATACAACTTCAAACAGGGCAGTATCAAAGCAATGGCGGAATAGCAAAATTGAAACATGGTTCGCGGCGTGCAAAATTGGCATTCTACACTGCAATCGCTACAGCAGTAGGTCGTGGCCAAATATATGCAGCATACGCGGATCCTTAACACTCAGAAGGAAGGCACTTCGATTGAATTAAAAGGAAAATGATTTTCTGATGCCCGATTTGATGCAAAAACATTGCATCATCTGATATGACCAGACTCCAAACCGTTTGTGCGACCCGGACCCGGTGACATTTTATATGCTTGCACCTCACAGACCCGCACACGCACTCTTTACACGGTAGGGGTTTTCACTCATCGGCACCCTCGCGGGACAGTCACGTCCGTTTGCTCCTGGCACACGTCTCGCACCTGTACTATCTCGATTTCCCCTCACCCGCGGAACGGATGATTGCTCTGGTGTCACGCGGCGAGGTCGTGCCCTTGGGCTGTACGACTTGACTGGCGGTTCAGTTTAAAGACCGATTAAGGTCGTGCTACCAAAAACAAGGGCGCTGGTTGGTCAGTGTAAAACCCGAGTCAAGACTGGCACCACCCAGTGTGCTGCCATCTTCCGGGCAGGATACAGGCGAAGAAAATGCCGCTCGGGATCAGTTTTAATCCAGGGACCGCTGACACCGATCCGTGACGCCTTAGTCAGCTGCGCCACAACAGCGATTGGATTTCGCATAACGGTGCAACAAAGCGCGACTACATTTGTCACATTTGGCACCCAAAATGCGAAAGCACTTTCAATCAAGACTATAAGATATTCCGCTATAATAAAATCAACCATCAGGCATCCCCAGACGGACGGCGGCTTTCTGCCGCCTCACTGATGACGGCGGAGGCGGGCTGGCGGGCGGCGCGGCGGTCGCTCACCTCTGGGCAGGGTCAGCAGCGTGAGGCTGGACAGGAGCAGAGCCGCCAGCTGCGGCGTCCGGGCGATCGCCGACATGCTCACCACTATCTCCACATGCTGCTGTGCGGAGCGGGCCGGCCGGACTGGGCCACGCTGGCCGCCGACGTCGGCCGGCGATCGATGCGGCTGCTGCGGCGGCGGCGCCTGCGCCCGCTGCCGCCGCCGCCGCGGCCCTGATCTACCGGCTGCCGCCGCCGGCCCACCAGCTTCTGGCCTGCCTGATCGCCACCATATCTCCTCCAGCTGCCTGGGGCAGGTGCTGCCGGCGCCTGCCCAGCGCTGCGGCGGGGAGTGAGGGCGCCGCACCGCCTGCGCCACCCCCGCCGCCGCCGCCGCCGCCGCCGCTGGTGGTGGTGCTGGCTACCTCTGACCCTCGTGTCAACGGTGTCAGCAGGCCACGGCCGACCCTGCACTGCGGAACTAGCCGTCGGCACCGACGCAGCCGGCGTCGGAGCACGCACGTGCCGAGATTGGCGCGTTCACGCACGATTGTTGCTGCCAGCCACCGGAGGTGTAGAAAGGTGTTATTAGGAAGAGTACGGATTGGAATGTACAGGGAACTTCTCGCTCATATCTCGCTACATTTTACAGTGTATGAGGGCAGAGGACAACTATAGAATTACGCTGGCCACAGGGAAATCTGTTAAAAATTGGAGACTAGGCGTGTTAGACACTATTAAATGAAGGTGCCTATTGATTTGGTCCCAAAAATTGTAAATTTGAATGGGGATGTGGCATCTGGTGCACTGACAGATTGGAGTGGTTTTAGGGGATTTTCAATTGATACTTTTAATAAGTAATTTGGCATCATCCTCTCTACTTAAAACTTACAGATAAGTCCAGTATTCGTATTTCTTATTTTCCTTTACTAAAGGCAAAAAGGCATATCGGTGTGACATCATGACACGGGAACGCTTCGTGCTAATATAAATTCCGTTTATTTGCACCACAAATAAATACTTATACAGATGAAACATTCTTAGCTAAAAACAAGCTATCCTGGAGACCCCGAGTGACAACTCTACATTTTTGTTGTTTCTTATTAAATCAAACCACTATAGTTAACATATTTTACCTTCGCAATTAGTCTTTGAAACACGTTATACGCACTTTGAACCGCCAGTACCAAGGGAACGCCCAACATGTAAAGATTCGGACAACATGGTGGCACCACAAACAGCCAAACATAATTTGGAGTTTAAATTTATAATAATACATTATCTTCGATATAAATTTAAACTTCACATTCTGTTGGGCTGTTTGTGGTCGAACCACGCCTAGAACATACATCTTAAGGAAATTAAGGTCCGTTTGTCTTGTTCGCTCCGTCGGGCACGAGCATTACTTTATGTTGACATCGTTACCAATGGTCACCTCATCTCACGTGACCACACGGGAGGGCAGGCTCAACAGGGGATGCGTTTTGACCTTTTTCACCGCGAAGGGTAAAGTTCTGGCACCACTGAGATATCGATCAAGCGGTTTCTCAATATTCTCTATCACATGGCTATCTTGATTCAATTCCCTTTATGAAGGTGTCGTATTCTTCAGTCATGTCCACTGATTTGTTTTAATTTTGTTGAAGAGGATTTTCTAGCGTCGATATACCACACAATATTCATATCGATTACTGATGAGCCCTTGGCAACCCAAGGGAGGTTGCACCAGAATTCGACGATAAAAACCAGCCGTCCAACTGAAAGAGATCTATGCTGATAGCTTCCGCTTGGGAAGCTCCGCATTCGGTACTAAGAATGTACGGTGTCGATAAAAGGAAAAAGTTCGCAACGGATGCCCCGCCACTTTCAAAACAGCACTATGGCCATGGCCACTTCGTCATGGATTTCTTGTTGGGTTTTAGACTTATGTAGGCTTACCTCATTACCATATGTTCCCATTTATTTTGTTATTGTTAATTTTGTTATTATTGCCCAATATTTTGGTTTTTCTTCAAAGAACCTTTCCCTCTTGAAAGATAAAAAGATGTAAAAGGAAGGAAATATCATATACCCTGTTCTGCGGTACAATAAGAATACCTTTGAAGAGTTCGAAGAAATATGGCGAAAGAGGACCAGCTAACAAAGTTACCTTTCATAATACAAATTCTGTGTAACACACAGAAATTACAGAGGTGGACCTCCTTGTCATATTTTTGAAACCTTTACAGCCACCTTCACCATCTTGGCTAGCTGAAACCACTACCACTACTAGCGCTACTTTTTACAATCACGAAAGTGCTACCCGCCACCCTGCTACAACACTGCTGGTTTTGTTTTTAACCGCTGCTACAGCACTACCCAAAAGTTGCAGCTTATTGTCCTTTTGAACCTTATGTCAAGGGAAACTACTGCTTATTTTTAGATTACAAACACATGAGTGGTTTAATTGTAGGATATAAGAACAGAGTCACACAAGAGAATTTATTCAATCTGCTATTGTTTTTTTCTAATAACACAAACATTTCTCTTGTCTCCATCTTCCATTTTTTGTGGCGGTTGCGTTACCGGACTGTCAATAGCAGCAGTGCATTTGAATTATTGTGAGTCCGCTACCAGCGAATTTCGTTTGTTCGCTACTCCGCTACCAGTTGACAGTTGGCAAGCAGCAGGGTAGTGGACTGAAGTAGCGGAGCACCCGGCAATGCCAACTGCCAATCCTGTGTGGCGGGCCAGCATAATGCAGCGACATAAACACGACCATACTGAACGTTGTCTGAGCTACACCACAAGCAGTCCTGGGTTCATATTTACATTTTGCTGGATTATTACATGTTTCGAGACTGCAAAACTGCATCAACCTGACAATAAACAAGATGTTTTTGTTTGGTCTCCATAAAGTTATTTTGTTTGCCAACGCTACCAAACTGGAACGTCTTAAAACCAAGTCCTTGTCTGTTTTACTTAGTTGTTGGGGTTTAACGTCGCACCAATTGCTGGGTTATACGGCGTAGCCAGCTCTCACCCTGCTGGTATATATTTGAGGAATCAGATCGACTTATTCAGAGGCTCTGGCGGGACTTGGACCCGAGACCAGCCAATTAGGAGATTTTGATGCTATCCACTAAACCATCCATCCTCACTTACCTGTTATGCTTTGCCGGCGTCTTATCAACTGCGTCTCACTGCCTACACCTGCTACGGTGACCGTCTGAGCCATGTGCCGCTGAGTACAAGAAAAGTAACCTCTAGCAGCAAAGATAAAAAAGTCTCGTGGTGAGCTTATCTAAGTTTCGTTTCTCAATAGAAAAGGACCAAACATAACACAACTCGTTTCAATACACACGTTCAATGTTACCTTTTCTCCAGGCACAATTTATGTGCTTATGGTATGGCATGTGTTACAAAATTGCATGTACACATGCACATGCATGATTATGTCTGCACGCGGGTAGCCACCTATCATATTGCCAACCTTCCCAAAATAAGTGTTCTTATACTGTCTGCCTCGCTGGAACAAAATGTCGGTACCTACATATATGTGAAAATGATGTGGTTCCACCACTGCAACGTACAATCCATTCGGTGAGCTTGAACCGACAGAGCAGTGTCGACCAGCTCTTGCCTCCAGCTCTGTCCAAACCATCGCGGCGGTGGCACGGCCGTTGCAGCCATCTGGCGAGGTTGGTTGTGACCGTCAGGGGGCGCCGGATGGCCGTAGCCAGCTGATGGAACCGGCCTGCGGGGACCCACACCGCCTAAGGTGCTCGTTGGCAGGTATCCGGGAGACGCTCGCGGCAGATCAGTAACTAGCTCACGATGCCTCCACCGGCGCGCTAGAATCTTTGCAAACAGCGGAGGGCGCGGAGGTGCAGAGCGGAGACGGCGGTAGGGCACGAGATCCCACGGCGCGCTCAACAAATGACGAGAGTGCTGTTGTGTTAGCGCAGGGGAAGGAGGCTAAAGGGTGTACATGAATGGCATTAAAATTTGTATTTGAACTGACGTGGAAAAACTGTTACACAAAACGACTGGATGGTGCACCTTTCCCCAAAAAATGGACTTGCTCCCTGTCCCTGTCCGCTGGCGCTGATATGCTTCATTTCCTGCTGGTTTCTTTTCTAGTTTTGCTTTGCTCTGGTGTATTGGCCGAATCGGTAGGTGGAAGCGCGAAATTGCATCACAGGGCAGTTCTTCAGGTATTTTGTACCATAAACCGTGTCCTGTAATAGGTGAGGGACAAATAAATGAGCCACTTAGTGGCGAAATATGTGCAAACGGAAAAAGGAGTGTTTGGGGTCTTTCAGTGTAAAATGAACAACACTGACCACCACGAAGCACCTCGCAGATACCTCTATGTGGTAGTCTTTTAACCCTCGCCCCACCGGAGGAGCCATTGATGCCTCCCTAAAGTTTTTTTCGAGATAGCAGAAAAACGACAGAGACGCAGCACCGCGATTGAGGACTCTATCCCTCACTCCATTATTTTCCCACCATCCCTAAAATTTTTGACCCCGGGTCACCTAAGGTCAGGTCACCAGGCGAGGTCAACCAAGGTCACCTTACTTCAACTTTTGAGCTCTATAAAAGCTACATTTCTTTGTCGATTAATTTAAAACTTCCTACACTTCATGACCCCTCTGGGGTCTACAAGGTGCATATCCGGTATTTTTAGATTTAGTGACCTGAGGTCAGATCACGAGGTGACCTCTCCCATTGAGAAAGCATGGGGAAAAGGTATCTTATGATCTAAAAGTCACAAAAACGATTGAAAATGCTCAGCTTGCTCCAAAAAGCGTTCTTGGACACCCTTTCACGGATCCCAGGGGCCATATTTTCCTTTTGACTTCTCCGAGGTCATCCAAGGTCACCAGGGGTCAAAAACAGTGTTTTGACAATAACTTTTGCCCTAATTAAGCTAGAGCGCTGAATCAAACACCATCGTGTATGTTTCGTCACTGGCTTTTATGTGATATACGGCAAGGTCACTTTCTGACCTTTTGTGACCTCAGGTCATATAAGGTCACGGGGTGACCTCTGGAGGTCAAACCACTGGCGGGAGGTCATTACATACCAGATAGCGGAAAAAGATCTAATCTAAATCATTGCATATTTGAGTGAAAATAGCCTATCGTGACCTAACTTGACCTCTAGAGGTCAAACCATTGACCTGAGTGCTTAAACATGTTAAGTAATGTCTTACTGAATTCACGCGAGATTTCTAATGCACTTTTTCCAATATACCTATGGGCAATAATGTTAATTCACTATGATAAGATGGCTTAGCTTTGTTAGTTGCATTGCTCATGTACCAAAAAGAAATTGGGTTTCCTGAGGTAACTAAAAAGTAACTAAAGGAGTTTCCTCATGTTAATCATTTTGTCCTGCTATTGGGATTCAGACTTTGATACCTTAAAAATATCAGCTACAAAGTAGTGCAGTATCAGGCTTAACCCTCGCCCCACCGGGGGGCCATCGATGGCCCCCTAAGGTTTTTCCGGGATAGCAGAAAAACGACGAGGCGCAGCACCGCGGTTGAGGGCTCTACCTCTCACTGCATCATTTTCCCATCATTCCTGAAATTTTTTACCCCGGGTCACCCAAGGTCAGGTCACCAGACGAGGTCAACCAAGGTCACCTCACTTCAATTTAGAGCTCTGTAAGAGCTACATTTCGAAGTCGATCGATTTGAAACTTCCTACACTTCATGACCCCTCCAGGGTCTACAAGGTGTATATCCGGGATTTTTCGATTTCGTGCCTGAGGTCAGGTCACGAGGCGACCTCTCCCATTGGAAAAGCATGGGGAAAACCTGTTTCATGATATAAAAGCCACAAAAATGATTGCAAATACTCAGACTGCTCAGAACAGCGTTTTTGGACACCCTTTCACGGATCCCAGGGGTCATATTTACCCTTTGACTTTTCCAAGGTCATCCAAGGTCACCAGAGATCAAAAACAGTATTTTGACAGTAACTTTTGACCTAATTAAGCTAGAGCAACGTAACAAACACCATCGTGTTTGTCTTGTCACTGGCTTTCATTTGATATACGGCAAGGTCACTTTGTGACCTTTCGTGACCTCAGGTCATATTAGGTCACGAGGTGACCTCTGGAGGTCAAACCACTGGCGGGAGGTCTTTACGTTTCACATAACGGAAAAGTACTGGCAATTTCCTATCAAATGAACTTTACCAGGCCTCAATAGCTCTAATGACATAAGAGTTATGACCAGTTTGCTTAATCATTGCACATTTGAGTGAAAATAGCCGATCTTGACCTAATTTGACCTCTGGAGGTCAAACCATTGACCTGAGCACTAAAACATGCGAAGTAATTTCTTACTGAATTCACGCGAGCCTTCTATTGCACTTTGCAGATTTGCGCTAACGCCCTATTTTCGAGTTAGAGGGGGCCATCGATGGCCCCGGTGGGCGAAGGTGGCGCCGACCCCGGTGGGGCGCGGGTTAACTTTGGTATCATTTGTGAATTTCATGTGACAGCAAGTCACATGGAGCCCCACATCGGCGCCCCTTCTAGTTAGGGGCACCATCACAAAATTTTTACAGGGGGGACGGACCGGGTCTGTTGCTGACCGGGGAAGGTGGATTTCGAGCATATTTGGTACCTGACAACATTAATGACGATGGATCAAAAATTTGGGGGACATCCCCCTGGTTGGCCAACAGGGGAGATGCCCCTCCCCCGCTTTTTTAGGGGGCGGCTTGTTGTGTGCAGGGGCAGCAAAGTCAGTGTAGGGGGGCGGCATGTTGGGTGCAGGAGCGGCAGGCAGTGTAGCAATGCCTCTAAAAGTCAGGTGAAGGCTCATTTTCCCCTCGATGGGCGCTTTCGGTGCTCCACATGGATGGGGGCGGCATTTCGCAGCCAAAGCGTTTGGGGGCCCGGGTCCACTGCCTCCCTCCGGGTGCGCGCCCGTCCCCTGATCTGGATGGCGCTCCCCCGCAAGGTGTGCCCCGCCCCCGGATCGGCGATCCTGGATCAACCTATGCACAGTTCCACGACAGGCCTTGATACTTTAATCCTACGTCATTAAAAAATTCAGAAAAGGCATGACCCCCTTTGACCCTTTGACGAAAAAAGTAAGAAAATGCCCCTTCCCGCGGCGGACGACAGTTGCCTAATGGGTGGATACAGATGGAAAGCTTCAAGGCCTGGCTCGATCACTTTGTTCATCTTGTCCATCTTTCCCCTGGGGTGACCATGGTACCCCATTAGGTGGGGCGAAATGGACTTTTGCTACTTTTTTCTAAAATTTACGCAAATTTGTATATGATAATTACAGACACATAGCTGCTTGCACAGTGGTAGATAAATGTCTGAAGTATCTCTACAGCCAAAATCTGAGCGAAACAAGCTCATTAAGTCATCGAAAACTCACACCATCGTTACGGTGTCCGTGACCCCCCCACTTTCCACTACCATGTTAAATTCACTGATATACACTGCCCATTTCACCATCCTGGTCCGGATGGCACCACCCCGGAAAGACGCCCCCGATCGGCTATCCTGGATCCGTCTATGATCCAGGGACGCAGAGAGTCGATCGGAGGGGCACCTGCCCCTTTAATTGGCCCCCGATCTGTATGATAGGAATAAATGTCTGCCTAACTGCGGCAGCAAATTAGCAACGATCAAATAATTTCAATCAAATATTTAACTTTTGTTCCTAAAATACACGTAAAATAACGATCGTAGCTCATATACCGTGAGAAAACAATAATTAGAGAAGTAAGAGAACAAACTTGATGTTGCGTCACTATCGCCCAAGTTTCCTGAACGCGGCCATGCTGCTCTCAGAATACTGTCCGATGATTGGCTCTTGGGTATGACGTAGATAGTGACGTCAAGCTGGCACGTCCTGAATAAATCACTGACCTCAAAATTCGCTTCTGCATATGGAAGCCTTTGAAAAATCCCTCTAAACAAATCTAGAGGCCGAAAAGACCGGATCTAGAAGCTGGGGTGCTCTTTGAAAAAACCGACCTGCGAGGTCGGGTTTTTCAAAAAGACCCGCAAGATATTGGGATATTACAAAAATACAAATACATTAATTAAGATTTATAAATTAAATTTCAAGCCAGGAAAAGCTCAAAATCAAGATATTTAGAGCCTTCGCTTTCAATTCTGGATAAGCATATTTCTCTAACTTCTTTAGTTCAACTGAAATGAATGCCGTTTTTTTGGTCTGGGACATGTTAAAAAAACTACCAAAGACTCCCAAGGTCTAATTCAATTTATTCACGTTGTGAAAATGGCTATTACTTAACATTTGGACGTGGATATGCATTATGCAATTCAAGTGCATTGTAACGTCAGTGAGTTTAATCTATCGGTGAGTTCAAACACGTGGAGCTGATACTCCAGCTCCTCTCGTTTGAACTCTTGGCTTGAGAGACTAAGTGCGTAGAAAAAGCTTTCTTGACCACCCCGAATAGGGTTTGTGATAGTTGCTTCGGAAAACGCTTCATGGATAACTGAGGGGCTTTAATTAAAGGGAATGTGGCACCTTCATAACGTGATTTTAACTGAGATAGCCAAGTTGTAAAGCAAGTCGGAAAAACCGGTACTCCATATTTCATTTGTCTTGGAACACGATATTTCCGTAGAAAAAAGCTAAAACCTACCTGACACCAGCCCTCCTCAGCCCCCCGTCGCCGGCGGCCATTGTTGTGAGCTATTTTTGTGACGACATATGCTGACGTCACGATGAGCATCAGCCAATCGAAGCCCTTGAAGCATTTCAAGTATGGTAGTGGTTGCCAGATCATGACATCATCCACAGGCAGATATTTATTTCTTTTCCTAGAGGAGTATTTTAAAAATCAAAATTTATAGCGTATTGTACATTTTTCAGAGAAATCATGACTGGTTTCATTATTTTCGGCTAAAGGTAGACTTAATTACACTAAATTCCAGGATTCGACCGAAATGTCACATTTCCTTTAACACGCGCATTGACGGGGGGCGGGTACCCTCCCCCTCGGGTTTTTCGGATAGTAGAAAAACGGTGGCGCGTAGCGCCACTGTACTTGGCATACCTTTTCCCTCATCATTTTTACAACTTCTGTGAAAATTTTAAGGTTAGGTCATCACAGGTTAGGGTCACCAGTACAGGTCAAGTGACCCGACCTCAAAAAAAAGTTTAAGATAGCATAAGTCGGAGCAGAGTGAACTTATCCGATTGAAACTCATATCACATAATGGCCCCACCGAGTTCTCTAACATATGTTCCGGTATTTTTTATATCGATGACCTAAGGTCAGGTACGAGGCATGACCTCTCCATTGGAAATACATGGGAAAAATGGTTTTTACGGAATAACTCAGTAACGGATGGTGATAGAGCATTTATTTTAGCTGCATTAGACTCGCCTGGGCTTTGCAGTTCTAATGATATGCATTTTATATAATTTGACCCTGACCTGACCTCAGGTCAGGTCAAATCCTTGATTTGACCTAGCAAGGTCAAATTATATATCATTCGATTAGGCTTGCTAAGAGGATTCATATAGTTCAAGTCGTTTTGCTCTATCTTTACTTGTTCAGATGTAATGCCCGAAAAACTGAATTTTACATGTTATCCCTACAGTGTCCCAAAACCTGGGGTGCTGGGTACAGAACGACACCTAGTCAAGCAGAATTTTCCACTCACTTTTATATTCTTTTTGCTGAATTTTCCACTCAATTCCAACAATACTACTTACTACTATTGAATTTTACTCAACAATACTTACTACAAAGGCCAGTTCCATTGCCTCCTCTACCAACGTCCACTGGAAAAAGAGAGCAGTGGAATCGACTAGAAGATCGCCAAATTAACTCGGCTCTTATCCGCTTCTTTCGCTTTTCTGGAAGAAAATTTGGCGATTTCTATTTTTCTGGCCAATTATACCTGGCATCCTTATCTCCACCGATTTCAGTGGAACAACTGAATCGAAATTCTGGCGCGGGCAAGACGCTCAGTGCCCCCCACCCCACCGGAGAAAGTTCCAATGGGTGAACACCGCCACTAAATTCCACCACTCACAAAATTGGTTAGTGGAAAATTAGACACCCTAGCCTTGTGTTGCCAAAAAAATGAGCTGACCGCTTTGAAAGATACATTTCTGGAAAGCAGTTTATCTGTGCACATGACTTCTAGGCTTACGTCCTTGAAAAATTGTTTTTGCATTTCTGGTACCGAGAATAGTGAAAAACCATTTTTGATCATATTGTTGTTAAAAGAAATTATCTTGAAATTTTTATGCTAAGCAGCATATTTTTTAACATTGTATGGTAGAAAATTGACCATTTATTGCGAAAAAATATTTTGTATCCATATCAGCCCTTCATTGCTGCGTCCACGCCCTGTGACACCCAAATCCACTCACGACACCCTACGACAACCTAGGCATAAATACCCTGATATTTAAGTTGAACTGAAAGTGTACGGTACTTGAATACATTGAAACTCTACATTTTCATTAACCCGCGCCCCACCGGGGGTCCGGCGCCACCTTCGCCCCACCGGGGGCCATCGATGGCCCCCCTCTAACTCCGAAAATATGGGCGTTAGCGCAAATCTGCAAAGTGCAATAGAAAGCTCGCGTGAATTCAGTAAGAAATTACTTCGCATGTTTTAGTGCTCAGGTCAATGCTTTGACCTCCAGAGGTCAAATTAGGTCAAGATAGGCTATTTTCACTCAAATATGCAATGATTAAGCAAACTGGGCATAACTCTTATGTCATTAGAGCTATTGAGGCCTGGTAAAGTACATTTGATAGCAAATTGCCAGTACTTTTCCCGCTATGTGGAACGTAAAGACCTCCCGCCAGTGGTTTGACCGCCAGAGGTCACCTCGTGACCTAATATGACCTGAGGTCACGAAAGGTCAAAAAGTGACCTTGCCTTATATCAAATGAAAGCCAGTGACAAGACAAACACGATGGTGTTTGTTTCACCGCTCTAGCTCAATTAGGTCAAAAGTTATTGTCAAAATACTGTTTTTGACCTCCGGTGACCTTGGATGACCTTGGAAAAGTCAAAGGGCAAATATGACCCCTGGGATCCGTGAAAAGGTGTCCAAAAACGTTGTTCTGAGCAGTCTGAGTATTTGCAATCATTTTTGTGGCTTTTATATCATGAAATAGCTTTTCCCCATGCTTTTCCAATGGGAGAGGTCGCCTCGTGCCCTGACCTCAGGGCACGAAATCGAAAAAATCCCGGATATACACCTTGTAGACCCTGGAGGGGTCATAAAGTGTAGGAAGTTTCAAATTGATCGACTTTGAAATGTAGCTCTTACAGAGCTCTAAAGGTGAAGTGAGGTGACCTTGGTTGACCTCGTCTGGTGACCTGACCTTGGGTGACCCGGGGTAAAAAATTTCAGGGATGATGGGAAAATGATGCAGTGAGAGGTAGAGCCCTCAACCGCGGTGCTGCGCCGCTCCGTTTTTCTGCTATCCCGGAAAAACCTTAGGGGGGCCATCGATGGCCCCCGGTGGGGCGAGGGTTAAATGATTTTTTGAGCAACAAGAATGCATCCAGTTACCCTTGAAACATCGGCACTTTTTTGTATGGCTGGTCTACGGCGTGGACTTACCAAATCGCCGTCTTTACATCTAGTAAATAAAAGCGGCATCTTTAGGCTTTTTGAAAGCCCGCTTTCTTATTCGTTATCGACAAAACATTATTAGTCTTCCTCTTGGGGTGCTTTTAGTTGTATAGTTTTCTAGTCTATAAGGATTTAGAAAATTAATTTAGAGCAATTTTTGAAATGCAAATTATGTGGCTCATGCGACCAGCAAGCAGCAGGCGATCAGAAATTTAAAGTAGTAGTCGCTCTGACGCTGTCGCAACCCGCCGCGCCTGGCTGATTGTAGACAAAAGGAAGAAACAACAGAAAGAAGGCTGTAGTTTCGATTAGATTGATAGAAAGCAGCATTTCATATGAAGGTGAGTGGATATGTGAAGAGGAGCAGGGGAAATGCCAGGTAAAGAAAAGAAACTTAGCAAGAGTCTGGAAGAGTTTACTGCCGTGATAGAAAGTTTGTAGTTTCGTCTGGGTTAGTTAAGTGTAAACCAAGGCTCTACTGGGCCCTAGCATAGGTGTATGCGAGGTGCAGTGATTGAGGTCAGGAGTGGCCTCCAAAATTCCGATAACTATAGGTATAGAAGGGGCGTTGTCTCGGACAGAAAAACTGTACAGTGTGTGGTTAGATAATTAATTTTGACACTAGGTATTGCATGAAAAAAATCCCTTTTCATTTTTCACCACCTGCCGGTCTCGGAGCCCCCCTCTGCAGAGTTGGTCTAAGGTGGCCCCCCGATATTTCGTCTCAGGGGCCCTCAGGGTCCCAGGAGCTGGTCGTGTGGGAGAGGAGAGGAGGGGCACAAGAGTTGGTCTAGGGAAGCCGGCACAAGAGTTGGCCTAGGGAAGCCCCCCAAGAGTTTATCTTCATCCCACAAATGTTAGTCTTTGTGGCTCCCAGAGTTCTTTCCCCCGAGGGTTGGTCTCAGAGGCCCCCAAAATGTTTTTTATTTGTGGCAATTCACCAATTCCTTAAAAAATTGGAGACTGCATCAGGGGTTTCAGTTGGTAAATATTTACCTGCTTAACCCAAATTTTTCACATGGTAATGGTCAAACAATGCAGCTTGGGGACGATTTAAAATATTTACTTTGAGAAAATTAAAGGAAATATACATCCCTCAGTTCAAACAAGGGCTCTGATAGTTTACCACCTGAGTACCCAAATTGGAAAATTTTTTCTCCGCCATACATTTTGAGGGGAATTTTCCACTCACTCGCCATACATTCCGAGCTGAATTTTCCACTCGACACCCTAGCGCAAAACCTATTTTGGGTCACTGTATCCCTATGACGGGCATGTTTTGACCTCTCGTGACCTTAAATGTGACCTGACAAAAAATGGTTCAAATGTTTTCGATGGAGAAGTGGATGGGCAGCCCAACGCCGTTTACCGTTTTTCGCTACCTACCGTAGTTCTCGAGATCTTAAGGGGGCGGGTACCCGCCCCCCGTCAATGCGAAGGTGGCTCAGACCCCCGTCAATGCGCGTGTTAACTTGCTGGCGCTTTTTCGCCGTTGTTTTCTCTTGTTTTGTTAAGGTCATCGTTTTTTTGTGAACCCCAGATTTCTCATTGAAGGTGTGTGTTAGCCATAGAGCTAATCATTGAAAATATATATCGATATTTCGGAGAAGGCGAGATAAGACAGTGCAGCTTGGGGCGCGCCGGGACAACCTCATCGTGGACCGAGCAGCTATAAGCCCTAGGTTGCGAGCGCTGCAGATAAAAGATGGGTTCAGCTGGATCTAACTGTATTATCACGTGGCTACAGTATCGCTCAAAAGTTCAGTATGAGTTTTCCCTTTACAATATGTGATATCAAAAGTTCCAAGAACATCCTTTGTCTATTTCTGGTGACTTCAAAAGTGTGGACAAAATGACAAATGATAGAGTACTGTTTCTCCATTGTCTTTGGACCTTGCTATCTAACAATACTGAGTTATACACGTAGGAAATAATTACTTTACCTCATTGTCATCCATTTACTTATTCGGGCTTAAATAATGGTCATTTTATTGATATCTATTTCCAATAGAACCAAAACAAACTGTGTGCTGAATATGTGTTTACACAGCTGTTAATGGCTACACATTGCCGACAATAATAGAATGACCAGTTTGGTCACAATAACTGCATACTAAATGCATCGACCTCATATGTCATGGCAGAGGCAAAAAAAAATGGTAAGATTTGTCATAGGCGTATGGCAAAGCGCTTAAGTAACGTCGTCTCCCAGCCTGGAAATGAAAGATAAAACTTTTGAATACAGATTGAGGACGTCCGAAATAAGCCATCAATAATTATTAGGAGTCTGACAGAAAGTTACTACAAAACATCCAGTGAAATTAACAATTTTTCGTTGACCTATTGTTTCCGCATAAGTTTGCAGACCTATTTATATATCAGTCATGCTTAAAAGAAAATCAAAAGCATTTAGGTATTAACCCTTGCCCCGGTGGCGGGTACGAGCCACCTTCGCCCTGGTGGGGGCCAAAAAAGACCCCCCAACGATTTCAAAAACTAAGAGAGCTAAAAAAGGGCAAAACGGCAATCGAAAGCTCTTCAAAAATGATATCGAAAACACTTCGGTCATTTTTCTTGTCAGGTCAATATCAAGGTCACCAGAGGTCAAAATAGGTCAAAATCGCTAATATGAGGTGTACTAAGAAAACCCCATATATCTAAAAAAAACTATGATAGCTAGAAACATTTTACAAACACCATTCGAAAGCCCTTGAGTTGCTCTTTCATTACAGTGTCATTCATTTTCGTGTCAGGTCAAAGCCTAGGGAGCTACAGGTCACTGAACATCGGGCATATTCTTGGGAATGTCCATAGCCACCCATGCATAAGGGCGTTTCCTTTTTCGCTAATAATTTCCAAACCAAACAAGATACAGCCATAGTTGATGTACCATTGCAATCCTCTCGTCAATACAAATCGAATGATATATAATATTGCTATGTCAGGTCAAATTTAAGAATTTGACCTGACCCAGGTCAACGGTCTGACCTAAATTGACCTGGTATAGTCATGATGTATATCATTTGACTTGCAGTGACTATACAGACACTTTGGTGACAAAATAAAAGTTCTATTTTAGTTTATTCCAAATTTATAGAGTAAAACACCAAATAATGCTCATTTGACCTAAGGTGACCTTTTAAAGGTCACAAATCAAAATGTTTGGCATCAACTTCAGAAATGGGCTAAAAGCAAGTCTTAACCGATGTTTGAATTTGATTCCATCCATACTTACTGAGAAAAGCTCATTTCGTGATTTTCCCCATGTATTTACAATGGGGAGGTCATGCTCTGCACATGACCTTAGGTCACCAATATCAAAAATCCCGGAACAAATGTTGTAGCTCCTGGTGGGCCCAATATGTGGTATGAGCTTCAACTTGATCGATTAACCCTTCTTTTAGTTATGCGGCCCTAAACCTTTTTTGAGGTGAGGTCACTTCACCTGGCCTGGTGACCTGACCTGAAATGACCTTGAACTAAAATTTCCAGGAAAGATTTGAAAATGATGGGGGAACATCTAAACTAAGTTTGGCGGCGCTGCGCGCCGCCGTTTCTTGGTCACTTTGGAAAAACCAGAGGGGGTCTAAAAAGACCCCCACCCGGGCGAAGGTTAATTACAAAGGCTGGTCTTAAAGACTGCTGTATCGTCTAAAAAACTAAGGTCATCTTTCCGATTAAGGGTCAAACCCATTGGTAGCTTTATGACATCCAAAGCACAGTATCGGGACCGTGGAGCATACAAAACACGGATTGGTTTACATTGATTTAGTTCCAGAGCTCCCCACTCGGTGGTATAATACCTGCAGAACGGCAATCATCCTCTTTCCCCGACTTCCCCCCCCACCCTTCCCATTGCGTTTAATCTGTTGGAAGTTGAGAGTGACAGACAGAACCTTCAATGGAAAAGCTATTTTTCTGTAAACCGGGTGTTATAGAACAAAGAGACAATATCATTTGGGGAGTTTTCTTCAGTTCTGCACTCTGCAGAACTATTATGCCAGTTTAAATCACATTATTTAAGTGCCACATTCGCTTTAGGGTAAGAAAGGGCCTAAAAAGATTTAGACAATAACGCAAAAGAGGTTATATCAAAGCATCATTTTGTCCTGCATGTATCCGATTATGAAACAACTTCGAATCGTGAAAATTGCGGGGATGGAAAATGCAGCAAAGATATCCCAGGAGAAGCGCGGAAGACTAAATATTGGACTTTCATCCCATAAGTTGTTAAAAGAGCCGGTACTTTCTGGAACATCAATGATCGAACTTTTGACAGCGTATCAGTTGCAGTTGGCGAGCGTGCTGCTCTGGGGTCCCCTGGGAGCCGACGCTCGAGTCTTCTGGCTAATACTGTGCCTGCTCCCACTAGGAAGGTGCTGCACTCTAGTTAAGAGAGATCCGATAAAATGACTTCCCTTACGACATTTAACACGCGCATTGACGAGGGTCTGAGCAACCTTCGCTTTGACGGGGGAGGGAGGGGCGGGTGCCCGGCCCTCCTAAGATCTCGAGAACCACGCTAGATAGAAAAAAACGGTAATCGGCGTTGGGTAGCCCATCCAATTTTAGATAGAGCAAAATAATTTACACCATTGCAATCCTCGCAGCAAACCAAATCAAATGGTATCAAATATGACCTTGCTAGGTCAAATCACGTCCAATCAAAAATTGTATCTGACCTGAAGTCGGGTCAAGATAGTATTAAGCCAAAAGGCATACCATTAGCACTGCAAAGACAAGGCAAAACTAATGCAGTTTATATAATCGCTTTATCACCATTCATTGCTAGGTTATTCAGTTCAAACCATTTCTTCAATTTATTTCCAATGGAGATGTCACAGCTCGTAACTGACCTTACGTCATCCATATACAAAATACTGGAAAAAATTTTAGAGAATTCGGAGGGCCCATTATGTGATATGAGTTTCAATCGGGTAAGTTTACCCTGTTTTGACTTATGCTACCTTAAACTTTTTTAGGTGAGGTCACTTGACCCGTACTTGTGACCTGACCTGAGATGACCTAACCTTAAAATTTTTCCAAAAGTTGTAAAAATGATCCAAAAAAGGTACGCCAAGTACGGCGGAGCTACACACCGCCTTTATTATGTTGTATCCAAAAACTCGAGTGGGGCGGGTACCTGTCCTCCGTCAAGGCGCGGGTTAAGTGGAACATCTAAAGAACTTGATGAAACAATATGCACTTTTTACAAAAAGGGCATCTTTCAGTGCTTCAGACGTGTCGTTTGGTTTGATCTTATCTGATAGCTACATAAAGCATCATTGGAGGCTGAAAAAGGAAGTGCGAAAGTCGAACTAAGACACACATATATCTGGCTCTGGGCGATGTGGTTGGTTGGTGCGTATAATGATTGGAAGCCTGGCCTTTCAATGCTGCGTGTCATACCAAAACAGACGCAAGGCATGCCGCCATCCGCAGCGTACAATCCAGGCTTAGTAAGGCAGGCAGCCTTATCCAAATTTAAGTTAACGAAGTGTGACCCTGACAGTATGCCGCTGCGGACCAGGACGGAATATGAGGAGATCCTAGTATTTTAACGTGGATGCAGTTCACGCCACGGACTTGCTGATAGTCCAGTAAAAATATCATGGAAGCAAAAAAAGGTTTGAGGGTTAATTTTTTAAAAATTATCCACTTTTCAACACACCATATTTTGATTAACGTACAATATGGTACCTTGAACACCCCGTGATGACTTTTGTAAGTTGGCTTCAGTTGCAGTCACATTTTGTGATGTTGCATACGAATAGCGCATATAAATCATTTTTAGAAAACCTGGCATACGGGTGTTTTCGGGTAAGTACAACAAAGCTTGATCACAACAGAGTCCATGTTTGAAATAGGGCGACTACTACGATCAATCCAAAGACTTTAATAACATAGCACAATTACAAACTTTGACCATTAGGCAGCACCTCT
This sequence comes from Lepas anatifera, assembly GCA_034440635.1. Lineage (NCBI taxonomy): Eukaryota > Metazoa > Arthropoda > Thecostraca > Lepadidae > Lepas > Lepas anatifera. The sequence goes on from JAOTON010001537.1 coordinate 481,404, forward strand.
AGCCCTTTTAAAGTTCAAAATATTTCATAGCTAGAGTAAGTTGGTCAAAGAAAACAAAATGTAACTACAAGCGTGGCCGACTTCAAAGTGCGTTCGGGGCATTCGATGCACCCTAATGAAGAGTGCTCGCGGGCAGTAATTATATGTATCGTCTGGATAGTTAAGACTTAATATCATTCTTAAATGGGTCCTGTAATACTATGAACCTAATTCGTGTAACCTGTTTGTCTTACGCCGGGGGTGGGAGTGACGCCTGAAAATAGAATTTGTTTGTTTATTTGTTTATTAAACATGATCCCAACAGGCTGATGCCCACTAACAGGTGAAGTCAGGTATTAAAACTCTCTCACCAAAACTAACACATACACGTAAACATGTCGAAACATTCTGTGCTAAAAACATACAAATGGTAAATGGGTGCTGTAAAATAAAGTTATTAAAATAGTTTGGCTCTTCTCTTCTATATTTGGTACACATATACCTTGGTGCCTCCACTCTTGGGTCCTTATATACTCCACACGCGAGCTCTAAAATGCTGTAGGTATCAACGAAAAATCGGGTTGATCTGGTAAAACCTATTAGCGATTTTGGTATCCGGCGAAACCCCGGGCAACCGTGTTTCGGCCGTGGCTCGGCGAAAGTGGGTTGCGGGTGGCGGGGTGGACATGAAGGCCAAACAGTTGAAGAGTTTGGAGGAAATTTTTTAGGAAAATATTGCTTTCGAAACAGAGATCGTGTTGAACTCTCCTTGCGCAGAGACTGGACGCCGAAATGCCGGAAGTGATGGTATTAGTGCCGAAGACTGAAGTTGGTTTGCACATCAGAATTTGTGTTGCGCTCGCCCGTTCGGTGGGTTTGGCTACCGCCGACTCTACCGTCTCCAAACAGACCGAACGTTCGGTTATATGTGTGAGTTTGGTATTGAATGGTGTAGACTTGGCCATGTTTTATAATGATGGAAGTTGTAGTTGCCGGACCGAGACCCACCATTACTTTTCGCGAGGGCTTTGCAAAACATGAGCCAAAGTGTTCATTTTAGAGTATGTTGCCAACAATTCTAAACCTGATACTTTCACTGTTGGTAAAAACTTTCTCATGAAGTAACAACTGGGTAATAACGCCATTTTATCAAACAGCGTCGTCAATTGCCCCTAACATCTTGCGCTGAGTGTATTTTTTTTGTAAACGATGTGTCGAGAAATATGTGATGGTGTACTGCTCCAAATCTCTCCATCATCAAATCGGTATATCAGCTATGGGCACTCTATAGCCCTGTGCTGGTCCGTTCTCACCTTCGTTTGGTGCCCCGCTACCGACATCCTAGCCACAGGGGGAGACAGGCAAGAACGGCAGAAACGCACAGTGAACTTCCGCGCTGCCTACTCCAGGTTACCATCAGCCCGTTGACCATGGCGTTCCTAGCTGCTGCGAACGGCTCCAGATCACAAGTGTAATTTCAAGGTTAAATGCCAAAACAATGACAGATAAGGGGATTTTGTTCATATCCCCCATAACGTAAATTTAAGTACTTCCAGTTCCCCGGATGCTTCATATGCTTTACCAGAAGCAGCATGTATAATTTCGCCAGAGGGTGCCGTTTATCTCCGAAGTTTTAGCCGAAACGAAAAACAAGCAGACTAGGAAAACACTCGAAGCGGCCTTCATCTCAGTTCTTCCGAACACTAACCTTCGGTCAGGTTTTGTAAGTTGGGCGTCTTGGGGGGGGCAAAACTAGCTATAAAAGAAAACACATAAAACATTAAGCACGAGAAACTGAAAAGACAAAAATGAAAATCAAAATCATGTCCTGTCGAATCAGTTTGAAATATTGTCTCCTGCTGTGAGCTGAACTTTGTAATTTTATATTGACATTTTTGTAATTATGTCCCTACACTGATGAAGCTGCACAACTGTGAAACGTTTGTAAATTAAATATAACTTAAATAACGTTTTCTGTGTTCACGTATATCATATATATATATATATATATATATATATATATATATATATAGTGTTGTGGTGTTATATATATATATATATAGCGTTTTACACCTACAGGGCACTGAAAATTCCTGCTCTTAATCTCTATATATATTTTTTTTATATTTTTATATATATATATATATATATATATATATCTCTCTCTCTCTATATATATATATATATATATATTCATAAATTTATTTATCTCCCTCTTCCTTCCCCTCCCCTTACCGCAATGTGCTTGGGCGCACAGCTCGTGGGAGCATCATCCATCACAGCACTGGCGACTGGGCTGTCGTGCACCGCATTCGCCGACGATGGCGTGGTGCGTCGCATATGTCTGCGGTGGCGACGCGGCGATCGCGCTGCTGAAAAATGATGGCGGCTGTGGCCAGCAGCACTGATCGAGCCATGGTTGCGCGCCGCTAGTGGTGGCACAAGCGGAGCAGCGCCGCCGGTCGGCCCGCCGGCCCCCTAGTCCGGAGTGGGGCAGGGCCGTTGGGAATTCCGACCAGGGGGTGCAGTCGGAACTGCTCCCCCTGGGTGCCGAAAACAAGAGGAGCTGCCGGGTGATATCACCCGGCTGCGGGGGAGCTGTCCCAGATGGCGGCGCTGGAAGCGTCTGGGGGTCTCCTTCCCGCCGACGCATTAGCATTGGTACCTGTAGCCGTGTTGATGGAGCGCCTGCTTCCCTTACATAAGCGCCTCGATACTGGCACTGCTTTGGCACGCGAAGAAACATTTGAGCTACGTTTGTCTTAAGAAAATGGTGAGAACAGTTTATTTTGAGCGTGCATTTCCTGAACAAAGGTTTAACTGAAACTTGGATTTTCAAAAATTTGTAATCTGTGTCATGACATGTGTCGAAATTCGCCAGGCGTATATAACCAATAGAGTTACGCACAATCCTTTAGCTTCTAGCCCTGAATGACATTATGGGTAAACTTTACAGGTCACAGGTCGTCGAATTTTCTCAAAACCACACAAGTCAATCAGATCGACATAAAAGGTAAGGTTCAATAGGCATGACATTATTTGGGTTATCTAAGCCAGGCCATTGTTTTTGATGATTTTAACATTTACTTTGACCCGGAAACCTGAAAACCTTGAGATATGACAACGTTGAATATCTTTAACTTCCATGACCTTTAGTGACCTTCAGTGACCTTCAGTGACGGCGGAACGTCCGAATTTAAGGGGGCACCATGAACTTTTCAACCTATTTCTTTCCAGTCAAAGCCATAGTGTTAGTGTTAAAATGTATGATTCAAGGGGGGCACCGTGCCCCGGTCCCCCTCGGTTCCGTCGCCAGTGGTGACCTTAAACGTTTACCCCTAAAGTCAGCCGGGGCTGAAATCTTGAAATATGCATACTTGCATAGGTTACAAGGGCCTATCAAATTTTAAGAAAATCTAACGGGGAGGCCCCAAGATTATTTTTAATCCTTTTCCATTGTTCCTTTTTATTGACGAATAAGACACGCATCAAATGAAATGTTGATGTTTCTTTGTAACGTGATAATATCAAATATATAATAGATAAAAAATTGCAAGCACGATCTGATCAGACGGCGAGATGACCCTTAGATATGATCGGTTTTAACGAATTAATATTTCATATATTTTGTGATTGTGTGAGGAGGCCATTAAAAGCACATTTGACCAAAACTTATTTTAAATGAAGATAACTGGTGTCCAAGTGATACCGATCGACATTGCAAGGCTTTAATTCCAGAAAAAAACATGTTTGACCCTGCGAGGCATACCCTGCGAAGACAAAGAATCTAGCGCCTGTGCCTACCTTCCGTAATTAGTCACGCAATGTTTGGCGATGCAAAGAGCAGAATACACATTTACGCCGAGGATAATTGCATGCCTCTGGCCAGGCGGAGTCGCCGATAGCGCCCGGACACACCACAAATAGGGAAGTCACCCCGCTGCCGCTGATAGTGGTGAGCGCGGGCATGACGAGGCTTTGTAGGCTGCACCAGGGAGATAATTAACGAAACAGTGCTAAGTCTCGGATGAATATTCGCCCCTGCATTGTTTTTTGCCTAATAATTCATAATTTCTCTTCGCAAATGTAATTTACAGTTTTAGTATAAGTAAAGCATACATAAGCAAGCATTTCCCAGGCTCACTGACCTCGAAGAGTTTCAAAGGTATCTTATCCTAAAGAGGATGTAAAAGGCCGCCATACAAAGCGTGCTGAACCTGGCAAAGTATTGCGCCAAAAGAGTTACACCTTTTATAATGAAACACCTGTACACCTGCTTTAAAAATGGTCAGGATACCAAAAATGTACCCCTTTAATGCCAATACTGATTGGCGTCACTGTAATTTCATAGTCAAGAGGTGACAGGAATGATTCTGTTTGGTGCAGTAATGTAGCAGTAGCAGCCAGTCACATTCGTCTCCATCTATCTCAATGTGACACTCGTCCATATCAAGGAGCACTCATTCTCACTCTCTGCCTGAGCCGGAGCCTCTTTGCTGACGTAGAAATAGTGAGGATCCGTCGTAACAATCTGATCTCCATCTTCCAAGCACCTCCATGCATTTCGGGTAGCCTGCAAATGTATCTGGCAACATAGCCCAGTGTTTCCAGATTTTTCTCTAACATTCCCGTTCTCGGCATCCACATCCAAAGTGGGGAGATGAATGTCCGGCGGCGCTCGCTCAGTCTTTACGGCCGTCTGGGCGCGGCTCACATAGGCCGCCGGCGTATCACCCTGCCTCCATCACGGCGGCGATTCCGGCAGCCTCTACGGCCGCCCAGCCTCTGCAGCGCATGCAAATGCGACCATTGTCGTCCCAGCGAGCGTCCAGGGCGACCAGCGCCGCCGGAGGGCGCGGTCGGCTCAGGCTGCCACACTGAGACCGCCGCCCGATGCCCGCAGGCTGAGACCGCCGTCACCGCGACCGTGACTGCCGCGTCGCTGTCGTCAGCGTCGACGTCAAACCAACGGGAAACGAGGCACTTCCGCGCATCTGTGGCGACGGCAGTCCGGCGGCGCGACCGAATATCAAGCGGCGCGCCGGACGGTCGACGGAGCGCCGCACAGATGAGCGCAGAGATCGGAGAAGTTACCGGCGCCAGATCTCGACAGGGATGCGAGTTTCCGCTCTAGAATTCGCGTCTGCAACGGAGAAAGTTTTGATAAGTTGATTTCAATGTTCTGTGTAGAGAGAAAATGTTTGAACTGAGCGAGCCGGATCAATGTTTAATCTTCCATCCGACGTTCAACTTGTGAAGACTCCAACTTCAGAAGGTATTGCCTGCTGCCCAGAAGCGAACAGCCGATGGTATCGCCAGTAGCAGGCTTGATTTCCTCTGAACTCTGGTGGAGATATCCTCTCTTCTCTGACCAGGAGACTGTGCGTCGCAGAACAGTTGTAAACATTCCTAAACAGGCAAAGATAACTTTCTTTAGGAATCAATTCAGCGGTTTACAACCAAGAAAATCAGGCATTTTTATCTCTACAGTTTTTCATGGAGGGTTCGGGAACACTTCCAGCAACTTAAATTTGTAGGCTTACACGCACAGAGAAAAATAGAAGGGAAGCGAAAGGTTTTTCCACTTCCATGTGTACGCGGGCAGGTTTTTTGCCGTGCATTCAGATTGTTTTATTTACACGCTACGGGAACCCAATATGAGAAGCCTTAAATAAAACAAATATAAAACAAATCCTACGCCATAATGATACATCGAACAAGAGCTACAATCATCCTAGGATTGATTTTGTCATGTGAGAGTAAAGGTCGGATTAATTTTGACCCCACTCTATAAAAACTCATAGGAACGCAGTGTAGGTACCTCCTTTAAGGTCTTTGGATCCCATTTCGTGTTTTTATAGGTCATTTTGAACATAAGCCTTGATGTTTGCTCTTCCGCATTTTAATGTTAGGTAAAATGAAAGAAGAATGCTTGCATAACATCAGGAATAAATTCGAGTCAAGCTGGAATTAATGTCCCTTCTCGAGACCAATAAGTCCTAAGTTACTGATCTGGCAGGCAAACCAGAGCTGTCGACCAGGAACCGGTCGCACTGTGGTGCGTCCTCAGATTTCAAGGCTACTACACATTCTGTTTCTTACCTTTACTTTTCTCGAGCTTAGAGTAGGTGCCTTATGTACCCTTTTTAATAATGTTTCATAGCCATAGCCCTTAACAGTAGAAAATTGTCTTTTCTATGGAAGAGACAATTTTGTCGAAACGCTTATCTCTTTGTTGTTTAGTGTTTATCTGTCAACCACTGTTTACAATAGCCATAGCCCCCGAACATCACCTTCAGGGTACAGACCGGGTAACGTCGTTGAACCGAAATTAAGTGTTGATTGGCTTTGTGTCAGCTGTTAACGTTATTGTGACTGACCAAGCTTCCATTGACTTCTGAGTGACGAAATTCCTAAATAAATGAGGTTAAGTTAGATCTTTTACGCTCAATTGTACACTTTCGGCTTGGGGTGCCTTCTGATTTAGATCAAAGCTAGTATGTAGTACCAAATTAAGCTAAATTTTCCGACAGAAATATCGAAGAGATATTGATCGTTAGCATATCAATATTTTTAGAATTGATATTAAATAAAAAGGTAAAAAAACTCGAGACGATATTTCGCTGTTACCAGCATCAACAGGTGTCAATATTTAACCAGACCTATTGATGCTGTAGACAGCGAAATATCGTCTCGAGTTTTTAACCTTTTTGTATCTAATATCAATTCTAAAAAAATATTGGTATCCCGATCCACCAGCATCAACAGGTCTGGTTAAGTATTGAGAACTGTTGATGCCGGTGACAGCGAAATATTGTCTTGATTTTTTTGCCTTTTTGTATCTAATATCAATTCTAGAATATATTGGCATGCCAACGATCAATATATCTTATATCGTTCTCTCCATCATGCTGCCACAACCTATCCGTATAATTAAATTTTTAGACATTTTAATTGCTATGTGAGAATGAACTTTCTCTAATTGAAATTTCCAAAAACTAGTTTCAATCAAAATATCTAGGTGTGACCCTCTTTGAGACTTTTATAAGAGGATATAACACGCAGATTTTTCACTGCTAGGGCACACCCGTGTTCAGAGAAAAACATTATCCAAGGCTATTAACATCCAGAGTCCGACATTTCGTCAGGTAATGTCATTGGCCCTTTAAATAGTTACAGGATTCTCGAAATAGACCCGTAGCAACGCAGGCAAGTCCGGGATTTCTAACACCTGCTTCAACCTGCGCCAACATACTTATCCGACAGCACTGTATTCAGGTGATCGCAGGAATTTCCCCGCAGATCTAACGTCGCCACCAGCGCGGCGGCTGTCAGCTCTCAACTTCACTAAAGCGCGGAAATGAAACACCCAAGAGCAGAAGCTGAATAGTAAAAAGAAGCTTGGAAGCTTAACTTATCGCGCATTGGCTGGGGTCTCAGCCACCTTCACTTTGACGGGGGGGGCGTCCCCTCTCCGATCCACGCCAGATAGAGAAAAAACGGCAAACGGCGATGGATAGGCCATCCAAATCTCTATAGAAGGACATCTGGACCATTGTTAGGTCATATTTAAGGTCACCAGAGGTCAAAGCATGCCAGCATAGGGATAACATGTAAATGAAAGTTTTCAGTCATTACATCTAAACCAATAGCGATAGAGCAAAACAATCTAGACCATTGGAATCCTCGCAGCAAGCCAAATTTAATGATATATGGCATGACCTTGCTAGGTCAAATCTAGAATTTGACCTCACTTGAGATCAGGTCAAGATCATATTTGTCCCATGTACGACAAATATTATCCTATTTCCTATGGATAGGTCATGGCTCGTGCCTGACCTTAGGACATCGATATAAGAAATGCCGAAATATATTCTGTAGAAATCGGCGGGCCCATTATGTGATATGAGTTTCAATTCAATACGTTCATCCTGTTCTCACTTATGCTATCTTAGCTCTTTTGAGGTGAGATCCCTTAACCTGTACTGGTGATCTGCCGTGAGATGGTCCAGCCTGAGAATTTTGACCACGTACGGCGGCGCTGGGCCGCCGTTTTTGTTCTATCTGAAAAAATCTGAGAGGGCGGGTACCAGCCCTCCCCGTAAATGCGCGTGTTAATAATTGCCAGAGTAACACACTTGCTAATTATTTTCTGCTTAGGATATATGACACCTGTGACGATGAGGTTGTGCCGCCAAGATATATGTCTCGTTTTTCTGAGGGCACTCTCACTGCTAATTGCTGGGACGCGGCGGACACCTGTCCCCACCATTCAGTATCTTCTGATGTTGCCGGGGGTTATTAGTAGAAGGGAATACATAAATGTGGGGGGTGAGCAAACACAGATTAGTCTTCTGTCGGGAGCAAACGTAATATGCACAGCAAGTGATTTACAGGGTCATGGGTCGTCAAGTAACCAAAAATCCACATTCGACTGTTGCTAAGCAATCAACCTATGCATTGGTCCAATTAAAGGGTGGCCTATTTCCTAAAAACTGATAGCGGCGTCTGTTTGCCCAAAGTAATTGGCGAGCTGTAAGTCTGTGTGTCTCGGTAGACCGGCTTGAATTTATTATTTAAAAAAATCCCTCACGTTACCAGTCGTTAATTTTGTATATTGAACGGTATAAAAAGCACTACCTCTATGCTGCTAGATTGTGTGCGTTCCCAATGAGTCACAACTTTGGATAGTCAAGATCTGCACAGCTAGAAACGTACTGACAAATGTGCCTTGAAAGCTTTCACCAAGGTTTCATTATCACTTACGATGGTGTAGCTCTCACAATTGTTCGAAATCTAGCACAAGCTCTTCCCGTGCTGACAAAGTCACCGGGTGCCGACAGTGCAACGGAAATTCCCGAGACAGCGACAAGCGAGTGAGAATACATCGATAAGTAACAGGTGGGAAATGGAAATGGTAATTTTTATGACTCTATGTTGTTTTGCACTGCTTGACTTTGTTGTCATGGGTATCACCATTTTGAAGGCATTATGGACTAGGTATATTTTGATGTAATTGCGAATCCTTGTAGCTAAGGAATACAACTATTATTGTTCCCGCTTAAGAACGTAATGAACAAAACCGGTCATTCCATTGTTAACACGTGCCCCGATGGGGGAAATTTAGAACCCCTCCTGGTGTGCGCTGAATAAAGCAGAAACGAAGAAACAGAACAACTTATTTTACAGTACCATATCCCTGATTAATTTAACGCATCTGATCCTTTTTTAGGTCAGGTCATGTCAGGTCAAGGCACTGTTCAAGGTCAAACTGTTCACATGCAATGACAGTGCATCTCCAGGCTTGGGATCGGTTCCCCTGATACGCTCCGGCGCTCAATGTTTACCCGACGTACGTCAGCCGCCAACTGACTACTGAGACTAGGGTGACCTGAGCCGGGCAGCCGTCCCTGTGCTTTGTGGGACGTTAACCCGCACCCCGGTCGGCCCCAGAGCCACCTTCACCCTGGTGGGGGGGGGGGTGTTTGAACACCCCCTCGAACTCGGCCCCTATGCGGGATAGCGAAAACACACGAAAGCTGGTGGATAGCTCATACACATTCATGAAGAAACTAAATTAGTCAATTTTTGGCTCAGGTCAATATTGAGGTCATGACAGGTTAAAGAATGTGGGATTTTGAGTAGGGTTTTTGGGCTCTAGCGTCTGATAGATTTGAGTTAGAATCACTTTTGAGGCACCATTCACTTCCTCTCGTCACGGCCAATTGAATGATGTATAATATGACCATGCTAGATTAAAAACAAAAATGGCCTGACCTCAGGTCAGGTCAAGGTCACTTTTAACTTAGCGTGGTCAATATGCATATCAATCGACTTTCAACAGCAATCTGAACGCAATCATATTAAAATAAAAGTTGTATCATCAGTTCATGCAAAGTTATTGACCTAAGACTGAAAATTGCTTAAATAGCCCCAGATGACCTCTCAGAGGTCACAGGTAAAGATTGCGACATGAACCTGGAAAGGGGCCCAGTATACTACGTTGGAGAATATGAAGGTATTCTCAGCTGTATCTGCAAAAATAAAGCCCAGTTCCTGTTTTTTTTCCATGTATTTCCAAGGGTAAGGTCATGGTCCGTACTTGACCTTAGGTCATTGATATGAAAGATCCCAGAATATATGTTGTAGAACTCGGTGGGCCCATTATGTGGTATGAGGTTCAATCTGATAGATTCACCCATTTCTTACTTAAGCAACCTTAAACATTTTTTATGTGAGGTCACTTGAACTGCACTGGCGACCTGACCTGAGATGGCCTTAGCTTAAAATTTTGGGTAAATTTGTGGAATTGATCAAAGGGTAAGGTGTGCCAAGTACGGCGGCGCTTCGTACCGCCGGAAAAACCCGAGGGGATGTTCAAACACCACCCCCACTGGGGCGAGGGTTTAAGCTTTGGTTTATAAATTGATCATTCATGGCGGGACTTGCTCGTTCGGACGGTGGGGTCGAGATGTCCATGACAAGTCCATTGATGAATTTAGTGAGGTTTCGACTTCAAAAACCGAGATTGCAGCAGCTTAGACAAAATTCATGAAAAACAGCCTCATCTCAACACCCAAACTCACGAGCTTGAAGCGGCGCCACAGGAACATATGCGAATTGGTCAATTTCAAACTTGCATAATATGATGAGATCATTACGGTCTACATATCTGCCCTCGCATAATTTTCATATTGTTGGGCTAAAATGGGGTCAATTTTTGGCCCCGTCTCCCCATTAGATTTCATGTTGAAAAATGAAAACGACTCTTTTTCAGTAAATACGGGATATATCAACTTGAAACTTCTCATACCAAGTATTCATAGAAATTTCCTGACTATTAGGTGGTGTTTTTGACCATTTGATCTTTTAAAGGTCACGTCTGGTCACCTGAGCATACTGTGATTACTTTAAAAGTACGTTCACACACCAAATTGAGATATATACTTCTCTTTGGTTCTACTGTGCTTATCTTGTCACGGGGAGTCCCTGTGAAGTGCGTTCTGACCATACTCGGTCAACATGTGACACTACCCTAGCTTAAGGTCAGGTCATTTTCGAAATTTCACCTACCAGGGTCTTATTACACATCACTCGATTTGCCATTATTAAAGCACTCCAATGATGTCCACAGATTGTCTCTAGCTTTGCTCAATAACATAAAATATATATATATATATATATATATATATATATATATATATATATATATATATATATATATATATATATACATATGGTGAAATCTACAACGCCCTGTTGTAGCCTATGGAACCTTCTTTGACCTCTGGTTACCTTAATATTGGCTTGGCTTAAAAACAGCTTTTGTAAATTTTCTTTTCCCTGTCAAGAGCTTTGAACGCTACCCATTCCATTACGCTTAATAGAGGCACACAGTATTTCCGAGGCCCATCTCCCAGTGTCATGGGCGGCCTTAGCTGTATGTCATTACGGTGTAATGTGGTCACACCTCCTCCCTGCTTTTGCCTGTGTGCTGATTGGTGCGCTGTGTGTGCCTGTGTGCATTTGTATGTCCTGAAATATCCAACAATATTTCGATGGAATCGAAAACACGAACGAGATGGTCAGCGGCACGCACTCTCAGAATTCGCGATAACAATCCAAACGTAAGCTTATGAAATGAAAGCACCATCATCATTTTCTACTACGGTATTCACTTAAAATTGAAAATCTGCTTAATCAACCCTAATTGACTACTCAGATTGGTAAAACAGACCTCTCAGATGTCACAGGTTGATACTTCCAAGATCACCCTGGGGAGTGGTCTAAGACAACACGCTCAGGAGAGGAGCATGTTGTTCTAAGGCCTATGCACCATTCTTCGTTCATTGCCATTTCCCCAATGCATTTCTCCTGGAGAGGTCATGACCGGTTCCTGGCCCTATTAATAAAAATCCCGTTGCTAAAACTGGTGGTACTCGGTGGATAAATCATGAGATGGGAATACCAGATCAATATATTTAATATATGTTTGCTCATGACACATGAAACATTTATGGAGGCTAGGTCACTTGACCCAGCCTGATGGAGAGACCTGAGATAACTCAAACTTAAGATGTTGAGAGAAGTTGCGCAATCGATCAAGAATAAGTTAGGCAAAGTACGGCGTCGATTCTGGCTGCTGTCTTCAGGTGCCATCGAACGAACCCGAGAGTGTTCAAGTATTCCTCACCACCGGGGCGAGGGTTAATATGAGAGCAGTTTACACGCTTTTAAATGGAGTGTTCCACCTTATTATATTTCAAAAAAGTGCTGCTTATGGCTAGCATAAATCTGAAAATCAAGAAAACACAATTTATGGAGTGTCGTTTGGCATGGAAAACAAAACATTTCCTTGTTTCCTACAATATCTGATGTCATGATAATAGTTTTCATAGTTTGTATGATGCAAACCTTGACCTGGGCTAAAACATGACTGACTAATGGAGCACCTAAAGGGGACGCACCGCTGGCATTTTAGTGGCGATGGTTTTGCACCCGATGTCTTACATTTTACTGCCGATATTTACGTAGTAAACATCGGCTACATGTAAACATGTAACTACAGGTTTCCAAAAACTTTAGACTATGCAATCTAGAAAAAATACGTAAACACTACTGGCACAATGAACAAATTTGATGCAATCTTACCTATCTGATCAAGCACGAATTTAATCTGAAGCGCGAATTTGATATGATCGCGCGGAAATTTAGTCCTGGGGACTTTGAGTGGAATATAATATGCCAGAAGTGATTTCTCGACGCGCTTTCAAAACTGCTATTTCAGTTAAAACCCTAAATAAATGTGAAGCACTCCCTTTGACTCTGATGACTTGTTCGTTGGCATGCCATTTTTTATGAGTGAGAGGGGCTTAGGATTTAGACCAATCAAATTGCTGCAACCACTGCAACCAGATAGAAAGGATCCGTTCAATATTTGAAAATATGTCCAACAGCTACCTTTATTTTGAACTTCAAATCGCGCGGAAACTTAATCCAGGGGACTTTGAGTGGAAAATTATATACCAGAAGTGATTTATCGACGTGCTTTCAAAACTGCTTTTTCTGTTAAAACCCCATAATAAATGTGAAACACTCTCTTTAACACGCACAGTGGAAGGGTCCTAAAGTGTCTCTCACCTATTTTCCACGGTAGCCGGAAAACCGCTCGCCGCCAGAAAATGCTATTTAGCCACGTTTGGGAGAATTGATGAACGCGTCGATTGGCGAAATAATTTTGAAAACGGGTCCAACATTTTTTTAATTACAGGCTTTCAAAGTTATACCTATATTTTGAGACCATCACAGGCGGTGCACCAGTTCGCCTGCACTGTAGACCGAGTGGTGACGTCATAACGTCATATAATCAGGTGATGTGTCAAGGTCAACCCACATGAAGGTGAAGTTCAAGGTCAAAGGTCACAGTCCAAGGTAATTGACCCCAGTATTCCGGTCAGATGACATTATTTAGTATGACGTGTGCTATGCTATGACTTCATAGTTAACGCTACTCAGGGTCAATGTCAAAGGCCTTTTTCAAGGTAAAACTCTCATTTCCCGCCTGAAAGCTGCTATAGTGTCATTTATATTGTACATTATTGGGAATACTCCAAATTGTTACGTCATGGGTCATTGACCTTAAATGACCTTGACCTCAAAATTTAAAAGATCATTGTGCGGGACCTTCTTTTTTATGACCTTAGTCCGTGTTTTGTATATTCCCGGCTTTTCTGCATAATAACGACATTCCCAATAGGTCTCCAGCATGGTCCAGATTTGGCATTGACGACCTAGTTTGACCTTGAAGATATCAACCTAGGTCAATAAAACTATTTCATAAGGTAGATAATCATCACTTTCACACACCCAACGGGAATTGCTCTAGACTTCTTGATTTCCGACGCATCAGGGGGGTGGACTTTAGGACCCCCTGTCTACACTGCGCGTTGACGCCAGACCCCTCTCCACTGTCGTGTTAATAGGCACAGGAAAGCTGTGGAACGAAATACATTCACGTACAGTGGCAGAGTGAAGTTTATATACAGGCTTAGTGATAAGACTGGGCAACAGCATGGATACCTAGTGATTCCTTTTGAATGCTCCTTTCAAAATTTTAGAAGACTAATTCGAATGTTCAGACTCCGTGCACTACCTGGTTTATCGCTTAACTTGCCTCTCCATTACCACACAGAAGCAATCACAAAGTCAAAGTAGCTACTCTAGATGACGTCACAGATCACGCAATAACATAGGGACCCTCCATAAGTTACGTAACGCTCGTTTTTGTGATTTTTACCGACAACCTGTAACTCTTTTTGACGTCCATTTCCAGCGTTCGATAACGCTATGGCTGAATTGACCCACCCACCTTACGTTAAGTAATTTACGGACGGTCTCATACTCTGTCATGGCTTAGTACTAAGGGAACACCATGGCAACAAAGTCACACCTATTTTGGCGCCCATTTACATATTTCGAACAACCGTAACAATTATGACGGCCGCGTGGCTGTCAAATCCACGCCAAGCCAGGACAAGAGCCGGGTATGCAAACTGATCACTCGATCTGGTGTTCTAAAGTATGTCAGTTGTGTTCAGAAGAAAGCAACAGTCATTCATGTTGTAGCTCATTCAGAAAGACACCGGGTTCCGGGTGCCTTATCTGCTATCTGTGAATTTTGACCTTGACCCGGCCCCACATATAACCCATCGGGTTAGCTAGATTTTTAACACGCGCATTGACGGGGGTCTGAGCCACCTTCGCATTGACGGGGGGCGGGTACCCGCCCCCTAAGATCTCGAGAACCACGGTAGGTAGCGAAAAACGGTAAACGGCGTTGGGCTGCCCATCCACTTCTCCATCGAAAACATTTGAACCATTTTTTCGTCAGGTCACATTTAAGGTCACGAGAGGTCAAAACATGCCCGTCATAGGGATAACATGTAAAATTCAGTTTTTCGGCCATTACATCTGAAGAAGTAAAGATAGAGCAAAACGACCTGAACTATATGAATCCTCTTAGCAAGCCGAATCGAATGATATATAATTTGACCTTGCTAGGTCAAATCAAGAATTTGACCTGACCTGAGGTCAGGTCAGGGTCAAATTATATAAAATGCATATCATTAGAACCGCAAAGCCCAGGCGAGTCTAATGCAGCTAAAATAAATGCTCTATCACCATCCGTTACTGAGTTATTCCGTAAAAACCATTTTTCCCATGTATTTCCAATGGAGAGGTCATGCGTCGTACCTGACCTTAGGTCATCGATATCAAAAATACCGGAACATATTTTAGAGAACTCGGTGGGGCCATTATGTGATATGAGTTTCAATCGGATAAGTTCACCCTGCTCCGACTTATGCTATCTGAAACTTTTTTTGAGGTCGGGTCACTTGACCTGTACTGGTGACCTGACCTGAGGTGACCTAACCTTAAAATTTTCACAGAAGTTGTAAAAATGATGAGGGAAAAGGTATACCAAGCACGGCGGCGCTACGCGCCGCCGTTTTTCTACTATCTCCGAAAAACCCGAGGGGGGCGGGTACCCGCCCCCCGTCAATGCGCGTGTTAATATATCGATCGCAGCACAATGCCATCTGTTTCACTCTGGTATATATATTATACTATAATCGAGTAGTATTTCTTGCTCTTGAGGCGGCCGCGGGTATAAAGGCCTTGAGCTAACATCAACGCTTTTCAAGCTGAGAAACTCCAGTAAGTTCAGGTATGGTATCATACAAAAGTAACACGTCTCCCCTTTTTCTGCGGGATACTCAAGAAGCAGATGGAACTGCCGGAGAACCTCTGCATAGCCAAGATTCGTTCTGCCGGGGTCCGTCCGGTAGCTCTCCCGAGAACCCTCTCTCCCAGCAGCCGGTCGGCCTGATCAAAGAGCCTCCGCACCTCATTACCGTATTACAGGAAGGACTTCACCATCGCTTTGTACATAAAGGTGCAGTAATATGGCTTTAATGAAATTCCGCTGGAAGTGCCGATAGTCTGGCTTTGGCCGAGTGATGGTGATTGTGGTTGTTTCCTGAATTTTAGCCCCTCGGAACCATGCACACCATGGCCCTTCTCGGCAAGCTGCTGCGATAGTTCCAGGACGTGGATGAGATATATGTATATACCACATATGATACATAAACATATATGATATAAATCTGATATTAACCCAGACTTGAGCCTTTACTGTGGGCAAGCCCCTGTGGCTCATATGAGATGAAGAAATAAATAAACAAATATATGAATTCCGAGGGCTTCAAGGACAAAGGTGAAAAATCCTACAGCTGCTTACGTTGAGGAGCTTGAACTGCGACCACCTGTCCATCTGAGGTTCTCTGGAAGGCGCAGCGGTCGTCTTCCGATGACATTTTCCCACAAACCTCGCCACCGTCTGGAAATAACGTGATGGCTGTGACCAGTCCATTATGAAAGTCATTCATGTTGGTAGGTAGGTAATTCACGTTCACGTTTCAACCCGATGTTAATATGGCGTGCCACACCAAATTGTAAATTTAGTACGGCATGTCACAACAACTTGTAAGTTGAGCACAGCATGTCACATCAACCTTTAAATTTGGTACGAAATCCCCAAAAATTGTTTACTTAGCACAACATTTTCTGGGAGGTTTTCATTTCATCGTTCACAGATGTTCGCAATTTTTAACTCATACTTGTTTTCTGTGCAAATAATGTGTGGAGGGGGAATCAGATTATTTTATACATGCAAACCGGTGCTACTTGTCCGTGGCGGATCTAGCCGGTCGGTTTGGGAGGAGCAAACCAAAGTCGAAGAGCAAAAAACAGTCACGCAGTGTAAAATGGTGCTACAATTATATGACTGTTCACCAGTCGTCCTGCTTTATTCACCAGCCCGCCTGATTCGCTCACCACCTGCATTCACTAGCGAAATTATAGGTTTCCGCTCAAAGCAAAGCAGATGGAGAAATGACGTTCTCAACAACGCGAATGTCTCTTTAACCCGCGCCCCACCGGGGGTCCGGCGCCACCTTCGCCCCACCGGGGGGCCATCGATGGCCCCCCTCTAACTCCGAAAATATGGGCGTTAGCGCAAATCTGCAAAGTGCAATAGAAAGCTCGCGTGAATTCAGTAAGAAATTACTTCGCATGTTTTAGTGCTCAGGTCAATGGTTTGACCTCCAGAGGTCAAATTAGGTCAAGATCGGCTATTTTCACTCAAATATGCAATGATAAAGCAAACTGGTCATAACTCTTGTCATTAGAGCTATTGAGCCCTGGTAAAGTTCATTTGATAAGAAATTGCCAGTACTTTTTCCGCTATGTGGAACGTAAAGACCTCCCGACAGTGGTTTGACCTCCAGAGGTCACCTCGTGACCTAATATGACCTGAGGTCACGAAAGGTCACAAAGTGACCTTGCCGTATATCAAATGAAAGCCAGTGACAAGACAAACACGATGGTGTTTGTTTCACCGCTCTAGCTTAATTAGGTCAAAAGTTATTGTCAAAATACTGTTTTTGACCTCTGGTGACCTTGGATGACATTGGAAAAGTCAAAGGGTAAATATCGCCCTGGAATCAATAAAAGGGTGCCCAAGAACGTTTTCTGAGCAGCCTGAGTATTTGCAATCATTTTTGTGGCCTTTATATCATGAAACAGGTTTTCCCCATGCTTTTCCAATGGGAGAGGTCGCCTCGTGACCTGACCTCAGGGCACGAAACCGAAAAATCCCGGATATACATCTTGTAGACCCTGGAGGGGTCATGAAGTGTAGGAAGTTTCAAATCGATCGACTTTGAAATGTAGCTCTTACAGAGCTCTAAATTTGAAGTGAGGTGACCTTGGTTGACCTCGTCTGGTGACCTGACCTTGGGTGACCCGGGGTAAAAAATTTCAGGGATGATGGGAAAATGATGCAGTGAGAGGTAGAGCCCTCAACCGCGGTGCTGCGCCTCGTCGTTTTTCTGCTATCCCGGAAAAACCTTAGGGGGGCCATCGATGGCCCCCGGTGGGGCGAGGGTTAAGGTCCACTGTCCATTAATTACCAATGCCCTACCATCAGAAGCCGTTGACGAAGTAAGGCGGCCTCTAACACAGTGATCATTCAGCGTCAGTGCCTTTGTAAGTGGCATTTCTAAAAGTGCTGACTTTCTCAGTACCCTTACCATTTTCAGCCATGCTTTTTCCGGTGACTTATCCGCACAGATCCCCGACATTTATGCCTTAACCATTCCAGCTCCAAAGCATTTTCAGTGCTCTCTCATCATCATCAGTATCCTGGGCTATAAATGTCCTACCAGACTTTTTAGCAACGGAACAGGTTGAACTTTTTAGCAACGAAGGCACTCGCTTAGTGTTTTTTTTTCTTTAAAAAAAGTTATTGCGTACTCTTACCTCCTGCGTACTCCTACCCGCCCTTATTCCTTTTTTCAGGAATGCCTTTTTCTGTGACCTGTCGCGTTATATGTGCACTGTCATTTATAATTTCATTTCATTATAATTCTCCAATGTTTAGCCTTTGGTGAGTGATACTCCTTAGTCTCTTGAATACCCCAATGTGAGCAAGAAACATAACTTTCTCGACCACTCAAAAATTTCCTTCGCCACATTCCCCATCGCGTCACTATCGTCTCACCATACTCCTGGTCAAACATTGAGACCAAACAAATGGTCAGAAGAAATGGTGCTGGAACTCGTGCCGCACCGCTCGCCACAATAAGCCTGACACTGAGGCGGAATATAGACGAGGGCGGCTATCATCGCCGCATAACCGAGGCTCGGGGGATGGCCGCCGCCGGAGGCCGCCGGATACCGCCCCCCGAGCAGCGCGCCAATGACAGCCCGCTCAAGGGCCTTTCAGCGTCTATAAAATCCTCACCTCAACGACTGGCTGGACGTGACCTCATTTCGAATGTATGTGCGCCAAATAGACGCTGTTAAGTCTGGATTTACGTGGGCCTCACAACACGGCATAACAATAGTTAATGGTCATGATGTGAGAAACCCAACCTTCCATTGGTATGGTGGAGACTGTTTTTTACTGATGTGTGTATCCACAGGTCTTCTTGCTGTTTTTATTGCCCGTGCTGCATGTGTCAATCAACAAAATACGTAACTGCCGAAGCAGGGTGGCCAGGGGTCACGTGCAGTGGAGGGGTCTTAAAGTGTTCTTCCCCCACCTATTGTTCTAAGGTGGTCGGCGAGCCGGTCGCGGCCGGAAAACGCAATTGACTACGTTGACGGAAATGCTTAGGCACGAAGATGGGTGAAACAGTTTTGAAAAATCGGTCGATAATGTTTCGACTTATCGGCATTTAAAGTCAGACCTATATTTTGAGATCACCACAATCGCGCCGTCGCACCAGTTTGCCTGCGCTGCAGACCGAGTGGTGATGTAATAACGTCATTTAATCGGGATGATATCTCAAGGTCGCCTCGAATCAAGGTCAAGGTTAAAGATATGACAAGGTAATGTCAGACAGCCACATAGCGTTACTCAGTTTGGCGCAAGTCATGCTATGGCGTTATCGTTAAGGTTACTCAGTTTTAAGGTCAAAGTCAAAGGTCAAGATCATGGGCCACAGGTAAAGGTCAAGCCTTTACTTGCCGCCCAACGGTTGCTATAGTGATAGTTATAGTTTACATTGTTTGAAAAATATCGCATTGTCACGTCACAGTCAAACGGCCTAGGGAGGCCTTAACTCCCAGATTTCAAAGGACATTGTGAGGGATCTTCTCCCATCGCCCCATTCTCTGTTCAGTGTATTCCCAGTTTTTTTCACATAATCACGGCATTTCCCAATATATCCCGAGGACATACTGGGATGGACATACGGATTTGACTTTTACTACCTCGTTCCTCCTTGAAGATTTTTACACAGCTGAATACAATTGGCTATAACATAGACCACCGAAGCCTTCACAAAGTTACAAAACGGGTGTTTTCCTTAACCCTCTTGGTTTCCCAGATCTCAGGAAGGGGGGTCGCTTTAGGACCCCTTTCGCCACACCCCTTTCCACTGAGCGTGATAATAACTCAGTCACTAGTATAGCTATAGTACAAGCAAAAAAACCGCTGGGTGAAATTTTATCAAACATAGTTATAGCTTGTTAAATGTTGGTGAAAGAACATGCCAAAGGAGAATAAGAGGTGGCTGTGCCCAAACTTTGCCTACAGGCAGACAATAATAGACGGTAGGCATAGTAGGTAGGTATGCAAGCTACAGAAAATGAAACCAGACACAAAGTGAAACATTTGCCACAATATAAAACAGCATAAGCTCACCTCAAAATATATCCTTTTGCAAACACCATTTGACATGTGAAAGCCTTGTTCATTTGTTATTAAGTAAGCATAGTGACGCGTTTAGGAGATGGATGTATTTTGATAAGTCCTTTTAATCTTTCCCCGCTAATACATAAAGGAGCTCAAGTCGGACACAGGCGGATCTGCGGAGGAAAGGGAACAGGTACCTCCTGCTCCTTCCCAATCGAGCACACAGTGCCCTTACGCTGAGCTCCGGCGTTCCTTGAAACGGTCACGGTACTCCTCTGAAAACGTCGCTTTCACCCCCAACCCCAACCACTTCTTATGCAAACCACTTGCGCTCTTGTACAATAAGATTCCTCCTACCCGGATAAGACGTGCATGATCCATTGCGCCCGGGGCCTAAATTCTGATCCCTTACCGAAGTGTCTCCGATCGATAGTCCTGGATTCACCATGAGGTTATTAATTGTGTTGATCACGATACTCTATGAATGTACCGCACCGCAATGCTACGGGAAACAAAACATCAGCAGAAATCATGTTATGTCAAGCCATCAGTAGAAAAACGTACCGCACCAAAATGTTTACGCAAAATTCAGAAACCTCTTCTCGGTGTCGTTGCTGCGTGAAGGCTATGTGCGACAATTGTTGTTTCTAAAAAAATAATAAGAAAATAATTCATCACAATTGGCCTCATTTTTAAAAACTCCGCACGGTTCATACCAAATTGATCATGTGCTAAAAATTTTGCATCACTTTTAACACGGGTGATCGGCTACCCAGGTGAAATATCAGCTCGATGCATTGTATACTGTTTTTTTCTCAATGCCTTTCAGACCGTGAACAATAGTTTGTTGTATATAAGATGCTGTATCTAGTGACTCAATAGACCGGCATTAAAGCAGAGGACATCTTAACATAAAAGGCGAAAGCAGAGAGGTGTATACTGGAAAGAGAAATGTCCAAATGGGTACATGCCGTTTCAGAAACACCTGAAGGCGGACGCATCTCGCTCCTGTTGTTCCTTCTCTTCGCAAAGGAAGAACCCATGCTCTCCCTCCATTATATGTTTGATGTTTGCTGATGACGTTAAAATTATCCGTAAAGTTTGCTCCCAAAAATGTTTAGTGATGGCTCAGATTTTATTGTCAGCTAAAAAAGGCCTTGCACTTTACCACGCACCAATTGCTGTGGTAATATGGCGCCTACCATCTATCATCCTGTTAGAAGGGTATATTGGAGATCAGGAAGTCATTATTAAGTATTGACTACCTAGACTTGAATCTGCGCTGGAAATCTAAGCATAGTTGAATCTAAGCATGGAAGCCCAATTCGCAACCACTGCGCCACTGCATCTCTAGAGTCGAATTGGCCCTGACTCACCGCTTCGTGACTGACCCTGATTCCGACTCAACTCATTGTGCTGGGTTCATGAGTCGATCGTGACTTAACCAAAAGCCAGAAGTGAGTCGATGACACAAGTAAGAAGTTGAGTCGACTGACCTCCTACTCATCAAACTTAAAAATACCTGGACCCGGTATAGCACGCTGAGCAGCTGACTGGAAACGGACGCTGAACGCATCACAATCTCCATATTCAAAATCATCCTGAACCGCGAATTCATCATTTCATCGTACCAAATAACGGAGAAACATTCAAAAACGTGCACTATTCACATAGTAACTTTTCAGCCGGCTGCCCAAATGCAAACTACATAAACATGCCGCCATGACTATGTACTATTCAAATGCCCGATCCATTTTAGAATATTGCCCAGTTCGTCTGCCTCCACCGTTTATTGACGACCATCACCGAGCTGATTACCATATCAATTCGTGAGCCGCATGGCTCATCAATCATAAATGGAAGGTGCAATTAGGGGTCAATGAATTTAGAAGGGTCGCGTCCGTGGGGATGACAATGAACACCTGCTATTTGAACGGGGTAAATATGTAAATGGATCATTCGAGGTCGCCGTGGGTGGGGCATCTAGTAACATATTTTCTCTTGAAGGAATGCGTGAATATGGATATCAGTCCTACTTTCCGATATCCACGAGTTGCTGTTATGTCGGCGTCAGGACCCTTGTGCGAGTGGGACAAGTGGGATGTTATACCCTGGGTATCTTTTCCCCCGTGAGTGGTTTTGTAGATCATTGCGGGTCTTAGGTTAGCCGTCTTCTTCTTTCCTGAAATGACGGGCACTGGATGATTGATGGAGGTTTAGCATGACGAATCATGTTGGTCTCCGGTGAACCGAGTCAATTTTCTGCATAGATTGTTGATAAGGATTCCACACATAGGACGGGCACATTGAAGAGGGGGTCGCATTTAAGTCTGTAGGCATTTTCTCTTATTTCCCAAGATCCATTTATTTACAATTCAGCTTCAAGAAACCAAGGCTCCTGTAAGCCCTCTAACAAGTCTGCTCCAGCTGCTCCTTCCAGCTCACGTCCGCACTGAGTGCGATACCAAGGCACTTGGCACTTAGCTGTTCCCGCAACTCAGGCTTGCGAGGAATGTGCTTCCGCGCTCGCTTTAAAGTTCGAGTGGAACAAGCGGGCAGCTTTGTTCTGGAGGTGTAAAAGTGGTAGATGTGTAATGTTCAATAGCAACCATGCTAATTCAAGATCTGACTAGTCTAATAAAAACTCCGGACGATCTCCACATGAACGACAGCAGAAATTGCGCAACGTAAAGCGTCCTCTGTTGGGAGCCCACCGAACTGACCTTTCATCATCCACAACGTCCGGCAAAAACAAATCCCGCCTGATGGTCTTCATATTGGTCTCTTGGGCGGCCGAGGCGCAGAGTAGTCACAGTGTACCAGTATATCGCTCCCGGATCGCCGCTGAGCAGGAAGCATACGAGTAAGAAGGTCAAGCCCTCTCTGACGCGCGGGATATTGGGACGAACACCGGTACCATATTGAAATGCATTTCAACGCAGAGCTTCGTATTTCAAAGTGTTCGAATACATCATTGCATAGAACAAAAGAGGATAAATAGCGGGTGAGACTGATTAAAAGTGTATTCCCTATAAATATGTCTCACTTTATTGAGTCGATTTAGATTATATGATGGGTCATCACCCCATCGTCCCCCCTGATTTAGCCGCTCGTATCCAGCCCCTCCAACAGCAAGCGCAGACCACCGGATGTGACGTCACACCTATAGCATATAACATGAAAAATTAAACCATAAAGATCCAATTTTTGAAAAGAGGCCCAGAATCGAAAACAAAATGTTTATTCATTGCATTTGGGATAAACTTGATTACCGTGTATTCTCACAAATTCGTAAGCAGGAAGTGCGATTAGCAGCAATTTAACACACGGCTCAATGGTGAAGGAATCCTCCACGCCCGGTGACGTCACCGGCGTGGAGGAATCCTCTTGAACACCTTTAAGTAAAGGTATCTTGGTTCGTATCATCAGACTGTTTGTGTTGTGGGTAGTCATCACCGACCACTCATTAAGGTTAAATATTGAAAAGCCGTCTATTTTCGTGGGTCTGAATGCCCGTAAACTTTAACTTGACCGGCGCAGAGCGGCCAATCAGCGCCATCTGGCCAGGCTCTCATTAAGCAGCCGCTGGAGTCGGTCGTTGATGATGGGAAAAATGACCGCCGCGGTCGATGCTTACCAGATCCTCTCAACACTGATCAAGTGTAAACGTCTGGTGATGATACATATAACTATGCATGCACGAGTACGTATTACGTATTATTGACATCCGAAGTGGGGCTTTCCAAAATGTAATTCCAAAACAAAAATTTAGCATTTATGTCATCTTGCTCGTGGTATGCCTAACCAGCCTAATCCCACCTCATATATAACCTTACTAGCTGACGTGCCCTAAAACTCCAATACAATATGCTTAGCCTTTGACATTTCCACCCTATGGGATATTACATGTATCTTCCCGGAGAGGCCGATTATGGAATATCCGCGCCCTTGTTTGCAAGGTTTTTGCGCTCCTGCGTAAGCCAAATTTAACCGTAATATCGCGACTTTGTATGCATTCTTCTTCAACCCATCTTCACTTTGCAACAATCATAGGTTTCTAGGAGCTATCACAGTCAGTCCTCGACGCAAAGGTTCTATTCTTGGGAATGAACACCCGTACATAAATTATTCTGGTATCACTAAAGCTGCCCTCTTATAATGTAATGACTTGAAAAATTGGCATATGCCCATCTGTGTGGAATGGTGAACATATTTACAGGTGCTGTTCTATAAGCCTACCGATAGAAATTCATATGTGAAGAAGTATACTGCAGATTTTTACATGTTTCTCGTAACCTGGACTTCGTGTCCTCCCCCCGCTAAACGTGTCGATTGGGAGCCTCTCAAGACTACCTTGGTTTCACAATCGGGATATTTTTCGTCACGACGGAAGTCAGCGACATATACAGTCCTTCTTGGATACTTCAGGGGCTGGGTTAGGAGCTGGCGATGTGAAATCTGGTAGAACAATTTTTAGCTTGAATTTAAGGCATATCAAGAACTCAGCTGACCCCATTGACCTTGCGTTGCCTCTTTGGAAGTTATGAGCCCTGCCTGACCTTGGTTGGCCTCTGGTGGCGTTTGGCAGCCTTCGTGACCTTTGTGACCTTAATGAGAATTGCCCGTTAAACACTTCATTTCAATATTCTCAGTTTGGCTCATGGCTTTGGTGAAAGAAATGACTGAGTGAAATGACTTTGCGTAGCACGAAACCGTTGAGTCACTTAATTTCGACATTTTCTTGTTGGAAAGCAATAGTTCTTTTTTGGGAGCAAAGTAAAGTAATCTTTGGTAATATTTAGTGCTGGACCCGAATTTAGCATCAAAAAGTATCCTCTAGCGGTAAATTAGGCCATCGGTAACCTTTGGCCCCACCTCACGTACTATCGAGATGTGCCACATAGCTGTATGTCATGTTAATCGAACTGCAAATGTCTTCTCATACACCATGGGGTTGATTATTGCCATCCAAATCCCTTAACCAAAGGTTCCATTCTTAACCCTTGCCCGGTGGCGGGGCCCTTCGCCCTGGTGGGGGCTAAAGACCCCCGATCTCAAAACTAGAGGCTAAAGGCGCAAACGGCACAACTCTTAAATGATATGAATATTGGTTTTCTTGTGTCATATTAGGTCACGAGGTAAATAGGTCAATCGCATATGAGGTGTTCAAACCTATTATCCAAACTATTATAGGACATTTAACATAAGCTCTTGAGTTGTTTTTATTAGGTGGATTTTTGTGTGGTAAGCCTGGAGCTATAGTACTGAATATGGTATTTTGGAATGTCCAGCCCCTGTAGGGCGTTTTTTTTGCATAACTCCAACCAACAGATACAGCCATGTTGATGCCATTGCCTCTTATACGAATCGAATGAATATAATATTGTATGCCGGTATTATTCGACCTACAGGTCAACGGTCTCCCTTGACCTGGTTAGTTGATGTATATATTTGACGGGACTATAAACACTTTGGTGACAATAAGTTTATCTTGTTTATTTAATTTTGGTAAACACAAATGTTATTTGCCTAAGTGACCTTTTAAGGTGTATTTAAATTGAAATGGGCTAGACCAAATCGTACGATGTTTGGTTGATTGCATCCATATTACTAAAGCTCATTTCGTGATTTTCCCATGTATTAACAATGGGGCTGGGTCCATATAAAACCCGAGAATTTTGTGGGGCCCATATGTGGTATGTTTGATTGATGATAAATTTTAGTTGGGTCTAAATTTTGGTGGCCTGACCTGCCTGGGACCTACCTTCGGCAAATTCAAGATGTAAAATGATGAAGGAACGCTACTGTTGGCGCTCGGCCGTTTTATGCTTTAAACCAGGGGTCTAAACCCCCGGTTAAAACCAAAGGTCAATGTACCCGGTGGCCCGCTCGTTCCGTCGTCCGACTGCATCACGCTCATATTTATTTAACCCTCGCCCCGGTGAGGGGGTGTTTGAACATCCCCCTCGGGATTTTCCGGCGGCACGAAAGAAATGGCGCGCAAAGCGCCGCCGTATTTGGCACACCTTATCCTTGATCAATTCCGCAACTATCCCCAAAATTTTAAGGTTTGGTCATCTCAGGTCAGGTCACCAGTGAAGGTCAAGTGACCTCACCTAAAAAATGTGTTAAGGTAGCATGAGTAAAAATGCGCGAATCTATCGGATTGAAACTTATACCACATAATGAGCCCACCAAGTGCTACAACATAGATTTCGGGATTTTTCATATCGATGACCTAAGGTCAAGTACGGATCATGACCTATCCATTGGACACACATGGGGAAAACAGAAATTGGGCTGTATTTGTGTAGATACTGCTGAGAATACCTTCACATTCTCCAAATCGTAGTATCCTGGGCCCCTTTCCAGGTCCATATTGCAATTTTTGACCTGTGACCTCTGAGAGGTCATCTGGGGCTATTTAAGTAGTTTTCAGACTTAGGTCAATAACTTTGCATGAAATGACGATACAGCTCTTATTTTGATATCATTGCGTTCAGATTGCTATTGCAAGTCGAATGATATGCATATTGACTATGCTAGGTCAAAAAGTGAACTTGACCTGACCTGAGGTCAGGTCATTTTTTTTTGACCTGGAATGGTCATATTCATTCGATTTGTCGTGACGAGAGGAAGCGAATGGTGCCTAAAAACTATTCTAACACAACGCTATCAGACGCTGGAGCCCACAAACTCTACTCAAAATCCCACTTTCTTTGACGTATCATGACCTCAGTATTGACCTGAGCCAAAAAGTGACAGATATAGTTTCTTCATGAATTTGTATGAGCTATCGACCAGCGTTCGTGTTTTTCGCTATCCCGCATAGGGGCTGAGTTCGAGGGGGTGTTTAAACGCCCCCCCCCCCCCAGCAGGGCGAAGGTGGCTCAGGAGGCCCAGCAGGGCGCGGGTTTAACGTCGATGTCACACTCATTCGCACTGGGATCGCAGTTTTTTTGTGAGAGCTGGAGTGCCCCGTGCGCGATGTGTCGGCCGCTGCTTCCGTTTTCTAATTTGTTAGTTTTGCAGGCATCGACGTCGTCGTCGCACTGAAACAGCAGCAGCCTGCATATGGACGTGTCGCTCGCCGTGAGTCTGGACCCGCTCCCGCCATTGTTTACATGACCGATTACACTTACTATCTGCAGGCCGTGCGGCAGGAGCGAGCCACCAGTCGAGACCGGCGCGTGCCGGGCGACAGATCAGCACTGCCGCATCCGCTACACTGGCAGGTGCTGGACAACTCCCGTGTGTCTTCCATACAAAACGTCTACCACACACTCCAATCACGATGCTCACTCTGCGATGTCTTCTCTTCGCCTGTGCGACGGTGGGGGGCTTCGGCCGTGCAGACCTTCTCAGCCGCCCCCAGCTTCGAGATCGACTACTCGGGCGACACCTTCCTCCGCGACGGCCAGCCCTTCCGGTTCGTGGCGGGCAGCATCCACTACTTCCGGGTGCCCCGGGCGTACTGGCCGGACCGACTGCGAAGACTGCGTGCC
The DNA here is from genome assembly GCA_034440635.1 of Lepas anatifera. Lineage (NCBI taxonomy): Eukaryota > Metazoa > Arthropoda > Thecostraca > Lepadidae > Lepas > Lepas anatifera. The sequence goes on from JAOTON010001537.1 coordinate 509,151, forward strand.
ATGGGGGCCAACGCCGTCCAGACGTACGTCGAGTGGAACACACACGAGCGGGAGCAGGAGCAGTACAACTTTGAAGGCGAGTCGCGCTGCCTCGACAGCACAATCTGCGTCAATACATCCAACACATGGTGGGTGACTGTGCAGTCATATACAATTGTTACGGACATTCATTTCCCATTTTAAATCTAACTGTTTTTGGGTTTAACCCTCGCCCTTGAATTAGTGAAGGTGGTAGCTGCAATCCTTTCCAAATTTTTTTCGGATATGGCCAGGGAACAGTTGCGATGCAGCTCACACCGCTTTGCACAGGTTACGGGGCATTCGTTGCTCATCTTCTGAAACAATTAGGTCAGCAGGTTCGGAGCTGACACCATCTCTGGTAGCGTTTTAGGACGATGTTTGGCTTTATAGGCTTTGCCCTGCGTTCCCTCTGGCGCAGCTTGAATGTAAGGCATGCGATGTACTCAGTTCTTAATTGTTTATTAATGATACAGCACCAACGGCTTTATGTCCACTGACAGGTGAAGTCAATTTATTAAATCTGAGGAAACGATTCAGAACATACACGAACATGTCAGAAAATAGCAAAAAGGGCTAACAACCTGCAATGGCCTCCTGTGATATTTTGTAGCCTCCTGTTACCTTTATAAACCTTCTTGACCATGGCTATCTTTGATGCCCTTTGGTGACCCCTATGGGTGCTATTGTTTTATATTATTGTTAGTGTTCAATTCGATTTTAGCGCCAATATTTTTCCCAAGAAATTTAAAGTGGACATCTTAGGAAAGTTTGGATTTGGACCATTCTGTGACCTTGCCCTTTGCCCGCGTCTCACACGTTGCCTAGGTGGGCCATACAGATGCATAATATATGAATTCAATTGCGAGTGCTTCTTGGCCGCTTTGAATATTGTTTTTTTATTTTGTCCAAGCTAATCCCCGTATCGCTGTTGGAGTCGGAGTCTCACTAAAGTCCTCAAGGGACTTGTCATGGAGACTCCGACTCCACCACCCGAACGAGCAACTCCCACAAGGAAGGGTTAATTTAGAAGCCAAAGTTTAACGTCCCACAGAGCATAGGGACGGCCGCCTCGCTCAGTTCGCCCTCTCACCGGTCAGTTGCCAGCCGACCTACGTCGGGTTAACTGGCTTTGCGTGATTATTTATCAGGTATCCTGTTGGATATAAGCATGAGCGGCGAATTTGGCCCTGAGAGGCAAAAATCAGGTAGTTGACCTGCTCCCGGTGACCCACGAACCTTAGGTTAACTCTTACCCTGTTAAGACGTACATCGTAATGACAAAGGTGGCGAAAGTCAGACTAAGTGTACGGATTAATATTGTTTAATTTTAAGATTGCAGATGCAACCCAATGCAAGATTCTGCATCCCCATTCGTCTGTTTCCATTCCTAATACACTACATGAAGCATCCCTAGGGCTCCCAGAGGCTGGGAGTGGCTACCGGTGCCCCAAGGATACGATCCTGGTCCTCTAACTCATCGAATGGTGACCCCTCTCGAATTCTGCGTCTTCAATGTTATTTTCAATGTTAGAATTCCGTTGCCGTCGTAGCATATCAGGTAGTACTTAAATGAATTGGATGTTTGTAGGAGGAAAACCCGTTACCTGTCTTCAGGCTTAAGGACGCGCTGACTACTTAAGGTAACAAACATTCCTAAAAAGTGTTGTGCGACATTTCCTGTTAGCTGAAGGTTATTTAAATATAAAAAATGTGGGGAACTTATACGGTAAAAGGAAAGAAAAGTAGTAAAATGAAAGCTCTTAAAAATATAAAGTAAATGAAAGTTCTTAAAAATATAAAACAAATACATATAAAAAGAGCAATACCTTACAAAGCTCCCCTTCAGCAGCCTCCAATAATAAACGGCTACGTGGGCCAATAAATCGCTAATTAATGCACTAGAGAGGCAGCAATGTTAGATATGTGCACAATGTAGAGGTGATTTCCTTAGGAAGGACTTATGGGAGAAAGCACCCCACAGATGACGTATTTTCTTGAAATTACAAAACGTAAAAAATGCGCGCATTTTCAGTGATTCGAGACTGCAATCTCCCAACTTTAATCCATTCGGATCAGAATCCCGCCAGCGCTACAGGGAGTCGCGAAGGTGCGTCGGACACTTGGGGACCAATCGGAGGAAGGCACGGCAATACCAGCACAAGAAGGCGACTGGGTGCCCTCGCTAAAGGGACCGGGTTGCTGGCAGTGCGCCGAGTACCAACTTTGCCTCATAAAATCGAACTTGTATAGACATCTGGGGTGAAACTAAAAAGAAGTCAGCTCATGCAAAATATTAGAAAAGCCAGAAGAGACACACTAGTCAGTTCTATATATAGAATATCGATATATCGTAAAACCCCGTAGAAAACAGCGAGTACCTACAGCATACATTTTCGTTATATATATATATATATATATATATATATATATATATATATATATATATATATATATATATATATATATATATATATATATATATATATAACGAAAATGTATACATATATATGTCCAAGCAAGTCCTGGTAGTATAACATGGTCCTGAGCTCAGTCACTGATAAAGGCACACCATTTACCGCGTCTGCCCTCAGATTATGGGAAAACCAGAAACCCGTTCCGTGCGATGTACTCTGATTATTCGCGTTATTTGCGCCTTGCTCATTATCATGCACTCAAACCCCTATTTAGGTACATACGAAGAGTTTGGCTAGTTTATCAACGAAAATAGTGCGACGTCATTGCCTGTCCTTTTCTACATCGGTGGTTTTGCTCGGGCTTAGGTTGTGACACATATTGATTGTGTTGTAATACTTTCCGCGTCCATACATTTTCCAAGCAGTGATCTTAAGCTTGGAGGCTGCCGAAAACTGCAACAACAGCTTTAGCAATACCAGATTTATTTCCAAAATCCGGTTATCGATCGGTGGTCGTTTCCGACACCCTTTGGCGGACTGGGTAAAACATTTCGGTATACTGAGAGCTACGACAGTAAATCGACTTAGATCCATATAATCGGCGGAACACACGCTGTGGATGAATGCAGGCGACATCTTAATGGGCATGTGATTTGGATGCGAAGCTGTATTTCAATGCGTGCTACGCTCAGCTTTTCTGGCTGGCTTTCAGTCGCCGGCCTGTTTTGTATTCGGCCGCCGTTGCCGGCTCATTCCCGGTAAACACCGCACGGAGAGCTGTTCTCTGTCCCAAATCTGGCCATTCTTTCTTGTTTTGTGCCTCAAAAAGCGGCAAACAGCGTCGCCACTTCTCCAAATCAAGGGCTCCCGCAGTTGGATCTGACAGTCAGCTCGGTAAAATGAACTGGAGACGTTCATCACTTTCACTTCGTTTTCATTCTGTGTTTTGCTAAGAAACTATCCGAGGCATAACAAGGGCTTTACTAAGGATGTTGCATCAGGTTTATATGGCCTGGCCATCACCCAGTATGGCGTGATTTCTGCACAGAGAGCGACATCATCATGCGCGTACTTTCCATCCAGACTAACTTCAGGTCACGTTTCGGGCCTCAGTAGAGAAACTGTGGTGTAAGTACGGAGAAAATCTCATGGGGAAAGGCTTAAAACTGTACGGAGAAAGTATATTCACATCCATCGCAGACATATGATGAAATTAAAACAGTTATAATATTAAAATAATAGCATTGTTATGTCTAATATCATTATCATTGCTATGTATTATCGTCATTAATAAATCCTAACTATAAAACAGTGTGGTCTTTATGAAGAAGATAATAGTTGCAGAAGGAAAAACTGTGGTATTATTACCGGTGTCATCTCAAGGTAGTATTATATCTGCTGCGAACGTTTCGACCTTAAACATTCACGACATCCAGAAATCCTGAATATTAATATCCCCAGAGGTCCAGAAATCCTGCCCCTAGTGGGTCAATGCCCAAGCGAATGATGTAGGCCGCACTGCACTTGAGGGTGCTGCGTCACCAATGCGGCGCGGGGCTGAAAAATGAGAGCTATGAGCGTTTATGGTGAGAACACTCTGCTTTCAAGAGATAGATGGACCCCAGGCACCCGCCAGTTAAATTTAGCTCCTACGGCCGCTCATGAACTCCTTATGGGTACAGAGCGATGGAAGCAAGGGTAAACGACTTTTACATTGGGAGCAGTGATGGGGAAATAGTCTACAACTAACGCCGTCGCTATCGGCAGCGGCAGTGATTACTGGCTTTCTGGCCAGGCAATTGGCGCACTGGCTCGGAAGCAATTCTTTCGTCAGGAGGGTGCCGAATGCCAATACCTGTCATGGCATGACAGAGCGTCTCACAACAGGTGCCCAGCAGGCCTGCCACTCTCACCTACCGTCATCTCTCACCAACCGTCATCTCTCACCAACCGTCATCTCCCCAGACGCACCATCCCAGGCGGGGCCGGCTAGCGACAGCAAGACCTGCAGCCGGGCAAAACAAAACACTGAAAATCGCCGTTTCTGTTGAATTTCCTTTCTTCTAAGTCGGTTTATCCGAAATTTGATCGGTACGAATTGGCACTGCCGCTGGTTGGGCTAATATCATATTTTCTCGAAAATAAAAAAGAATCTATGGTGTGAAGGGATCTCTCTGAAAAAATATTCTGCATAGCTATTCCTCCGTAATTGCTGCATCATTCTAAATAGACAGGAAGTCGATAAGCTTCCAGCCTTTTTTCAGCAGGGCGATGGCTAGCGGGAACATTTTCTCCAAATGTTTCACCGGCGCCATTACCTCGGCGACATACTGCCCGGGCAAGCTACAACAGTTGGCAAAAAGAAAACCCCTCAGGCCAGAACGCATGCATTAAGTCCGTCCTGAACTCGAGTAGTCCGCTCCAATTTGTGGCTCGGCTCACCAGCTACGAATCAGCTGCGGCCTTCCAAACTACGGGGAAGCCGGCGGCCATATCCAGCGAGTGTTCTCAGCCAGCGCAGCGAGCGGGTCGCCGTTCCAGCGACAAGCAGCGGGAAGTCTGTGCCTGCAGGTACCTTAAGCATCAGTGGATGCCAAAACCCGACCAAAGCGTAACTGCGCTGCACAAGCATTAAACAGAGATGCATCCTAATTTGCTTCAATTAACTTCACTGATAACAGCAGGCCTGAGCATGGCCCAGTGTTTTTGCAGCTAGTGGTTAGAGTTTGTTCCTGATCATATTTTGAGTTAATGTTAATTTATATGTACAGTGGTGGATCCAGCGAGGAAAGACATTTGCCCCCAAACGTAAAAATATTGGGGTAAAACCCACAAAGTTGTCAAACTTTTTCCCGGCTCCTTTTAGTTTATAAGCAAGATTTTGGTGCTTCAACTGAACCAGCCATCTTGAAGCAGAACCAGTTGGTAACTCATTTGATTTTATTTCTATTTTAAATTTGGGGGCCGGATGGCCAAGTGCCTTCGTTGCCTGTCTTCAGATCGGACAGAATGGATTAAGGTGGGTTCAATCCTCACGGCGGGAAACCACCTTCC